>OZ014509.1:42664191-43146691 GCA_963966075.1 Aphodius sticticus | reverse complement strand
TTTATCTTTACCTCTATATCTAGGTTATCCTTCACAAAACTACTACTCATTTTAGCCTTAAGATCTTCTTGGCTGTCAGTATTTACTGTCAATCCCTGTACAACTACATTATTTCTTCTCCGGTCATTGTCCATTGCTTCAATTTTTTCATTGATGTTCTGTATCTCCTTTTTCAGTTCATTGTTGTCATTTTGCAGCATTTTATTTTCTTCCTGAGTCTTCCTTAATTCCTCGCCAAATCCTTCTATTTCTGTTCTCATCATGGCCATGTATTCCTTCATCTCTTGTTTCAGATCTAGAATCGTACTCATTATTTTCTCTAGTTAATGATCAATCGTATCTCTTTTATATGGGCTCCTTCGTGTTTTAATTTTTCCTGAACTTTTCTCTCTTTTATTCCCTCGTCCGTAGTATACTCGTCACTACTCATTATTTGAAGTCCGAAGACTTTAAATTTAGTTTCAGTCAGAGCCTGTACAGTATTTTCTTCTTATAATACCAGTTTATGCACAGCGGTAAACGTGTTTCCCGTATCGACTACGCGGAGGAACCACATTTCGCAATGCGATTTATGTGTTTATTTTTATCTATCTAGTTACTCTTGGTACTTGCCCAATTTGTAGTTTGCACTATGCTATTTGTACTCTTGCTGTTTGCCCCTTTATTCGTATATCAATCCACTCGAGAACTCTCAATAATTGAGTTTATTATAGGAGCTATATAGCACACGACTATTCACCACCAACACATGTGTATCAATCACAAACGGTAAATTCCAATAGGTAATATTTCTGACGGTAAATTACCTTTGGTAATTTAATCCGTAAATTACGGTAATTAAAAATCCGTAAATTATCATTAATTATGATAATTTATTTTGTAATTTACCCTGTAAATTACGCTTTTACAACCCTGCCAATAGATCTAGGTTTAATATTTTATTTCCTCTAATTTAAATGGTTACCGTTAATGTTCAATGTCTTCCATGTATTTCTGTCTTGCGATTAGGATTCGTTAGAAAATTATATCTGAAACTGCTGTTAGAGCTAAACTGAAGACATTCCCATGAGATGTAAATTTTAGGGTCACACATGTATTACGGTTATATCTAGCACCTGTTTCTGGTAGCAGTTACTGAGTTAGTGTTTTGTCTGTGTTTTTCCATTGCACACATAAAAATATTTATGAGTTTCATCATAAATAATTGTTTTTTTCCTTTGCTTCAAAAATTATTTTCATTCACTAAGTTGATTTAATTTTTAAATAATATAAAAGTGTACGCTTATTTTGATCCAAATATTATTTTCATTCACTAAGTAGTCTCGTCGATTTAATTCTAAAATAATATAAATGTGTACCAATAAAATTAAAAACATACATAACATAGTTGCTTTGCACTACAGATTATTCTTATCTGGGGTATATGTTTATGTAAACCATATACATGTAACTTATAGTAGCTTAGGATAGTTATACTCGTTGGTAAATAGTTCATGTATGTCATCCGCTGTAAAATACAACGTATTGTTCTACGGAATTACTTGGGTAAATAATACTTTTAACTTCTTATTCTCAAACAGCCATGATATTTTAAAGCCGTTATCTTATGTTAAGGTTGTCCTTGTAATAACATCGTATTTCTATGTGCGGTACGTGCCCGAAACACATTACTAGTCCAGAGAAATTACTAAAATAAACCTAAGCACAGCGGCACTTATTACTTTAAAAAAAATCAAGCACAGCGGCACTTACATACTTACTTATAGGGGGCGTAAACCTTCGGTTGGGCATTAAAAACAACGTGCAGAAAGTCCCCATCGATATCGTGTTTGCGTCGCGAGTTATTCACGGTCAAAGTTGACCGTCATGTTTTTTAACAATATCTCGCTTTCTATTGATCGTACGAAAATGAGCGGTATTACGAAATCTTTTGATTCTCTACATCGTTTAAGTGCGAGTTGGCGTTTTCAAGTTCTACGTCTGAAAATCCATTCCGCGCCAGTATTTGAAAATGTGATTGACCATCATAAAACAATAGCATGCAGTAAAACTTGTAAAGCACTTCCGAGATATGTCCATGAGAAGAGAAGAAAGGTAATTTGTCGGGCAATTCCGTCATACGAAGAAAGCAACCGTAGACACGTGTTTCGGACTTTTAGCCCTCATCAGTACGGTATAGCAAAGGAGCAAGATGGACACTCAATGGAAAAGAAACATTCAAATGGAGACCATAAAGGGGGTGACCAATGTCGCCAATTTGGTGCCTCAGTCCCAACATCTTCAGGATTCGAAGACAAGAAGTGACGTCGCGCCGGAGGTGACTTCTTGTCTTTTGCACTTTTGAAATATTTTGCAAATAAGCCGCCATTTCTGGAATTTCGTCGAAATAGTTAAGTAATAAATTAAAGTAGAGGAAATTCTGAATAATTTATGACGATGACATTTTTTGGTAAAATTAATAGTTTAGCTGCATGAGCAAATTCTATTTCATCGAGATCGCTCGTACTGCATTAAAACTAGTAGCCAGGATATGTCAGATATGATTCTAATGACAGTAGGTAGTGTCAAACGCTAATGTTTTGACAATACCTACTGTCAATATAAGCTGCGTTCGGATATTGTACACCGTTACACTTTTTACACCCAATAGGTTAGGCAAGTCGGTTCTGCCACCATTATGGATTCTGCCATAACTATTGTCCTACATCTTCATTAATATTTCGTATATCAAACCAGCGTAGACATACACTATACTGTTACCAAACAAATTTTAATTTTGAATTTTTCCAAAGTGAAATCCTAATTTGACTGGGCTATAAGTTGACATTTTTTTGCAAAAATCTAGACTCAATTCAAAATATTATGCCTTTTTTGGGGCTATTACTTAGTGAGAGAGCTAACTATTATATAAGGTGGTGCACAAATAGTGAGCATTCTAATACTGTATAATTATCAGTTGTTCAAACAATGGCGCAAAATACTTGACAATAAATAATACAGTTTTGTACTTTTATATGATTTTTCACTTTTTGTGAAAATAAAATGAAGCTGAGCAAAGCTAAGTAATCCATCGCAAAGGTTGCTCTTAATCAAATACACAATAAGCATCTGCAAATTGAGTCGGCAGACAAAACGAGCTAACAGTCGAGTCAACGGCTGTTTATAAATTTCGGGTACACTGCACTGGTTGTGCTCGCTTTTTCTCTCTTCGCAGGAAAGCTGTTGTCGTTTACAGTGAATCAGCTCTTTGCTGTTGTGCCATTACTCATCGCAAAACTGCTTGAATGCAGATAATTCTCTGGAATTTCGTGATTAATCAACGATGTTATTTTAGGGAAACGGTTGTTATTGTTGTTATCACTAACATTCGTATGTGTTTAGCTGTCTTCTATTCCAACAAGGCCATAATTATTATGGCTACCAATAAATAACTCTTATGTTACCCGGGGGAAGTTGGCAATAAAAGTTATCAATAACTCTATTTTTTAACCTAACTATAACTATAATGGATGTAATTTAGAATTTCTCGGAAAGAAGTCATTCTTTACAAATAAGGGAAACGGTTGTTATTGTTGTTAATACTAACATTCGTATGTATTTAGCTGTCTTCTATTCCAACAAGGCCATAATTATTATGGTTACCAATAAAAACTCTTAAGTTACCCAGGGGAAGTTGGCAAAAAAAGTTATCAATAACTTTATTTTTTAACCTAACTATAACTATAATTGATGTAATTTTGAATTTCTCGGAAAGAAGTCATTCTTTACAAATAATTTTGAATGTCCTAAAAATTCGGTAGCCATAGTTAAAATTTTGATCAACAAATAGCCTGGTTGACAAATAATAAAATGTTATATTGGCCCAAGAGTGAAGTCTCAGTATTTCGAAATAAAATTAAAAATGTTATAGGAAAAAGTTGTCTTTAATTTATGCCCAGATATCATATTTTAATTTTGTATTCTAAGTTTAAGATTTTATTTATTTCTAATAGTAATTTAACAAAGGATTACTCCGCATGTTGTCCTCCTACAGCGACAGATTTTTCCAATCTTCTTCTACACTCCTGATATCCAAATTAATTGTTTTTTTACTTCATCTATTGCGTCCCTGATTTTTAATTTTAGAATATCTACCCTATCATAAAAATTATTGACATACACCTTCTGTTTTAAAAACCCCACAAAAAAATCAAGGGACGTTAAAACAGGTAAACGCGGTAGCTATCCCACAGGGCCGAATCGTCCAATCTAGTTATTGTGGAAATGTCTATTCAACAGAGGAGGAGAATCGTCGTGTGGATAGTGTAATGAACACCTGACCAGTAAGTTTGTTTCAAACACACCCAACATTTACATTTTTATATTTTTGTGAATTGGTTGTAATACGTTGCAATTCTGTGAGCTAACTCTGAGGTAAACGTCGCTTCGTCATAAACAATAACTTTTACTACGGGGAGACCATAGTTTGATCTCCCATTCAAAATTCTAATCGACAAGCATCATATAGGTACTTCTACTAATCTGTGTATTATTACTCGTTTATAAGGATGAAATTTGTGATTTGAACAGACCTTTTGCAGGTGGCGTTTACTAATGTTCAACTCTCGGGATCTTTGCCCGACCGCCCAACAATCTTTGCCTAATCAGTTTCTATCGTTTCTATCAACAAAGAGCTTGGATACACTGTTTTTGCTGCCAACTGATCAGTCAAAATTGTGACATCTAAATTTTTTTGCTCACTTTTATGTAATGTTTTCTTTTTGCTGGTCCGGGATGTGAAATTTGATATAGAACATAACAAGTTTCATATCTTAACATAAAATTAATCCGTTTTCCTACATTTTCATATTTTTCCAACCATATGTATGTTAAATCAAACTATTAACAATGGCTTTCGACTTCTTAGGACATCCAAAACCCTTTATAAAGAATGAAAAAGCGTCCTGATCCACAGTAGTTTGGTCCGATTCATCTAATCACAATTACGTAGTGTCCGAAAAATGAAAATAAAAGTTGATTTTTTTTCAAAATTCGTACTATTGCTCATATCTCAACTATCAGGCAACCAACAAAATAAGACTTTCGACACCAGTCGAAAGCACAAGTCTACACGTATTTTACATAGTTTACTGCTGGTGGTTTTATTGACCGGCATTGATAATGTTCTTTTACTACGAATTGTTCTAATCTTGATCGGGTTGCACGATCAAGATTAGCTATAATATAAAAAGTACTCATTAGGTCTATGCCAATATGTATAAAATACCGTTCAGGTACCATACAATGAGTTGGACCGGATGTGTCAGCGTTACTTTTTGTCATTGAATTGTTTATCGTAACATAACTGGTCCATTACAAAACAAACGATATCAGAAGTGTATCTTCTGCGGGACAAACCGAAGGATCGATCGCCGTGCCTGGTGTTGTCGTTTCTCAAGGTCCACAGGGCCAAATGTTTGTTCATAATTTTCATGCCACTAATTATGTAAAATGTTAATTTAAAATTTAATTTATCTATGATAGAATATGTAATACATTAAACACTATACCATGGATCCCATGGATTACTAAGATACAAATGTTTAATTTAACACATTTTAAACTATAAATTAATACTATTTAAATTATAAACTGCAGCTCTTCTTCTCTAGGGTTTCCTGTTTCCAATGTTGTAAGAATTTTATCACAAACCGTATTAAAACCGTACCACTTCATTAAAACTGTGTAAAAGTAAACAAACACAGCGCTCGTCAATAAGTATTTAGGTAATGGAATGAACGATTCAACATAACCAACATAACCATCTTGCTAATTTGTTACGTCACTTGTGACCAAAGACCAAATCGGAAACCACAGTAGATCAACAAAGTCTCTCAACGACCCCGACTGACTCTCAACGAGTTTCGACCACGCGGTCGACAATCGGCGATTTGGCTCGTAGTGGTTCCAATTTGCAAGCAAGAGATACGGGCCTATCCATGATGGAGAGCAGAGGCGTGCGGCTAGAGGGGTCGCGTTGTGTATATTTATAAAGTGACAGTGGAGGCATGCGAGATGAGCGAGCGGATCAGGCAGCAGCTAGCGTGGGCATGGAGAGGAGAGAGTGCGCGGTGACGGTTCGGTGCAGGGACCGAATAATACGACCGGTCCTGCCTGGACCCACTCACGCCCGTCTGGTACAGTGGGTGGCGATTAGTTGCCGTTTGAACCCCCTGCGCGGCACAGATGTGCTGCCTCCGGGACAGACACATAACGCAGCCAACTTGGATTCTGCGCCGATTTCCTCTAACGACCAATAGGAAGTCCGCAAAGGACTATCTCCGTGTGCCCAATCTAACCAACGGAAGTGCTGCGCCGAAAATTGGGATTATCTCCTTCGAACATGTGTTGAACAATTGTTGCGAATGGCGAGCGAGAGTTCGTTGGACTGGTTAAGCGACAAATTTGACACCCTCGGGTGTTACGATAAAGCCAGGCTCAATGTTTAAGCCCAGCACTGGCATATTGTCAGTAATAGGAGTGCGCACATTTGTGAATTTCTCAGCCAGGGGTTTTCACGATGTTATATGGAAAGCTCGTCGAACTGTCGAAGCATAGTGGTATCCATATTTACCCATATTTACGGGGGCATTAATACTATTTTGATCGAAACTAAACTATGATCTAAACTATATACTCAACTGATGTCAACGCTTTATGTTGGTAACATTTTTTTTTAAATACTTGATATATTGGGTATAACCTATAAAGGACATTAAAGATAAATGTGAATATGTGGGAAACATAAATAAGACCAAAATAAGTCGAAATACATGGGTCTGATTGTGAACCGTTTACACACGGTGTTTGTTTGTTGCGTGACTGCATTAGCAACTCGTTTACTTGATGAGGAAGGGAAATTTAAATTATGTTGCATATGTTTATTCTCATCGTTTATCTAAAACCCATCTTTTTTAGTTAAATGAACAAAAAAACTAAAATTTTTAAGTTTGTGAGTTTTTAACTCAAATCCAAATTGAACTAGATATTTGGGAACGAAATAGTATTGACACTAGTTTTAAATAGGAATCGGATAGTGCTGTTGTTACTATAACTTTCAAATGGACAACAAAATATTGATATCTTTAAAACCAAACATAAATTTAATTTGAGTTTAAATTTGTTCTTCGATGTCATATTGCTCATCATAAAAATGCACAGCTTCCAAAATTAACCGTTGGTTTAACGCTACGGACCCATTATCAACACGTGACGGGTTAACACGTGTTAACATGCTTTTAAACGTGTTTAGTGTTTATCATCTGACGACCCAACAGGTTTAAAAAGAGTTACTTCACGTGTTAATTCGTCACGTGTATATAATTCGTTCGTAGCTTAAGTCTTCAAATAAGCGATAACATTAGTATCGTTAGCTTTCGAATGAAAAATGGCCAGCCAGTAAAAACTGATCATTTTGGGACACATTTTTTTTTTGATGTTCAACTTATTTCATTGCCTTTTATATCACAACATATCCAAGAATTGAATTAAAGGTGTAAAAAACAAGTCCAACACAGAACAAAACAATTTATTTATTTTTCATTGAAAATTATGACATTAACGACACTAAACCTATGTCCATCAGATCCTTCTGTTTCTATACCATTATAGAACAACGTATTTCTTTTTTAAAAGAATTGATTGGTCATTGATTCCCAGAAGTTGGTCTTTATTCGCTCTGTACAAAAAGTACACTAGCTGCAAGAGTGGGTACGATAGTCGGTTAGTAAAGTGACCTTTACATCTTGTTAAATAAGAACAAATTCTTTCCGGTAACAATATTTTAAAAAACAAATGGCTGTGGAGTTATCTGTCAAAATTCATAATTACAGACATTTCGCAAAGTATTTTGCTCGTTTCTTCAAAGCTAACTGAATATCAGTTTACTCTTAGAATATTTAACAAGATCATGTTTTCCAACTACCCTGTATGTTCAATTAAACGTCTGAGGGCGGATTTCACCACCAAAGATACATAAGATCATATTGCCGGCGTAAGTCAAAGAGACAGTGTATACACAGCTGTGTACACACTGTCTCTTTGACCTTTGGCTTGACTTGTATATCTGTTTGTACACACTACACAGCTCTTTATACACTGTCTCTGACTTTTGACTTGACTTGTATATCTGTGTACGCCGGCAATACAGTTACCTGTTGTAACTTTTGTCTACATGTGCTGTCACTTAACCTCACTGTGATACATATTGAATATCTTGACATATGTTCCAGCTGATCTGTTCTTCTCTGTTAAATGTCTTTTGTTTGTAAGTAGATTTTACTTTGTTTAGTGATTGTTTAACTGGAGTAATAATCGTTATATTTGATGCTATTGTTCTAGGTCCTTTTCGCTTGTGTCGAGAATATAGAGAGATTTATTGCGGGTGCCGTTTGCCTCGTCTTATGTTCAGTGTTAGGATTATGTACACCGTTCCAGTTGAGTTACACTGGTGTTTTGTTTGTTCGTTAGCATAATACTGTATTTCATTTTGTAGTACACCCTCTGAAGAAGGCAATAAATTGTTTGCCGAAAGCTTAGGGCTTAAACAAAGGAAGCTGGTTTAATTTCCCTCTTACTGTGGCTGATTCCCCCGGTAGTTACTTATTCTGAGTATTATTAACATTTTAAACTGGTTATACCATAAATTGCCAATCAGGGACGTGAGTGGTGGATTAAAAGAACTGTAGGATCTTTCATGCGCGAGTATTTCCTGCCGCACACTGCACTTGTGACTTAACATTTCATCATTTCATCGTTTGTAAACAACTTGTCGACATTACTGATGGCATAACTGTTTCGTATTCGTACAGCGTAGAGATATACTGTTATTCGTATTAACCCCGAAATTACCGTTCGAGTGAAACCCTGACAATAAAAGGTAGGTTAAGATATAAACGAGATAACCTTAAGAACCTAAAGAACCTTAAGAACCTTAAAAAACCTTAAATATCCCTATTATAGTATTCTAGGATGACATAGGAATTATAGGAAAGACTGTAAATACATACAGAGAAAACCCTGCTTCATCCTCGATTTATGGATCGATTCCTATAACGTCTGTAAGGCTTAAACCGTAGAACTGTAGTCTCTCAAGCCGTATTGCGTCAAACCTTACAGATCTGCACGTAAAGAATTACCCAACAGTACCCAACAAATTTCTACGATAATTTTGAAGACCAGGAACAAACAAGTAAGCTTTTTAGTTCTTAACATATATCGTCTAATAACTTTTTATATTCTAGGCTAAAAAATCTCTTAAGAAAATGGTGAACGCCTCTAAAATCTTTAAAAACTGCACAGTCATCAGACCAGAATAAAATTAGATTGCTTGTCGAAAGTAAAAGTGGATCTTAGACTACAAAAACGCCATTTTGGGTCGCCCGGTGTGATAAGCTATTGCAATTTGTTTATCAGAAATGAAAACGTACGTGATGAACTTGATGAATCTCTGTGCAATTTGCCAAAAAGAATCTGCGGGACTTTTGTCTTTCTTTCTTATTTCCTTTTCACCCCGATGGGTGAACCAAAGAATAAATGTTCAGCGGCGCTGATTTACTTACTTCTCTCCTTACTATTTTACTACGACTAAATGTAATTTTTGATAGCCATAACTATACCAACGATCCTGTTTTCCGAAAAAGAACGTTTTTGTTATAAAAGAAAACCACGCTGACACCTGTTAATATTAATGATATCCAGCTTGTGGATATTATGGTAACGATGTCCGTTATGACATCAGCGAATCAATTATTATCAGAGGTTAACAAGTATCGGTTAAATTGCGTTACATCTTTTAACGGCGCACTTATGTTGCCGCCAAAAGTCTTTTCCTCGAATTCCAACTCGTAATATATGTCGATGGTAAAATATCCGCGTGTAATTTATGGTCTTGTTGCGCATAGGCAGGATGATCCATCTGTTGTGACTGCAGGAACCAATCGCGGACCCCTGCATTAGCGGGCACGCAACAGTCCTTTGATTCGATATAAATCATTTGTTGCACTGCTGGCTGCACCTACATGCATCCACCTCAGAAAATATCGACGTAGTTAAGCCCTCTCTCTCTACAACTTGTTGGATCCTTAATATGTAGTACTTAAAAGTATTTTTAAAACAGTAACTACAATTAGAAAATATCGTCGGGTTAAAGGTAAAAGTCACTAACTAACATCTAAAATAATTACGAAAATCTGACTTTAAGATGTATTACCAACAAATATAATGATATTTTCTGGATAATTAATGCATTTTCGAGTACTTAGAACACTTATTGATCGCCTCCTTGTACAAGATGCGCATTTAGAAGCATTTGACTACAATTAATTCGTGTTTCAAGAAAATGTAACAAAATGTTAGTTAGTGACTTTTACCTTTAACCCCACGATATATTAGTTAAAATTATCACAGTTAATAAATATACTTTATCAATCGCATTATTTAATACTCTATTTTTTTGGGACACTAAAGTAAAACATTAGGAGACCTCAGTTTAATAGAAAAAGGAATAAGAACGGTGTAATAAGATATGTTACGTACTGCAAAAAATATCTAGAAATCACTGGCTTAAAAGCAGAATGAATGAAGCGTTCTTACCAGACAATTTGATTCGTTATTACTGTTTAATCATGGCATGAGGTATCATGAGTACCTGTAAATAAAGTTAAATTGCTGTATGTGTAATTTGGCTATGATTCGATGTCTAGGTGGGAGATGATAACTGCAGAACATCAAACGCTTGAATTCTTCGTCAATTGTTTTCATGTACTCTATCATAAAATATCTACAATAACGTGAGCATCACATTTACTTGGCAGAGGTAGGATGGAGGTCATACCACATTCTGCCATCCTGTGGTCATGCTTTTTTCTTCTCCCAGTTCCTTATCTCCAAAATTCTGTAACTAATATGCCAACAAGTGTCCAATCATATTCATGAAACTGTACCTACCCATTTTATTATCTCTGGGTGCATCTTCTTTTGTTGTTTTATGTTTTACTCGTCATGATCAAGTCATTTGCTCGCCTTTGTTTCTTCCTGGTCTTCTTCATCTTTTCATCATCGTCGTTTTCATTTTCTTCTTCCTCTTCGTCGCTTATTCTAAGTCAATGATTTTTTTCCTTTCTCGTTTTACAATTAAAAGTTTTTGGCATCATTCTGTTCTTGGACACACACTAAAGGAGAACGGAGTCGCCTCAAGGTAACTACACAAAGGAGCTGCCAAATAATTCAAAGTGTTTCATTGCCAATAAAACTCTACGAACCAAACCAGTCCCACCCAGAAACGGGGTCAAACACTTCTGCGTTTTGTTGAATCTTCTCTTCAACCTCGTCTTGGACCCTGATTTACATTAAAGAAGAATTCCGAAAAACAGCTCTGGAAATCAACACTATCACAACAAAAGACATGTGAATTAGCATAACAAATACTGTGCTTGTGTTCATAAACAATCACCCCATAGACTAACTCGACATCTTTGCCTATCTTAGTGGAATAGTCAACCACCGGAGTGGAGCAGAGCAGTACGTGAAATACTACTATATGGGTATTTGTAATTTACAAACCAGTTTGCTAAACTATTGAACATTTTCGGTACCAGCTTCAACAGGGTATCCATACTGCATTGCAAGTCGATGGATGTAAGTTTAATTTTGTGTGGAACCGTTGTGGTTCAGAGAGTTGATGGAAGTGAGTTTGGTACGATTATTGGCTAGACATGCTTTATTTGAAAGGTACATTACCGCTGGTATATTTCCCCAGGGTGAATGAAAACTAGTTGATGTTTAGTAAGTACGTAGGCTTTCACGGCCAGAATCATTTAGAAAATAAACTGCTTCCGGGTTATGTCGTGTGTCAAGATTTGTAAATGCTGACGTTTCGCGAACCATGTTGCTCGCCTCTCCAAAGCTAATTGAGCTTTGACGATCAATGAATTTTGAATGTTAACAACAGAAATAATACTGTTATTTACTTTATCAGATTTGTGCTGTTAGTGGTAGAACCAATGTATTAGCTGCAATCCCACTTGTGTTATGTTTTTGGTTTATGTCCAGTTGGTGGTGGAGATACCACCGGTGTTGTGATTTGGTTTGTGTCCAGTTTGTGGGAAAGCCACGCTGGCTTTCCCCACCACGCTAGTGGATACGGTCACACCGGTGTTGTGTGTTGATCCCTGTCCTGTACTGCCGCCCAATGGTAAAGTGCCGTATCCACAAAAATGATATCTACGGAAACGTTTGCCTTTTCCTCTTAAATTTATTAGTAAAAATAAATTGCTGTATTTTACGTATACATATTCAGTTAATATGATAAGCTAGGGTAAATACTTTAAAATGTAAAAAAGATGCGTGATTTTTGCGTTGAAACTGAAAAATGTTAGTGAATTGTTGTATCTAGATACGGCGTTTTACCTTTGGACGGCAGTATTGGTGGTAGAGCCAAAATGGTATCTGCGCTCTCACCGATGTTTTGCTTTCGGCCCCGTTAGTGCTAGAGCTAGAGATTACTGAGTTAGTTACTGTTGTTTTGATCTCTGTCCTGTCATTTATGTGTTTGATTTCTGTCTCAGTGATAGACCCATAATTGGTACCTTCGGTTGGTAGACTGCGTTCTCACTTTTTTGTGATTTTTCTCGTAGTCTGGACCGAGTACATCTGCGAGTAAGAAAGCCCTTCGAGTGAAAAGTTCTAGTCAGGATAACCGGGAAGAATGAGGACGCGGTTCTTGTAACTACCGACAACACCTCGTATGTAGAAACCTTCAGGAAGGTAAACAAACACGTAAAAGGGGGCGCAGGCAGGACCGAGACAGCGCGAAGGCAGTGAAGAAAGAATCAGTGACACTTCGGGACTCAATTCCAGAGTGGCTGGCAGAGAAATACTATTGAACGGGGATGGCCGACCCGGGTAGTACTTGGCGCCCCTCCCCCATAGTAGGAATGACCAGGCAAAGACTATATACGCGACTCAGAGATTAAGGGAACACTCTTTGTCCTAGTGAGGAACCACCTCGGCTATTTCGAGAGCACTAAAGATGGGAAGATAATCGCTGGAGAAAGTAAACTCTCCTTACAGATAAAGATTATGTCCGAGAGGCTGCCCTGCGGCGACGAACTGAGAGCCACGTACCTAATGGAGTCGTGCTTATGCATTGGCTGTGCTGAGTTCAACGGTGTGCTCGGTTTTCCCGTAAAGCGTACGGTTTGTCCAGAAAATGTAAAAATAATGTTATTGCGGTTATTCGCGTTTTTCTCGCGAACCGCTCAACTTAGAGCAACGCGGTCTTCAGAAATGGTTTCCTCGGTCAATTTCCTATTCAGTGACGTATGAATCGTCAAAATCGGATGGCTAGATGGAACACAGTGGAACTTCATGCGAGGAATTGCAATCAGAGGAATTGGCACGGAAAGACTTAAACGACCGGTATCTTACATGCGAACATCCAGAATCATGAGGCTGCAGTCGACACGGGAGAGCGATAGATGTTATCATACGCTTTGACCACCACCATCATACAGGTAAACCTAGGAACGGGAAAGCCGCTCAGGAGCGTCTCTTAGCAACAGCGGCTAAACAAAATCCCGACATTCTCCTGATCTCATGAACAAAATAGAGCTATGACCGAGAATCTAGGCTGGAAGGAGGATATCGGCCCGAAGGTAGATATCGGTTTAAGGCTGCGCAAGGTTCACGGCGCGAGACAGGGAGCAGGACAGGGCTACGCATGGGTGGACACAGGAGCGCTGACGATGTACAGCTGTTACGCCTCCCCTGCTATGGAAGGTCCGGAATTCCAGAACCTCCTGGATAACCTGGAGGATGGCATGAGATCCTGATGCGACAAGTACATAGTGGCTGTGACTTCAACGCAAAATCACAGGAATGGGGATCGGCAGTCACCGACAGGGGAGGAGAACCATTGAGTGAGTGGGCATCGAGGCTGGTTCCCCTGAACCAAGGAAATGCGAACACATTCAGGAGAATGGGAGGAAGATCAGTGATAGACGTCACCTTCGCCGCTGAGAGCGTCGCAAAATAGGTGGAAGGATGGTAAGTTGTGGAAGAAGAGACCCTGAGCAACCACATGTACATTGAGTACAGGCTGAGGGATATCCAAGAAATGAGGGAGGATACTCGGCAGTCCGTGTCCAAGCGATACAATGCGAGGAAACTAGACCGCAGCAAGTTCAGGGAGACGTTCGAAACGGAACCGGCGGAGAACCACCAAATGTACCTTCATGTGAGGTATCACTTGCAACGGCATGCGAAGCAGCCACGCCCAAGAGTAATTGCGCGGGTAATAGGGCAGTATACTGGTGGACGGAAGTGATTGCGGACATGAGGAAGGTGAGCAACGTTGCTAGAAGCGCCGCCCAAAGGGTAACCAGAGATGAAGACATACGAGCACTCCTTACAGGACGATACAGGGAGGCTAGGTGTTGAAGATAGCAATTGCTGAATCCAAAAAACGCCACTGAACTATCGTGATTGAAGAAGTGGAAAATAACGTCGGGGCAGGGGTACAAGATAGACACAAAGAGGCTAAAAGCCAGACTACCGCCCCCGAACCTAACGTTATGCGAAATGAAGGTAGTAGCGGACGAACTGTTCCCAGAACATGAAATCACGGAGGACGACGAGCAGCAGCCGGGAGAGGTTACTAATATTCTCACGGTAGAGGAAGTTAGGAGAGCTGCGGGAAAGATCAAGCCTAAGAAAGCCGCTGGACCTGATGGAGTGCCTCCAGAGCCGATCAGGGAAATGGTCGTACTAGCGGAAGACTACGTTACTGACGTGATGAATGCAGTCCTCACGGAAGGGAAATACCCAGCAAAGTGGAAGACGTCCAGCCTCTTCCTATTAGCAAAACGAGAGGCTACGGAAGGGAAACCGCCAAAGTATAGGCCCATTTGCCTGCTAAACACAAGTAGCAAGCTAATTGACCACCTGCTGATGAGTAGACTAAAAACTGAGCTAGAGGAGAGAGCTCCCCTGGCGGACAACCATTATGGCTTCCGAGAAGGAAGGTCTACGGTGGACGCGGTGAGGAGCGTGATGGAAAAAGCGAAGGGCGAACCAAGGAACGAGCAGAAAAAACAGTTCTGCATGCTGGTCGCATTGTAAGTTAGAAATGCTTTCATCACCGTGGCATGGGAACACCTCATCGCAGAACTGGAAACAAGAGGCTTCAGTCAGTACCTCCAGAGGATGATCAGGAATTACCGCCGAGACAGATGGATTATCCTAAAGGATAACGAGGGGAAAACCTGCCAGAAGAGGATAACAAGCGGTGCCCCCCAGGGATCGGTCCTGGGGCCAACGCTCTGGAACGTTTTCTACGATGGGGTGTTGTGACTGAAGCTTCCTGGAGTGGAACTGGTGGCGTATGCGGATGACCTAGCATTGGTAGTGACCGCCACCACTTGTGCCGTGCTCGAAGAGAGGGCAAACACGGCCATTGCGAGACTCGTCGCGTGGATGGCTGTCAGACGACTGCAACTGGCTCCGAGAAAACCGAGGCCGTGCTCCTAGCCGGAAGAAGGAACTGTGAGCCGGTGACGCTGACAGTGTACGGGATACTCATCAAGCCCGGGAACAGCCTCGAGTGCTTGGGAGTGAGAGTAGAAAATAACCTCAGGTTCAGGAAGCACGTGGAAGATGTGGCGGCAATAATAATTCCTTATTGTCATTAAGATCTCATCTAGATATTGACATAGTGTCATTTCACAAAAAAAGAAAGAATAAGTGTAAACATTAAACATACATAAACATGGTATATGCAAAATTAGAAATAATCTCACGTCTATAGAACACATTAAAATCAACAAATTCAAATATGATACAAACAACAAACAACAACTACCTGAGTATGATTCACAAAAAAACACTGAGTAAATATGTGTACACATACACACACACATAGACACGCACACAGCATCAGTAATATAATATGTATGCAACAACAAATATGCAAAAACTTTTCCGCACTTCGGAAACAGACAGTCATAAGCCCATATACTCATCAGGCGAATAAAATGCTGAATCAACCAGATATTTTCGGAGCCTCTTTTTAAAACCTATAAGACTGCTTTCAGAAACTATCGAGAGGGGTAAGGCATTGTAGGTTTTGACCATCATGTAATACGGACCCCTCTCAAAGACTGACGAGACATGTCCCGGCGTGACCAGTCGTAATGCGTTCCGCGTGGACATTGACCTGGATATGTCAGTATTTCTGGTGAAGCTAGAAATCTTTTTTCTGCAATAGCAGAGAAGACGGAATAAATATAAACATGGTAGGGTCAGAAGATTTTGCGCCCTAAAATGTGGTCCACATGGTTCACGATAATCTAGGCGTAGCATGCATCTGATAATTTTTTTTTGCCGCTTAACAATGTTATCATCTGAGGTGATGATCCCCACAGGATCATTCCATATGTGAGAACCGACCCAATCGAACTTTGGTAAAACATTCTTAACACGTGTAACTCTACAACAAATCTCAATTTATACAATGAATAGTACAGACTAGACAGTTTTCTTCTAATATCATTTATCTGACTGTCCCACTTCAGGTTATGTTGTAAGAGCACCCCCCAGAAACTTAACCTCCCCACTTAGAGCCATTGATATTCCATTAGTCTTAACCAGTATGGATTGGGAGTGGAGGAGGGATCTTCCTGGGCCCCTTCGCCCTTAAAAAATTGAAAAAGTATGGATTGGCTTGGAGACATTAAAGAAAACTGCAACAATGCTGTTTTGGTCTGATTTAAGATCATTCTATTTGCCTGGCACCATATCTGCATCTGCTATGTTCGCCAGCATAGAAAGGTCTGATAGATTTTCATGCTTAACTATAACCGTAGTGTCATCCGCGTACTGGTACAAGTCACCAAACGACAGGCACTCCGAGAGATCGTTCATAAACATCAGGTTCAGCAACGGCCCCAAGGCAGATCCCTGAGGAACACCTACCTTCAGTTCTGACTTTCGCGACGAGTATTGAAGTACCAAGTGAAGTACCAAAATTGAAATGGGTCGGTAGTTATCGATATCAGAACGTGGTCCACGCTTATGTACGAGAAGTAAAATTGCTGGCTTTAGGCAATCGGGAAACACACCGCTCTAAACATTAGATTGACCAAATAAGTCAGTACAGGCGATAATGATTTTGCTGAAATCCCGACAATGTAAGGCGGAAGGGAATCCACACAACACGAAAACTAGGGCAGAATAGAACTCATCACCCTATGAGTATCTTTCCATGTTGCCGGGTACAGGAAGACGGTAGCCGCGACGCCAAGGGCAAGGGCGGAGAGGACAGCAAGAGCTCTCTTGAGGCTGATGCCAATGTTGGGGGGCCCGACGGCAGCGAAGAGGAAAGTACTCGCGTCCGTGGCAGAGTCGGTGATGCTATATGCTGCACCGGTCAGGGCGGACGACATTGAGTTCTCTAACAGAAGGCAGCGGCTCCTACGAGTCTAAAGAAGACCGGCAATCGGAGTGACGTCGGCGTCCAGATTCTACCGTGGCGGTTCTGATAATTGCGTCACTGGTGCCCCTACATCTAAAAGTAGAAGAAAGAAGACAACGGTATGATAGAAGAGGCCATGAGGGTGTTACCCGCGTCACCGCCCGAACAGTCACAATAGAGGCATGGCATAGAGAGTGGGATGAGGGTGAAAGTGGACGATGGACCCATCGCCTATACCCAGCCTATCGGGGTGGGTGAATAGAAGGCATGATGAAATCAACTACGAGCTCACCCAAGCTTTAACCGGCCACGGATGTTTCGGGGCACACCTGCACCAATTCAAAAGAAGGGTCAGCCCACAATGCCGGTACTGCGGGGAGGAGGATACACCTGGACATACTCTTTTCTGATGCGAACGATGGGCAGCACATAGAAGCACGTGTCCACATCAGGAGGACCTCAACGAGGATGGAATGGCCCAGCGCATGTTTAACGGGCCGGAGGAGTAGCGGCAGATCGCACACACCGTGGGAGATTCCTAAAGTGCAAGGACGAGGACGACAAGCGAGAGGACCTCCCACGCCTTAGTTGTTAAGGAGTAGGGATGGTCCTGGGGACGGATGAAGCAAACGCGGAAAAGGCAGAATAGCGGCCGGAAACCGGCGCAGGAAAGTTACGAGTTTACTTTATCGTGCGTTCCGCCGTCTTTCGGAAGAGACGAAAAACCGCGGGGCCCGGCAACCAGTTGTTCATCTCTGGTTGTCGATAGGACTGTATAGTAGTGAGAGAAAAGGTCAAATGGCTAATTGTGGCATAGGAGCTGCGCGGAAAAAACCGCACCCCTACCATACATACATTGCTTTATCGTATAAATTGTACATTGTAGCTTGCATATGCATAAGTATATTGCATTTAGTAATATCTCCGTTAATGACAAAAATATTTGGGTTACAAACTCATAAATAACATATTTAACTTACCTAATAGTAACCACCAATCTTTCCTCAGGGAGGATGGGCTGGTTACGCCAGTTGCACCAGGTTTTGGTCAACTGTAATTGAATTTTTTGTAATATATAGGTCAAAGTTGCAAAAGTCATCCTCATATATTGAAAAAATCTATCATCATGTTTCAACTCTAGAAATAAATGATGATATTCACCGTACGTTCTTCTCTCGCGATTTATGGGATGTTCATCTTGTTTTTTGCGTAGCATCCGTAATAATACACTATCCATCAAAAAAAGTCTTAGTCCGAAGACAAACTCGACATTTTACTTTTACAGGAAACTACTACTAACTAGCAGATTTACACGTATTTTATAGGTGTTACTGTGTGCTCCCTAGCAGAATATAGGCACCTATATTCAGCGCCGAAGCACTAGTTTGCCTGCTTTCTTTCTGTGCGTAACTTTACGCGAGGAACCTGTGGTCATACCGTGGTCCCAGACAAGGTGACGGTGTCCCAAAAAAGATTGTGGATTTGACCACGTAACGGTGGTGATGGTAGTTATTAGGAGGTAGTAGAATAAGTAGCGTAGTAGTATGTTATTAGTAAGTAGGTTAGTATGTCTTTTGTTTGTCTTGTCTGTATTTGTGGTTAAAATAAAGAGGAAAGAGCCAGTAGGCCACAAAACGGAAAGGCGGCGGGAGAAATGTTGGGAGTTGGCGCTACAGGAAGTATGCCCTTGCCCGATGCCTTGCAGCGGATAGTTTGGTGCCCTCAAGCTATCTTCATGAATTAGTGAAAACTACCGTTAACTCTTGCTGTTCACTGATTTGGTAGTTGATTTAGTGTACATTGCATTGGGTTGGAGTTAATAGGGTATTACGGCACTTTTCAAATTCTGTTCTATTACAAAGTAGGTTAGCTTAGCATCGCTCTTTCACACGTAAACTGCCAAACAACGCTTTAATTTAGGAGAAAACGCGTTTTGAAATTCAAATAAAAATCCTACTTGTGACGTCGCAAGGAGGGATTATAATGCGAAACTTGACAACGTCGCGCATAGTTATTTTATGTTGCTGTGGTGCCAACAGTTGCGTAGTTCACTCTGTTTACCGTTCGTGTATTGAGGTTAGGTGGTCAGTGATTTTTTAATATATCAACACCAGCAAACACCATACATAATCAACATGAGCAAACAATAACATAGAGTTTGTTGTGTGCCGAGTTGCAACAGCAAATCAGTCGAAACACCAGAATTCAATACAACATTTAGACGAAATGGTGTATCTACCTTGTAGTTTCATAAACACACAGGAATATATTATAAGAGATGTATTGTCAATATGTATTATTAACAAACTTCTATTTAAGCAGTTATTTTTTACTACTAGTCTTTCCCTCTACATTCAAATTTCTTTGTGAACCATGTGATTGGGGGATGTTTCATTACTTTGTCGTTAATTTACTATGAACAATTGCAAGCTGGTTGAATAATATGTACGACAGTGTATGATCGTGGGCAAACTTTGCGAATTCGCTTTGGTAAAATCATCTTTCACAGAACACATGCTTGCACTGGTAACTTAACAACTTATAACAACTTACTTAATAAGTAATAACTTTACGATACGCTGTAAATAGTACCGTCGAAGTTTGTCAACACACATACAAACAAACAGCGGTGCAAACACTGTTACAAGAAAATTCCCTAGGTTTTGATCAATTTCTTGGCTACGGTGCCAATTCTACACTTGGCCAATCACGACAGTGATCGGAAAATTCAAATTTTAATTGTAATTTTCTCAACAAATTCTGAATGTAATTTAATTTTAACTTAACAGAATTTCGGGTTATATACTGTAAAATCGCTTAATACACGCTTTTGCTTAAATTTCCACATGACCGTAATACCCTATTGTGCCCTAAACGGAATCGTCCTAATGTCAAATGGGACCGATTTAGGAAAACTTGAGTTAATAAGCAGTAAGGGAAGAAAGGTAAAGAAAGTAGTTACGGGATGTTAAAGAAAGAACAAATATTTTTAATTTTGGGTATATTCCAGTAGAGAAATCATTGAGTAATCTGAAAACTGGTACTTGTACATTGTACAAGGCGCTTTTCCATTTTAGTGACTTTATTTTATTATCACTATTGTGATTTATTGTCAAAATGGTAAACATCCAGTTTACTCAATTAGTGTTCTTTTGCTCGCCATGGTCATTATCTGCGTCACATCAAGGTGGGCGTGATCACCTAAACGGCGCTCCATAAAAAAATATGCAGAAATAAATAAACAACAATAAGTTATAGTCGCGCGCGTCTTTGAATATGTGCCCGTAATAAACTGCGAATGCCGTCGTTAATGGCATTTTATAGAGGCCTGGAAACGGCCGAGAGAGGCATTGTGCCAACTTAGCTGGAGGGGCTGCCAGCCAATGTTGCTGCTGCCATCCACTTGACGTTCGTCGAACAAGGACCACGCGAGTGACAATAGCCGATCGTAATTTGTTCTTGCTTCCGCGCAGCAACATGTCGGACGTATATCAAAATTAATAGGCGTACGTCCATTGTGACGCTCAGAGGTGACTACTGGAATTGCGGAGCCTCTTACCTGCAAGCAGAGGGTCGTCAATGACATTAACTCATTTACAACTACGAAGAGGAAGAAGGAGATAATTAAACTAATGACGGTATCGCAAGGTTTATGATATCATAAAAAGTTATTTGAAAGCATGATCCATACGGTTATATTGATTGTTGTTCGTCTAGCAATAGACGTTTTCTCACCAATAACTGCCTGATTTCAGAATCTACTTATATCCAGAACATTGCCTGAGATTACGTATTGTCATAAAAAATCACGTTAACTGACAGAATAAAGATCATTGGATGTTGAAAACAGTGAACATTTTTGTAGATCTCTACATTATGCATGGATTAATTGGAAACTGAGGTCGGCCAAATAGACGTTTCTGGTTGCAATGCAAATGTCTACAAAGTAATTTGGACGGATCTTCATAGCTAATTGAAGTACATATATAGGATGAATTCAAGAATCCTAAATCTAAAGATCAAGAGGGCAAGCTGACATCTTGCAAAATATCTACAGCCGGTAATGCCATCTATCGGTGATCTGCAGAGAGTCGATATTTAAACCATTTTTTGCCGCGCTGTTATAATCGGCCAAGTGAGGAGTGCATGTCTATACCGCACAGCAGGTGTAAAATTCAACGTTTGGCGTTTGGCGATTTACTTAGCTAATCTTTATTATCAGTTTTACTACAATAATGCTCATTATTTATTCTATATTTTTCTAAATTATCTATTGTAAACTATGCTGTATAAAACAGTATATTATTTGACGAGCACATAACTAAGGATATAAATCGCTATTTATATATGCGAGCGATTTATATCAGTTGTGTGCGAGTCGAATACGACGTTTTATCTACGACTCATAAATTCCATTTTATATCAAATATTTTAAAGGTATTTGTCAATGATGGCGAAGCGAACTGTCACATAACTGTCATCTACGTAGGTTCTGACAGACTTTGACAGTACATTCGTATAATGATGACAGTTCCTTCAAATAATGAAGTCATTATTTGAACGAACTGTTATTATTATACAATGCTAGTGTCATTATAATCATTGGCGCGTATCATGATGGGGATTATATAGTCATAGATACGTATGCAATGAACTTATTATATGTGAGTCGTAGATAAAATAGTATTAATCGGAAAACGGATCTTTCATAGTTTGTAACACACGAAAAACAAAAGTTTAACGATTTAATTACGATATTTTAAATACGCGTTTTCATTGTGATCATTAAAGGTAGATTAGGATAAAATAAAAGAGCTGGTCTTTTTTGATATAGTTTTTTATTTGCACTTATGGCTACCAGGTTTCGAACATCGCGTTCGTCTTCATGGCCATGCTACAATGAAAAACGAAGAATGAGGACAGAGTACCGATTATAAAATGCAAAAGCAAAAAAGGCACAGGTACAGTTTCAATACCAAACACAAGAAATATACAATAAAAAATATACATTGCACTTATATGCTTCAAATAAAATACACAGAGAAAACAATGCAATTTCATTGTTATTGCCATAAAAAAAATTAAAAAAATTAAAATTACCGTCAGTCTACATCGAATTGAAGTTGTCACGTGTCTCGGGCTTGGGGTTGTTTCGTCATGGTTAATAAAATATATTTCTTCGCACTATTATCTATGTTCTGGACGATGGAATAAAAGGCGCTTGTCAGTCTATGGGTTTCCTTTTAATTCTTAATAGTTGTACATTTGGCTACGTTTCGCCGGTGGTTTCGCCGGCTTTATCAGGGCTGGTGTTGTAATTAAGATAAGTCGAGGGGGGTTGTGTGGATGAGGTGACAATCGCGGAGTCCCCAGACAAGCTGCGAGCAGTGTGTGTGTGTATAATTTTCGCTCGAGGATTTACAAATTTGACAAAACATACTAAAAACGTTTCATTGGTACGAGACGCCAATATTTCACAATGACAAATTTAAATTAAAATGTATGTTTGTTGTTCTTATTGAACAGCAACTACCTATGTTAGACTCTGAAAAAAAAGGTATATTAAGATGTATTAGTACTCTGTACTACTTTATCACATGTAAAATCTAATTACGTGGGTACCAGAGCCCGTGTCGAGTGGACGGAGTGGTGTACAGGAGAGAACTGAATTAGTGCGAGTGCTATTATTCGTTCTCGGTGGGGTCTGGTACCCTTACATATTTGGCGCGATTTATAAAGAGTTTTTCAAACAGGTGGTTCTTGTTAGTTTCAATGATTTCATTAAGAAGCGATATATTTCTTCTAAGTCTTCTAAGATGTTAAGTCTTCTTGATTTGTCTACCACATGTAATAATTGTACATTACTACTATCAACACTGTGACCTTGTTCATTAATATATTTAAAAACGCTGGAATCACGGTTGGTTCTTTGAATCTAGTTAACAAACTGCGTCCCGACTCTCCTATGTATATTCTATCACATTGGCTACAATTTATCCTATAGACTCCGCTTTTAGTTTATTTATAGTCGGTTTCATGTTGGTGAGTTGTTTGCTTAAGTTGTTGCTATTTTTAAAAACTGTGTGAATTTCATGTTTATCTAGTATTGATTTTATTTTATAGGATATTTTAAAAGGTAAGGTAGATTACATTTGAAATTTGTTTTAAAAGTATATAAAATAGATACCGTTATATTACAGTTGTTAAGTTTATTATAGGTACATCTATTTTTGCCAGTAGGCGCATTAATATTTTTTAAGGTATTCAACAACAAGATTATTATCTAATTTTAAATTTCTATGTTCCAAAAGTTTTGGTTTGTGGTGTTGCAAAAAATCTCTGAATTTTAAAAGAAAGAATTTTTTTTACAAAAAATGCGGCCTCCAAACACGCTATCCAGCGTGTTACCATATGTTAGGTTGTGTATGTTGAGATAATTTTCTCCAAGTTGATATTATTTGTTTTGTTGTTGTGTGGTATTTTTGCTATGGTACGTATTAT
Organism: Aphodius sticticus; assembly: GCA_963966075.1. Lineage (NCBI taxonomy): Eukaryota > Metazoa > Arthropoda > Insecta > Coleoptera > Scarabaeidae > Aphodius > Aphodius sticticus. The sequence goes on along the minus strand of OZ014509.1, from coordinate 43,122,681 downwards.
GTATTTTCTAATTGTTATATCCTGGGGGGGCGGAATATCATAGGTTTCTTCCAACATGAAGAAAACACCGGCCAGCCATTGTTTTTTTTGTGATGGACAGATTATATATTTCTTTGTGTATTTTGTTGAGTCATAGTTATAATTGAAGATTTGAGGGAAGATTACCGTTTTATATTTTTCTTTGTGTATTTTGTTTTGTTATAGTTAGGCTTACATTACGTCGCCGTTTGACCGGGACAGTCCCGGTTTGAGACATCGGTCCCGGCGTCCCGGTCGGTTTAGTATTATGTCCCGGTTAAAATTCTTAACAGGCTATAAAAGCCAGACCAAAAGATCTATTCGGTACTTGTCATCTAAGAACAATAATTGTCAAAATGGTGAATTAGTTCTAAAAAATGTAGCCTGTTGGGCGGTAAAACAATCTTTGAAACCAACAATTGGAAGAATTTTAGAAATGTGACAAATCTTAAAAGAATATTTGGCATAATCACGTTCAGTAGCGAACAATTAAAAATCCTAAATCACAATTATTTGAATCGACTATCACTGTAAGTTTTAAAATATGTTACGAAGAAAAGCCATGGAAAAAATGTTTTTAAAGATATATACAAAAATTGTTGTGCGTTATGTCCGATTATTACTGTGGCAACCAATCCCTAAATCACAATAACTTTAACTATTACTTATGTGGTTATTGCGGTGTAAATATGTCTTTGCTAGAGACAAATATTTATAACTTCTACAAAAACCGTTGAAATCTTTTCCTCTCATGTCAAATTGCAGGTAGTTAACTATGGATTTTAATTTTACATGCTGCTCGGTGCTGAAAGTCACCATGCTTTCAGTTTCACTTTCAGGCTTTTATATATATATTACGATATTTTTGTGTAGGGTAAAAAATTATGTGTGCACCATGCCCAGAAAGTGGTTTTCCGGGCCTCATGAAGTGCCTATTCTCTCTGCCCGGAAAAGAACTACTTTCTCGGTTTGGTACACAATATACTATTTCCTTACAACATTCGCATCAGCAGGTGCCGAGATTTCTATGAACGTGCACACCTTCCTCTGGAAATCCTTTACCACGATATCTGGCTTATTAGCATAAAGCATTCTAACAGTGGCTAAAGGCATGTTCCATAATATGGTAATATGATCGTTACACACAGAAAAGTGATCTCTCGAACGAAGAGAGAATTACTTGGCTGAAGGAGTTGGTATGTTCGTATATACGCGAAAGATTATTGACTTCAACCAAGAAATTTTATTTCTTGGAATAATTACTAGATTTAAGAAAGTGGTTACTCTGGTGAAGTAAGTAAAGAGTCTTTAATAAAGTGTATATTTTTATTCCCGGTAAATATTTTTAGCTACTTAATGTAAGAATTTTAAAGATTTGGCACAAACACGTTTTCTATTGCTAATTAACAAGATAGGTATGTTATATTTACTTACTCGTTCTAAACTGTTGCGTGCGTTACATCAAACTATTCCGTGTTGAAACGTTTATTGTACACTAATCACAAGGCACATCCCCTACGGGTACTTCGTTGTTTTCGTACTAGGTTAGGCTCCTTTACGGCGCCAGCACCACGCGCGGGTGCGCGAGCCTTGACAAAGTCACGGTGCGCATATTTATTCCAGAGAAAGGGATTACTTGAAAGAAGTGAGAATCACTTCAGTTAAATAATTGGTGGGTTTTTATTCAGTAAACAATACTTACTTATATTAAATGTCTTATATTTTCTTGGATCACGTAACTACGCACTTGGATGGATTTACTATTACTTCATTAGAGAAATTAACATTTTTGGGACGAAAAATTCAATTACTTCTTTCAATACAATATTGGTTCTTATAAAGAAAGAATTTATTTGTTGACAGTATTTATCTGAGAAATTATTTTACTTATATTGAGTATGCGGCATTTCTTGTATATACCTAACTTTCTGCATCCAAGTAAATATGCATTTGAATCTAGTAAATAAATTCAAGAAATTATGTTTTCTCGTTCCAAATAATCACTTTTCTATGTGTACTCACAACAGGAGACGGAATGTGGTCATACCACCGAGACACATCCATTGCTAAACCTAGTTGGGAACGTAAATTGTAATGTATATAATATGTTCCCACCCTATCATACCTAGTAATGTAATGCGACTCAGCTAAGACTGGACATGCCGACAATAAATGACAGACATGTTCCAGAGCCTGATGACACAGTCTACAACTCCCATCATGAGCATCTCTGATAATCTTCTGTTCATGATATCTGGTACGTACTGCCTGATCTTGCGCCGCTATGATAGTGGATTCCGTTTCAGCCTTAATGTTCCCATGACAGAGCCATGGTAACGATCCGGACTTTGAAATACCATCACCCCCCACAATTCTTAAAAATTGACCATACATTGGCTTACTAAGATAATTCTCTTTCATTTTCTGATTTATTCTTAACTTACACTCACGCTTTAAACTCTCCACTGAAATTTTATTTCCATAATTATTTAGTTCTTCCACCTGAATTTTTTCTAAAATTAGGTTATGTTTACTAACTATTGACTTACCAGAAGTATCCCTAATTAATTGTTTAATGACTTTATCCTCCTAGTTGTTGGCCTTTATAAAATTTCTTAAATTCAACATTTCCAAATCATAAATATTTTCCAACTGCTGCAAGCCACGACCTCCATCTAAATGCAGGTATAGCCTGCAAACTTAGGATGAAACATAAAATTTCAGTTAACTGTTTTCTAGTTTTAATATCCAAAGCGCGTATTTCGTTCTTCGTCCAGTTTAAAACTCCAACATTGTACCGAAATATTGGAATAGCATATGCATTTATCGCTTGCATTTTATATTATCCATTTAAACCAGAAAATTTTTCTCACTCGGTTAATGTATTCACCTATAACCTTCGCTTTCATCCCTTTATCATCATTATTATTATTATTATTATTATTATTATAATTATTATTAATATATTATGTTATGATCAACTATTCAATGATAAAAAGTAGCGCTGACACATCCGGTCCGACTCAGTGTATTGTACCTCATGTTTACTACTTTGAGTACTTATTTAAAAACTTTCGTTAATAAACTCGTTGATTAATTTCTTGACATAATAGGGTTTTTTCTTCTTACATTCTTTATACTCATATCCAACCATTTTATCAAGGACTTGAAATATAAGAGACGAAATAAATTACGATATATCAATAACCAAATACAAACTCACACTAGATACCTTCCTCACAGATCAAATACATTTTTTCACCACGTAACCCGTAACACGTTGACCGCTGCTAGTTCTACCTTATTCCTAAAATCAAGCATTTGCCAATGGAATAACAGTGACTTATTTGTCGACCCTTTGGTGATCTGTCATCAAGTCACGATAGCGATCACCAGTAACAGTTAGATATGGGGTAGTGGCTGGCCTTGTAATTTACAACACATCAACATAGCAACATGTTTGGCTAAATTAATTTTTAATTCAGTTAACACCATGCATGATAATACATTTGCTGTCAGTAATTTAAAGTAATTTAATGTTAGAATATTTAATTGGACGATTCCATACCGCCTATTACGCTAGGACAGTTATAAAGGCTTTTCCCTATAGAGATACCAATCACTGTTATTCACAGCGGTTATCAATCAAGCCTTGCAATGTTATTGTCCACAAGCGTACTGAAACAGAGCTTGTGGATCACCATATTATTGAATGCCACGGCGCAATCTGGCCAGATTAGCCGTAACGGTTTCGTGAATCTCGACTACCGTATCGCAACGTCAGACACATGCAAGGATAATTCCGTCACTGTACAGAAAACATGGCGCTAGTACGGCTTGCTTTCCATGGCCATTATCTCCCTTTGTGTATCTACGGCATCTCCCGGCGACACACCTATTCGGTGTTTAGCGTTGTAACCAGATACTTTACTGAACTATCGTTAAGTAAATATAATTGAATTTAGTGTCGACAGTGTTTACCCTATCGGCCAATTAATTGGCCGCCGCGCGCCGATAGGATAGTAATTGCTTGCTGATAAGTTACAAGTGTACGTGATTTATCGATTTCCGATAAACACTTGGAGCAGAATGATTACGAGGTATTATAATTATTGATACAGTTATAATTTTTTTAGTGAAATACGTGTATGTTTGTGATGCGACAATTTTAAATTGTGGAGACAAAAAAAACCTGTACAGCTCCTTTTTGTTAAAAATCTGAAAAGTACCAAAATACTACAAAATAAAGGTTAAGCATTAAATCGGCTACAATCAAACCATTTAAAACAAAACGTCGTAATGTATGTATCGTGAGCAAATGGTTATTTTAGGCAAAAGGCTTTGACTAGGCAAAATCTATTTGCCTGGTCGAATAGATTTGGAGTTTTTATTGATATTTTTAAAGCTATTTGCCCAGGCAAAAGTATTTGCCAAAACTGATCTTAGGCAAATAGCATTTTGTTTCCAATCGCATTTGTTTTGTTTTTAAATTTGTCATAATTAAAATTTTGTTTACTGTGCGTAATAACGTATGCTAATCATCCTGGTGCTTGAAAAATCATGGAGACTGCTAAACCGCTATGCAAAAAATAATTTTGCAGCTATTTTTTCCGGTTCTTCCAATTTAACCGTAATTCCACACGTAATGGATCATTTACAAAAATACTGTACTGATTCTTCAATATTCAACTGAAATATACTTTTCTCGTCAAAATTAAATTATTTATGCGATAATAAAAATTAAAAATACAAAAAAATGGATTTGTCGCATTTTTCTCGGAAGTTTTGAGGTTATGTTATGTAGTAACCCCTCCAAAAATTGTAATTTTTTTCATGATCTGCAACCTTCGTATTGGATACTATTTGATTGTAAGACAAAAACTGATTATTTTGCTTATTTATACGTAGCTTTATTATTCTAATTCAATGGTTATAGCATTAGTAAAGAGGAGAAGACTGTTTGTTTTGTATTTTTTCCGTACATTGAATGGTGTAACCAGTTCTGCAATTTTCTTACAAATTTAAACAGATTATGAACAATTGCAAAAGTCATTTTTGAGTTGTTTCAATTTTTGAACATGTTAAATAGGGACTATTATTTTTATAATTGTATCAGTAAGTGCATGTAAAAACAACAAAAATGAGCACCAGGAGAACTCTGTCCGATCAATTTTCACCACAGAATTCTTTTAAAAAAACTGATTCAACTGATTGATTGAAGAAACTAAATATCTCAAAAACTTCTTGTTTTTTTGGAGATGAAAAAATGTATGCTTATTTAAGACATTAAAAGGCACGCTTTCACAAAATTTCAGCAATATTGAATTAATTAGTGCTGCGACAATGACAAAAAAATCGTTTTTGCATTGGAATTCGCATTTTTCTCGGAAATTTTGAGGTCATAGTAAAAAGTCACCCGTATGAATGTTGTAGATTTTTTTATGATCTACAACTTACTATAGGATATTTTTGGATAAAGCGTCAAGTTTCGCCGAGAAACACAATAATATATTTTGCACCCCCTTATCTTGTAAATATTTCCTTGAAACCTGATGACCTGACAGAGTTATTAACTTCATCTCCGTTCCTTATCACAGCAATAGGTATCTGGTTCGGCTACTGTATTTGGAACAGTAACCTCCGAAGCAATATCATTAAACTATTACGAAGACAAGCAAAATACATTAAATGTTCACTGAGTTGTTGATATTGGCTGTGCATTGTTTTCCGTGTACAAAATAGGAGTTAGCTGATATCATTTGCATCGATGATTATTTACCTGACATTTTGGATATAGCGGTCACAAAAAACATCAATGTACCTATACAACAAACAGTAATCAGCGAACTGGTTTCTGATCACCTTCCTGTACTAATAACATTTTCCCAACAACTGAAACCACAACCGCAGACCCCTAAACTACTTAATGGATTGGTTCATTGGGAATCATTTCAAACAAACCTGGAAGCCCTCCCATGTTATCACTCGCTGAATGGTCCAGATGACATCGATACCGCAGTAAGAGTTTTAACACAAAATATAAGCGAATCAATTAAAACTGCAATAAACCCCAAAAAAAAGAATGCCAAAACAAAAAACTACTATATACCACCTCAATACATAATCGACCTGATAAAAGAAAAACGTACAACTCGAAGACGATGGCGACGAACTCGTGATCCTGAATTGAAACGAAGAGTGAATAGCCTGACACATTCTATCAACAGATTTTTAGACTACCATCGCATTGAAAGCTATCAAAATCTCATTTCAGCCCTAGAACCAAGTGACCCAGGAATGTGGAAAACAACCAGGAAAATCTTGAAGAAATATGAAAGCATACCCACCTTGACTATCAATAACATAAATATCACATCGGACGAGGAGAAGGCTACCGCCTTTGCTGACCATCTGGAATCTACTTTTGTTCCTCACATCGACAACTTCAATTTCCACTTTACTACTTACATTCAACAACACAATGAAACCCATCTTCCAATTAGTAATTCTGTTGACGATCCTACCTCTCCTGATGAAATCCATGCAATTCTTAAAATTCTCCCTACCAAAAAAGCACCCGGCCACGACCTAATCCCTAATATAATCCTCAAACATCTGCCCAATACCATAAATTCCATCTCATCAATTTTTAACTCATGTCTTCACCTTGGCTACTTTCCAAGCACCTGGAAAAAGGCAGAAGTACTGATGTTCCTTAAACCAGGAAAAAAGAACAACGTCTGCTCTAGCTATAGACCAATAAGCCTATTACCAACATTAGCGAAATTATTTGAGAGAATTATCTACCAACGATTACTAGATAAAAGAGAGGAGGCGAATATTATTCCTAACATCCAATTTGGCTTTCGCCAAGGGCACTCTACAACACATCAGCTAGCTCGAATAATAGAAACAATAGAGCGAGGGTATGAAAACAAACAATTTTCTACCGCAACATTCCTAGATGTAGCTCAGGCCTTCGATACGGTATGGCTAGAAGGACTGAAATACAAATTACATCAGATAAACCTGCCCGGATACTTGCTACAGATTATCTTTTCTTTTCTCGAAAATCGCACCTTTACTGTCAGAATTAATGGCCATTTATCGACAACCAGAGACATAAAAGCTGGAGTCCCACAAGGAAGCATTCTGTCACCATGCCTTTACAATATCTTTATGCACGATATTCCCTTCGATATGTCGGAGAGCATTGGAATGTTTGCTGACGATATGGTCATAATCACGCAACACAAAGATCTCGAAGAGGCAATTGACCAACTGCAGGCGGCAACCGATAGGATCAATTTATGGCTTTTAAAATGGTGCGTACATCTCAATCCCAGTAAATGCGAAGCGAAAATATTTACACTCAGAAAAATTCGAAATACCCCTGAGATTCACATAAACAACGAACCAATCGCCTGGAATCCACCTGACAAAGCAGTCAAATACCTAGGCTTGCATCTAGACCAACGACTTACATGGAGCTTTCATATAAATACTAAACTAAACCAGGGATACAACAGACTAAGAGAACTATACCCGCTAAAAAATAAGAAATCTTCATTGAAACCCGAATGTACCTTACTACTATATCGAGCGCTAGTCAGATCTCTAATTACGTACGCCTGTCCTGTGTGGAGCAGTACCTCTAAAACAAACATAAAGAAGCTGGAAACTCTACAAAATAAAGTTATTCGCATCGCAGTAAACGCACCTTGGTTTGTCAGAAATGAACAGATTCGACGGGAATTAAATATCGCGACGATATCAGATTATATTCATTCAAGTTCCAAAAAATTCTATTCTAAACTCCATCAATGCAGTAGTGCAACGCAACACCATCTAGGTTCCAGAAACATACACCAACGACTGAAGCGAAAACTACCCCAAGACCTCCTAACCACCGACGACGAAAACTAATTCGAAGGGCCACTGATCTTCTCAGGATATTATGATGAATTATTACCATATGATCTCAACTATGTAAAACAATGTATATATTGTTGGTCTAGTTAATCCAATAAATAAAAAAAAAAAAAATTTGCATCGATATGTTAAATCGTCTAGTTGATTTAAATTCAGTAATGTACTGTTTTCCAGTCTAGCACGACATTGCTTTTAAAAGGGAATCTCAACATTCCTAACCTAATAGCTGTCTTCATTAAGGTTAATCGGTTCTGTGCACTCATGCCGCATGAGTATTGACGCTTGTCACAAATCAGGCGTAACTTCATTAGAATCATGATGATTAGAAGACGATATCACCCAGAAGTAATAAAAAGAATTAATTTAGACGTATTTGAAAGTAAGCATGCATAGATTGCACATAACCTCACACAATTTTGACAAATGCAATTGCATGTGTTTCAAATGAAAACAAAATGCTATTTGCCTTACATCGGTAATGGCAAATACATGTGCCTAAACAAATAGCTTTAAAAATACCAATGAAGATTACATATCTATTTGACCAGGCAAATAGCTTTTGCTTAACCAAAGCCTAGATCAGTAGCTAAACAAATTATTTTCGGGATATAAGTGATGTCTGTAGCTTACTAGGGACGTAAGTGATACGACTTAAGCCGTATCAAGTATTTAATAATACATTGCACTTCAAAATGAACGAATTACTTAAAATTTGTCACAATTTCAAGTTTAATATTGAACCTCTTATGAAATTCTAGGTTGATGTCTCAGTACCGATACCGTAGTAGATTAATTTATATTAAATTTCCGAGAATACTTGTGACTTGGAATGGGAAAATCGCCCTAATGATAACACAATTTGCTGTAGCAGTCAAAATGTGTTGGTAGCACTCAGTGGGCCGCTCCCGCTTACAGATGTCCGTCACCTCAGAACGCCACTTTTCGCAAATTGACTTGAAACTTTCCAAATAATTTGTACCCAATTAGTACCAATTGGTACCACCGACCGCGGAATTAGTACCTCAAGGGAACCCCCATAATTTATGAGTAGTTCTTTTGAACGTCACCTCAGAACGCCACTTGTAAAAATACTCGGATCACTTTGAAATTTTGTAAGGATTTAGTACCCAATTAGTACCCTCAGAAAACACTAACCCCCAAATTAGTACCTCAAAGGAACCCCCCGATATCAGAGGGCAAAGATAGCGCGCGTCACTTCAGAACGCCACTTGTCAAAAAACAAGTCGAATCAATTCTAGCTTTTGTAAGGAATTAGTACCCAATTAGTACCCTCAGAAAACACCAACTTCCAAATTAGTACCCCAAAGGCAACCCCGTTAAATCACGGGTAGTACTTTCGAACGTCACCTGAGAACGCCACTTGTAGTAAAACAAGTCGAATCACTTTGTAAGGATTTAGTACCCAATTGGTACCCACAGAAAACATCAACCCCCAAATTGGTACCTCGAAGTAAAACACTTTTCTATGGGGTTGAAGTTTTACTTGTTCTACTATCTTCATAGCTAACCATACCGATATACCACATATGAACTCCCTTTCCCAGAGGGTTGAAATTTTACTTCCGGTATTTAATTAGAACATTAATGTCTACAAACTCTACAGCCATATTTTTTAAATATAAATGTAGTGATATATAATATTATGTAGAGTTGAAGTAGGAAAAAGTATCATGGCTGCTACACTTTTGTGGATATTTAACTAAACAACAATTCAACAAATTTAAATCTGATTTTTCTCGTCACCAGCCTTTGATCGCATATGATAACTAACAGTAATAATAGATTCTGTGTAACAAAATAGCAAATCAACCTTTTTATGAACTTATTCGGTTTGGTTTATTATCGTAGAATTGTATTTAATGTGGGTGTTCTATACTATGCTATATATTAATATTCATAGTACACGGTAATAGAATAAAACAACGTGTAACTGTAAAAGAATCGGTCGCCTACTGTTGTCTGGTGTCGGCCGAACCGGGGGAATCACGGCCGAACGAACCGGGGAATCCCACGCCGGCAGCAACCGGCGTAATTGTGAATCGGCGTAAATCGAACCAGCGCAAAAGGACCCTTACCTGTACTTATGTACCTATTATGATTTATTTTCAAAATCATTCTAGATAGGTAGGTACCTAGATAGTTCGTATTTGAATGTATGTAAACGAAACAAAAGAAAATAGTACAATAAGTCAGTCCATACGGTTAATTATGCTTAAAAAGAAATGTCTACCATGTTATACAAAATAAAAAATAATACCTAAGCAAAACTAATATTATGGTACCTACTTATTATGACGTATATGCCGCAATTTTCGGCTTTTCACGCGCGCCATCTTTATCCCCGATTTTGGGATGTTCCTTTGAGGTACTAATTTTGTGCTTCGTGTTTTCTGAAGGTACCAATTGGGTACTAAATCCTTACAAAAGTTCAAAATGATTCGACTTGTTTCACGACAAATGGCTTTCGGTGACGCTCGAAAGAACTACCCGTGATTTAGGGGAGTTCCTTTGTGGTACTAATTTGGGGGTTGGTGTTTTCTGTGGGTACTAATTGGGTACTAATTCCCTATAAAAGCTAGAATAAATTCGACTTGCTTTTCGACAAGTGGCGTTCTGAGGTGGCGATTTGAAGGGGTTCCTTTGAGGTACCAATTAGGGGGTTGGTGTTTTCTGTGGGTACTAATTGGGTACTAATTCCCTACAAAATCTGGAATTGATTCGACTTGTTTTTCGACAAGTGGCGTTCTGGGGTGACGCGCGCTATCTTTGCCCCCGATACCGGCGGTTTGTTTGAGGTACTAATTTGGGGGTTAGTGTTTTCTGGTACTAATTGGGCATTAAATCCCTACAAAATTTCAAAGTGATTCGCGTTGCTTTACGACAAGTGGCGTTCTGATGTGACGTTCAAAAGAACTACTCATAAATTAAGGGGGTTCCCTTGAGGCACTAATTCCGCGGTTGGTGGTACCAATTGGTACTAATTGGGTACTTACTAATTATTTGGAAAGTTTCAAATCAATTTGCGAAAAGTGGCGTTCTGAGGTGATGGACGTCGCTTACAGCTACAATTACAGCAACTGACAACTTACTGCAAAATCAAGTCAAGTTCTTTGACGGAAAGTGTTGGGTTTCAATATTGGCGTCCGCAAAATTTATTACATAGCATTGGTAATATAACTAGATTTAACAAAAACATCTGTCTTACTCTTTTTAAGAATTCATAAATTCATAGAAAATACCCCTATATTGGGGCGGTCGTAGTTTCAACTCCACTGTATATAAGACAAAATGGTAAATATAACTTTTTAGTGCATATCTTTATAGGGATTATTTTGCATTCCAATCCGTTTCTATACAAGAAATTTTATAATTTATATCTAGACTCTAAAGTGTATAACTCACTATATAAGTTTGCTGATTACTTAATAATATCTATTTCAAGTCAAACTGGTAATGTTTTAATTATATAACTCATTTTATTACCTATTAAGGAGCAAGTACCTATAGCACACTAATGAAAAATGTTGTGAGTTTTTCGAAAAATCTATTTGCAACGCAAACCACGTACCACGTCGTAAAAGATCGTACAAAATACATGGATTAAACGTTAAATTCAATGATGTCTTTGAAAAAATAATTGTTTTAAATCGTAGATATCCAATCACGTCAAAACTATAAATAATTCAAACTATCTCATAACTAGAACCTTCCTATTTTTTATGTTCTACCCTAGACAGTTACCTATTTTCATAAAAAAGACAATGTTTATTAAAGTAAATTAAAATAAACTAATTACTTTTTTGGCATAGTCGAGCCAATATTAGTAGAGGGCTGACAGAGATAGAGATAGTGAAGTTTCGTATTTTGCAGCAATTTATGTCTATAGGGTGCGTGCAACAAGTTTTTGTTGGTGAAAACTAAGTTGCATAGAGTTCAGCGGCTGACGTTCGCGAGTCACGTTCGCGTTCTAAATAAGCTATTAATTTAGCAATCAGCTTTTCACTCAGTTTGCTAAGGTCTCACGGCAATTTAATATTATTTCTACCTGCACAATATACAACATTTCTGATCACACCTCGCATAAGGTGTTACCTAGCGTCAAACCGCAAAATTGAACCTAACGAAATAGAATTTGTATAAATATGCATTTATTCCATTATTGCAGGAATTATCTGGAAATTAATGATAACATTAAATAGCAATGTAAGACGCATACTTAGGGCGCATTACTGGTTGCTTTTATTTATTTATTTATTTATTTATACTTTTATATACTTTCCAGGGTGTAACCTACAGCAAAAAAAATTCCGTTAAAATTTCATCCCCATACAACGCCTATTAACGCTAGAATTCCGAATCTACAAAATGTCTCGTTTCGATTCATGTAATAGGAAATATCACTCCGGCTTCGGTTTTTGTTCCGATAATAATTACTTTTTTTCTGGATTACGGTTTTCCGTGCAGTTCCGGTTCGAAGCGGTGGTTTATATAGCGACATTCTTGAATTTAACTAACGTATTTATCTGTCTGTCTGTTCAGGTCACAACCTGTTCCAAGGAACTGTTACAGAACATTACAGTTCCGAAGGACTGTGACAAGAAATTACAACCTGTTCCGAAGAACTGTGACTAAAATCACATTAGGGAGCCTTGTCCGCTGCTGGTTTAATAATAAGAAATGAGAGTAAACAATTGTACAATTTTTTTTCTTCATATGAAAGTATTTGATATCAAAAGCTGGTCCAAGGTCGTAATTAGCAATTTTCCATGAGAATAGAGTTAGTACCATCTTTTCTTGCGTTCTTGTTCTTGCGTGCTCTTTTTGTTTTTCTCAATTCAGTCAACATATTTTATGCATGTGCATATTGTGCATGCTTTTTACTTCCACCGTTCATTTGTTCTGTGCTCGTTGTTGTGGTGTGGTGTAAGTTATTTAAGAGTTGTTCAAGATGGATTTAGAAGTTGAGGAAAATTTCTCAAAGTATCACTTAAACTATTACTAGAATTTATATAATACGAAGCTGCCGTTTTAGGACTATAAATAAACTTTATTCTTATTCTGATGCAACAATATAACAAAAAGACTCATCTCTTAAAATTGTTCAAGCTGTGAGGCTATTAGAAAAATGCGTTTAAATAGTTATAACGGGCGTTACCAGCAGCGGGTCTCTTAGTTTTAGTAACCACAAATTACAAATTCAGTCTTATTAAACGATATTAACTGTGTTGGTTTCTACTTCACTACACTACAACTTTGTTAACTACAACGAAGACTTTGTTTTGTTTTTAATGTGACGGACATGATAATTTAGATCAAATCTTAGTCGCACAAAGTGACATAAAATACATTAAATGGGGTATTTATGTTGTAAAAAAATTTCAGTTTAACACATATTCGTCATCAGTGTTGGAGTACTGACTATATTACTGTAAGCAGAAATTCGTCCGCTATTCGTCTTTTCTGCGGAATGACACCGTAACAGTAAGGGTGCTGACAGCATGAATTTGACAGGAATTCATATGTAGGAACGTGGTCATACCATGTCGTTTTTTTACTGCATGTAGGTATAGCGAGTTTTTCAAAATTTCTGTATTCGTGAAGAAGCTGTAGTTGAAATAATTGTTTACTCTAAAATGCTGAGATACTTTTAAGTATGCTCACTAAAACATATTGACATCGGCAAAAACGTGCTACTGGCCTGGAAGTAATCATATAACAAATATTTGCATCTGGTATCGCATACATATATTTATCCCCACAATATGTAAATACGAATCACTTAATCCTTTTCCCAAATGATATAATATGTAAATAATGTCCCCACTCCCGAACATACCGCAACGTTCTAGAAACCCGAATTTAGAGTTGTCGATACCAGTTATATAATTGATTTAGCAAAATTGTTGTTAGCATAAAAATATGCTATTATGTTAGAAAGTTCCAATAGTTAAAACAAAACAAGATGTCACATGCTGAAACTCATATCTCTACATTTATTTTTTTTTCTTTCCTTAAGTGCTTTACAATTTTGATTTTGTGACTAATGCTGGAAGTAAATGAAATGGATGTTCAAAAGGTCTGGAAGGTGGTTATATATTTGCACTCCAGTTACTCTCTGAGAGCGAGATGTTAAGAGAAAAAGTACTCAGGAAAGTCTTCCGATCAATCAGTTGTTGTCGAGGAGCTTTATGACATTGACGTATATGTGATGAAGTCTTTCTTCGTGACTTCTTGCAATTTTTGCATTTATGGAGGTCATCATTGTCATGCATTGATAATGCATTTTACTACTTTTGTTTGAAAGGTTTAAACATTTTTTGTTACTTTTTTTTGTATACCTCCAGAGTTAAGCACCATACGTGCACACAGGTTTTATGCACAGAATTACACTATCGAAGTTTTAACAATTTTCTTTGACAAGTTCTTGTCAAAGAAAATTGTCAAGTTCTTGATCAAAAAGTTATGAAGTTTTGCACATGCCGAGGTGACAGCTGGGACTAAATAACCTTACTAGCTTTACAGTAATTACAGGTATAAAGGCAACAGGTCAATATCAACGGCACATCCTTCATATGTCCTACATTACAATGCCAATCACACAGACTAGAGCCAATCCAAAGTAAACAAATCTGGTTCTCAGTTTTAATCAGTTGTTGTGTTTCTATTCCCTATAATATATTGGTTTTAACATCCGAAGTGTTCTGAAAGTAATATCTATTAGTCTAAGAGCCAGTGGCCAGCAGACTTACGGTATATTGTTAAACCCTATATTTTTATAGTTTACTCGTTTTTCTCTGCCAAACATGACACGGGGAGTCTTTAGTTGCCGGCGGTTCCTATAAAGTCGCTGAGGCATGGAAGGTATACAAATTTGACCGAGTTCAACGTCATAGCGACAAAGCTGCCACTTCTTAATTCTTCTTGTTATTGAAAACACAAACGATGGCAGGCAGCTGTAGCGGTTCGAAAAACATGGGAGACACTTTTAAAAGTCCCAAAAAAAAATTCACGGTATTTCGACAAAGCTGAAACTTATATATGACATGTTAATAATAATATTCTAAGTCTATATTTAGCACGGCAGACATTTTTCACGGTTCTAACTTCCCGGCAGACAACCACACATATGTACATAATAATACATGCGTATGCTCGCGGTAGATACAACGAGGAAAAAAGTGTACAGACCCTTCTTTTTTTAGAGAATTTTATGTAGATTAATTTAGTATATGGACATTCTTTCACTAGAGGCAGTCGTTTTCGAGAACTGAAAAAATGGGCCTTTAAAGACCTCCCCCCACCCATGGATACTTTTCGTATGTTGTTAAGGACACCTTTCCCTACAACTGTGCCAAAATTGGCTTATACACGATTCTTTTCCGCTATTTGGCCTTCTTTGGTATTCGTTGCCTGGACAACTAATGGTTCCAAACGATTTGTGCCCTTCAATGAAATCAAAAAACAAATCGCTGTTTTCTCGCAAGACTTTTAAATCTGCGGAGAAATGTATGTGGCTTTAAATTAGCATTCGAATTCTTTCTAACCTTTTGGGGTATTAAACACTGCTTTTATGGTATGGTCGAATCACTATTAGACGACCGCTGAGAAAGAAGTAATATTTACTAATATTAGTAGTAATATTAGTAGTATTTACTAATATCTGAGTGAGATATATTATGATTTCAGCGGTCTACTAATCGTGCTTCGACCATATTAAATATATATATATATATATAAGTTTCAATTTTAGAAACCCCTGGTTTGGAAATAAATCAAATGTATTTAAATTTGATTGTTGTGCTGACATCCTACTTTATAAGGTGAATTTATTCATTTAAAATGGGTTATTATTTTTAACTGGAGAAATAGATTGACTAGGATCTAGACCTCACTAAAATGATTTTTACGAGTTTTGGGGCAATGCTAGATTGAGCGGAATCGCTCCCGTTCTCGTATTTTTAAAAACGTTCCAATCCAAAAATGACCGCTGTTATACAACGTTAACACAACGTCAACAACGTTAAAACCTACCGGTATTATTTTTAATGCTCGCTCCACTTAGCACCCATGCGACTCTCGGCGCTCTGTCCGGAGTGTTCGACCTGCGTATCAGAATTCCGTAATTTCAGCACCGCGACACCGATGACGTTGCAAATATAACCAATCCTTAGGTGTTGAGGCAATTGAAATCGCTGGCCTTGCACCCGTGTTTTGCATGCAAATTACTATCATACTTGACCGTAATTAATGCTAAAGATAATGTCCTATGCATTTTTAACGACATAGCTACTGGTAAACCCTATTAAAAACAAAAATTGCTTTATCGGAAGTTGGTTCCAGGATAATGACGTTGTAGGGTCCATGTCCGTGCACATTCCAAATTTAAATTCCACCTAGGTCAACTATTTAGTATTTAGTAGGGTGTTTCATTTTAACACTTTTTTCTCTGAACGGGAACCCCTACCCGAGGAAAGTGGCCCACCAATACCAGAAACACATCTGCAATTTTGACATTTTAGGTAAAAACACTACAAGTTAGGCTTTTACTAAAATGGGCCGGGCTGCGTTACGAATGCGTTTTAAGGCTTCCTCGGTGATGAAAAGTCGTCATAAAGTCCAAATCGATTCCCAAAAGTGGCCCTAGTTCCAACGCCAAGGAGTAAAAATGCGTTGTTTCGGGCAAACGGAAGTAGTGTTTGTGCAGGTCTTTGTTCACTTGCTAGCACCATAGCAAGTGACCCCAAAGCTCACAAGTGCCCCTTTAGCGTTTACTACATAACGTAATTCATAATTTGATACGAGATTTTATATACCGGGGGACCCACGCCACGTTCATTGTTTTTTTGTTTATACAGCTGGACGAATAAAATTTGAGAAGGTGTTAATAGGCAAAAAATGCCATTATTTGGGATACTCTTGAAGTTAATGTCTTCTGGTTTTTCCGGAAATGACGTCATCATTCAAATTTTAAATGGCACCCTATATTCTTTGTGTGATATTTTCAAGCAGGATGACATTCTGAACACAAAAATATATCGATCGTCAATTTTATCACCAAAGCAACGCAAAAATAACTTTTTTGTGTATTATTCTAAGTGGCTATGAATTGGTGAAAATAGTCGAAAATGGTCAAATAAACAGTAACTAAATTGATTTTGGCCGACATTGCATTATTGGCGCCCTCTAGTGTGATTTAATTGATTTTTGACCAGTAAGTTATTTTTTTCACGGTTACCCAATGGCCACACCCTGATTATTCCATAGGAAACATCTTTCCGATTACAATGATACCAAATACTTGATATTCTGTTGAAATTCGCAGCGTACAAATGTTGTTAGAAGCAAGGAAATCGAAAAAAATATTGACCTAATGATCAAAGTTAGCGTACAAGTCTAAGTCACTCATTGGGCTACTCGAAGGAAGTACCCTTAAGACCCAGTTCTACCTGTGCTAAAACGCGTTTTCTATTAACGGCGTTATTTATGGTTCAAAATTAATGAAATTCTCAGTGTCAATTCTTAGATAAATAAGGAGTGTGGCTAGGCCAAAAATAATTTGTTGGTAAGATAAAAATGAATTTTACTTCTACATCTTTCTCTTTTTTCGAATATAATACCCCTAGCCAAAGTCTCAATACAATAATAGATTTTTTATCTAGGTACAATTTCAGCCCAAACATTATAACTTTTCCGCTAACCGAAAAATGCGATAATTGTCAGATATGTAAACAATGGCCATATTTCGGCTGTTACGTATGGCCAGCTCATCGCAGACACCATAAGCTTTAATCGGAGCCTTAAACGTCAGTTTCACGTTACGATTATCAGCAAAATATCAAGCCTTTGGTATCATAGTGTCCTGAAAAGTGTTTTTCCTCGAATAATCAGAGTCCTTCGAGTAGTCCATTGAGTGACTTTGACTTGTACGCTGACTTTGATCATTAGCTCAATATTTTTATCCATTTCCTTGCTTCTAACAACATGTGTACGCTACGAATTTCAACAACATATCAAGTATTTGGTATCATTGTAATCGGAAAGATGTTATCTATCGAATAATCAGGGTATGACCATTGAGTACCCGTGAAAAAAATTACTCACTGGCCAATAACCAATTAAATCACGCTAGAGGGCACCAGTGATGGAATGTCGGCCAAACTCGATTTAGTTAGTGTTTATTTGACAGTTTTCGACTATTTTCACCAATTCATAGCCACCTAGATTAATACACAAAAAGTTATTTCATTCAAATTTCATTCGTCCAGCTATATAAATAAAAAAAAATAAACGGGAGTACCTATGCCATGGGTCACCGGGTATATCTAGCCCCAAACTGTCTTATTCATGGCTCGGTTAACGATTCCTTACCAATAATGTTGATATTTGTGTAGCTAGTGCACTTAGCGATTATTTACAAACGTGTGTCATCATAGGACATATCTTTATATTATTTATATCCTTCCAAAGGCCAAATAGAAAAGTGCATACTCTAATTTTCGGTAGATTAAAGTGTTTTTATTGCATAGTTGAAGACTGTAAAGTTGATTCAAATGTCTAGGCAACTTCCACAAGTTATGCAAGCATAGTTAATAAAGTTATAAGTTATAGTATATTAAAAGAAAACATGGCCAATCCTTGACTTCAGGAATCTAAGGGTACAGACAGACGGTTTTAGCCGAAGCGTTTAACGCGTCGTTCCATTTATAACAGAACTCATGGAGCCGCGCACTATCGCTGTGTGTTTTCCACTATTAATGTAGAATTCACGACATATCGACTCGAGAATCGACGCGTTAAACGCTTCGGCTAAAACCGCCGTGTCTGTCAGAACCCTAAAAATCAGAGTTTTCATTGGAAAGTTCCAGTCTTTATACGGAGTAAACCACTTTATTTAATATCATGACACTACTACTCAAGGCAAGGTGATTGAAGGTAATAAATGTTGCTGTAAACACGAGACACTTTTTTTTAAAACATGTTAAAACAAAAAATCTGATGTGGCCAGGCACATGACTTTATCATACTATATATCAAATTAATAGTTTAGCTGCATGAGATTCTATTTGATCGAGATCGGCTATGTCTGCATTAAAATAAAAATACTAGAACTAGACAGATATCTCGATTAAAGCTGCGTTCGGATATTGTACTCCGTTGACACCGGGTACACCGTCCAAATGACACCTACGTGTTATTGGGTGTAAAAAGTGTAACGGGGTTCAATATCCGAACGCAGCCTATATTGACAGTAGTATTTTCAAAACATTAGCGTTTGACACTAGCTACTGTCATTAGAATCAAAAAATCTGACATATCCTGGCTACTAGTTTTAAAGCAGTACGACCGATCTCGATGAAATAGAATTTGCTCATGCAGCTAAACTATAAATTCTACCAAAAAATGTCATATACATAAATTATAGAAAATTTCCTCTCCCTTAATTTATTATTTAACTATTTTGACGACATTACACAAATAGCGGCTCATTTGCAAAATCTTCGAAAAATGCTATGAGTAAACCACCAGTTCCTTTGGACCCTTTTCAACAGAAAGCTTTTCAGCTCTAAGTTTGGTTATGAAACTTCTAAATATGAAGTTTCGTCCCGACACCTTTAGTAGTTTCTCCGGAATCATCGCCACAAAAACGGGTACACACACACACACACACACACACACACATACACACACATACACACACACACACAGACATTTTTTGTACCTTGGTCAAAAATGTTCAGGGGACCCAAAAAGACATATTTCCGCTAAAATCTCAAAAAAATTTTTTGGCATGATTACAATACTTTACATACTGCGTATGATAAAGTAAAAAAACTATAATTGCTGGATAACCGTAATATTTCTAGTTAAATAATAAAAACTTGTAACATTTGATTTATGGCATACTACATATAAATTGAAGAGAAGTAAAGAGCATACACAATATTATACGGGATGTTCCATTTAAAAAGCTCAACAAAAGGCATTTGAAAATGTTAAAAATTGAGTACGTAGTAGGATCACTCTGTACAGCACATTAATTTTTATTTAACGTTAGCATCTACCTCTTGGTATTGGTGGTAAGAGAATATCTGCAAAAATGTCGTTTTTACGTAGATTCTAACATAGTCCTGAAGCTGCGATTTTTTCTGCAAACAATTGAATATGTCAAAACTATTTACTTTCCACAGGTACAACTTGATACAGTTGGAAAGACAACAACCTTAGTATTCACATGTGGTGTGAAATACAGGCATTCCATTTGAAGAAAAAATCTTTCCGGCCGAAATGCAATGTCCTGATAAACGAAAAAAGTTTCGATTGTGGAAAATGATCAGCCAAAAGCATTTTGTATAAAGTATGTTCTCTATCTCTTAAGGTAAATGGAGTACGACCACTGCGACTAGTGAGTCACCCTGTATATTTCAATATTCTTTTCGATATTTCGAATTTGCCTCCTTAGAGCTGTTTTACACGACCAAGAATTATAACGAAAATATGTGATAGCCAAAATTATCGCTATAATTTTGGTGAGAAATATTGGCAAATTAATTTCAAACGATAGTTAAAAGTTGTTTGACACACGGCAATTGATTTCGCTATTAATGTAGTCATGCGCATGCGTACTGTAGCAGATTTTCTGATATACGCGGTTGTAACCAAAAGTTGAATAAAATAAACATAACCTATACAGTCGTTGGTTGTATTTCTATCAAGGGAAAGGAAGAAAAGTATGATAGATGCTTTGGCAGCTTTCTGCTTCAACGGCCGAAATTTGTTTTGTAACTCCTGCTGCGCACTTCTGAATCGCATCCAATGCCGTTTTTCTGCGATTTTTATAGTTTACGGCCTTCGATTTGTATAGATTAGGCCACTTCCTGTATTCCTTAATTAAAACCATCACTTCGGCACGGGTCCACGACGTCATAATGCAGCTGTAGTAAATCCTCACAGAACAATGATTCCTTCTCGGCAATACATGCACAATACCAGATTCCGCGTGGTTTGTTGTCACTCTTTTGAGGTTAACTGCGCGGGCAGACCAATATGATCGTAAATTGTACGAAGTGCGCATGTTATCGCGCATAATCTCGCGGTGAATAGACCAAGTCTGGTATTTTTCTCACAAAAAAGTTTAGCTATTATTTTCGTCATAAAATATTGGTTTTACACGTCCGATTTTCATCGACAAAACTTTTGGTTATTATTTTCGCTATTATTTTCGTTATAATCTCGGTAGTGTAAAACAGCTCTTAGTTAATCCCATTGAATAAACTCAACTGAAAACACAATTTTCGGGCACAAGTTTATTTGAACTTTTTGCATGTTTTGATAAGTGGAACCTGTCGCCAAAATTATGAGCTGTATTTTTTTCAGTAGCCTGTGTACAGTGTATCTGACGTTAATCAAATGGCTAAATTGATTGAAATTTAGTATTGTTTGAGATAGTTACTGTTAATCTACACATGTAAAGTGACATGTGTGTGACAAGTGACATGTAAAATAATAATCGTTTTGTTAATATTTCACACGACAATTGAAGAACCGAAGGGTCATAATGACATTTACTTTCCATAAAAATGTGTGAATTTTGTAACTTATTAATTACTGTATTTTCTTTTTATTGTTTTCATGGGTATTGTTTGTTCTTCTTCGTTTTGATACAGATAATATTGATATGTATTATCTTTTTTTTATTTTTCTTTGGTTTGTGAATATTTTAAACGGGTTTAACTCTAAAGAGTAAAGATAAAAGTAAAGAGTTTATGGAATTGGAAAAACAAATACGTATGTCGAAATAACGCTTTTGTCTTCTAATTGTATTTGTTCGAGTTGTCTGTTCAAGCGGCAATTTTTTGTAGCTAATATTTCTGAGACTTTATTAATTCATTTCGCAGGGCAATTCGCCAAACAGAACATTGCTAGAGCAACATCTTACAGACACCCGTAACATTGTGAAACATAAGTAACGTTGTATCTCATTAGTGATAAATCATTTATTTTCCAGTTGACACATTCTTGCTACTGTGGTAATGGAATGCCATCCAGATAGGAGTGGTTCTACTCACTTAATGATCGTTTAATCGTCAAACTTGTATTACAGCTACATTTTGACCCTTTTTTTATGATTTTTCGATTCTCCAATTTTGAATTTTCGATTTTGCTGTACTTGGGATATATTCCCTGTATACACCTTTTTCGTTTTTTATGGTGCTTAAGCCGTAATTCCACTGAGGTAACAGGCATGCGATACGGTTTTGTGAGCCTGGTTACTCTGGTTGATGGGATTTTTATTTGAACTGCCAATACACAGTAAACTAATGGCATATTCCAAAAAGAAAGTCGCATGCTATATGTGCCCTCAGTGGAATTGAAACATCGGACCAGACATATTTTACTGTACTTAATACGCACATTTTGCCATCTCGCACAATTCGATCTGCCAAATTTTGTATTTTCTTTTGAATAATAAATACAAAAAATATTTATTTTGATAACAGCGTTGAATTGAATATATGTTACCTAATATCAACTTTTATGCTTAAAAATAAACAGCCTGTATATGTTTAATGTATATGAATGTATATCCCCAGGATTAAGTTACAACAGGAAAACCTGGTTCTAAAACAGGTGAGCAAATTGTGCGATTTACTTTCAAGCCTGAATTGAAATCACGATGGGAGCGAGTGTTGTCAGTAGATAAATTAGCTACATAAAGGTGTATTTCATCAACAAGAAACAACAAGTTTGATATTTTTTAAATACCATTGCTTTAAAGTAAATGTTACAATATAACTAAATGTAACATACAAATTGGAATTACATACTAATTAACTGCATTACGTAAAACGGAAAGATTACAAGATTTAGAAGTTAGAACATATCAGACTCATTTTGTAATGAGATAGGTATATATTTTAAAACTCAATAAAAAAACATTTTCTTCCTCTTTGTAACTCAGTCCGGAGACACATGTTGATATTCCTATGTTGGCAATTACTCACAAAAATACAACGTACATTTCTTCTTTCTTTATAAAATTGTACTTGTGCAAACCACTATTTTTCTACGCACGTCGTGGAACGTAATTACTTAATGAGGCGTGTAAACGGGGAAACTGCAGTGTTAATAAAAAAAGAAACATTACGTTAAACATTACGTAAAGTAAAGTAGGAATGGATAATTATAATCATAGCTGACGAGTACACATTCAATAAACACATGTTAGGCCCAAGTCTATTTTTAGCGCTCGCCAAGGGGTTAATTACATAGCGTTACATCGGCCGTACATAACCTCGGCAGTGCTAGAGTTACACATATATAATTTTCAAGGGCGTAAGCAACTCCGGACTCCGGACTGGTAAGCAACGGTAATCGGTCCTCTAGCTACTGCTAACTGCGGATACTGCTGCATTTCGGTAACGTATCGTCCGGCATAAATTTCACCTGTGACGGCAATTTGCAGTTTTCAACCTGTTTTTAATTATGATCGCGCATTTTGTCGTGCTATTAAACTAGATTTATTGCACGCTCCAGAATCATTCTAAATATACCAATCAGTGTGTATGTATAACATCTCATCTTGAGAGACGCCTTAATACGTGAGTGTAAGTGGCAATTACCTACTTTCTAGATTTGCGATTTCAGTCCTATGCTTTTAACATATTTAAAATTTTACATCCATTGTACAAATGAATAACTATTGCTAACTTCTGGTATGCTGTTGAAATAAACTTTCTGGAAAGTACATTGTAGCGAAATTTTATAATCGTATACTTTGAATATACGGGTGATTATTAAGTATCGGATAAAATCGATCTCCGTTAATGTAGGCAATAGAACAAAAACGGGTATAGCGATAGAAATTACAGCGCATATCAAGAAGCTGTTTTCAGATTATTCCAAATTATGACGTCAACCATTTTGTTTTTCTAACGTTAACCTATACCGGGTGATTCAATTTCGAGGCTCACCATGGGGGATCTCGCTTATTAGTGGAGATAGAGCTTATGTTTAAATTTGGCAAAGTTTCGTATTTTTGTGCTCATCAATTATCTGAAAAACAATTTTAGTTATCATTTTTCATTTTAAAGAAAAATTGAAATTGAAATTGAAAATTGAAACGTAGCTAGACATTTGAAACAAAAACATTCTACTGCGACTTTTTAACAAGGAATGCAGTGTTATTTTTTAATTTGATTTTTTAATCCGCAATGTATAACATGTTGGCATTATTTTTAAAACAATAGTTTAATAAATATAATTAATTTAATTAATAAAAAAACTTTCTTCTTTTTCTCGTTGCTTATCAGGCTTATCAGGTACCCAACTGGTGCTTGGTTACAGATCACCGGCGCCGGACTGACCAGAGTGCTTTGGATTAAAAACATTCAGACTGTAAAAGAAGCAAGTTTAGACAACAAAAGGCCTTTTTTTAAGTAAATGTTCAAATTGGTCGCCGTTTTCTTGAAGGCATAAAACCGAGCCAGCTTTTCAACATGTTATGTTCTTCTAACTGTTCTTTCCGGAATAGGTTTGACCGAATTTGTTATTCGATCCCGCAGTTCCTCGATATTTCTGCGAGTATTGTGATAAATTTCGCCGTTCACAGTTCCCCATGGACAATAGTCCAGAGGACTTAAATCAGGGGATCTAGCAGGACTTTCCACCACTACACCATTACCAATCCAGCGATTTGGAAATTGTTGATTCAATTAATTTCGTACAACTGCAAAGTTTGACTTGTGTGGGGTTTGTACAGTTTCAATTTCTTTGTTCGTAATGCTCTCCAAACACATGTTTGCGGCAATTCCAAATTATAGGCTACTTCTCGTGTAGAAATCCGAGGATCGTCATTTGTTTTAAAGCCAGTAGTTGAAGCATTGCAAATTATGGTAATCTACCGTTTACCATTCTTTGATCGTTTTCACATTTCCATGAGGATTATAAGAATTGCGGGGTGTACTAAACGATCCATGGTCCACTAAATTTCTGTCCAATGTTAGGAATTTTGTACGATTGGACATTTCTATGAGACAATAATAAACCCTTATCATATCACGCTTTTCGTTATCGGTAAACGGCATTTTAAATCCACAATCAACCACAATTAAGGTTTATTTGGTTAAATGGCAAACCCAACGCTGAGCGCGCAACTTGATCCAAGTGCATTTTGTTGACGTTTTTTGATTATTACACAATTATTTTAAAAAATAATGCTAACATGTTATACAATACGGAAATGAGAAAAAGCACGACTATCGGAAAATGCCAAAATTCAACTTGGCGCCCATAAGAAAAACAAGTTGGCCATGGTTACGCCGCCATCTTTGATGTTATTTCAAATTAAAAAAATAACACTGTATTCCTTGTTAAAAAGTCTGTTTTTGTTTCAAATGTCTAGCTACGTTTGGTTTTGAATAAAAAATTAAAAACGATATCTTAACATTTCAGTTTTCTGCGGATATCTTTAAAATGAAAAATGATCACTATAATTTCTTTTCAGATAATTGATCAGCACAAAAATACGAAACTTTTCCAAGTTTAAACATAGGCTCTATCTCCACTAATAAGCGAGATCCCCATGGTGAGCCTCGAAATTGAATCACCCGGTATTTTGTTATTCCTTATTTTAGTAAGCCTTTTCAATCTGTATTCAACAGTATAAAATTATGAATAGTTTACATAAGAAAAGAATATAGAAAAACGGCCTTAAAGTTTTAATAGGTTAGAAGGTACACTCATGGAATTAAGTAAGTTCTATAAATATTTTAGCAGTGTGTCGATGATACATCCAAGTACAAGTTTTTTGTTATTCTGGTCGACCGCTCGGCCGCTAAGTGCAAAAAATTGTCCGTTTACGCTTCAACTCGTATATCGGAAATTTATTATTTGCGAAACCTTGTTCGAATGCTTTGAATTGGTTTATAATGATTTATATGTTTCTATTTATTAGCTTAATGTGTAATAATTTAATGTAATTCATACATTGCAATGTAATTGTGTTTTTATTAATAATGACGTTAATTTTATATTAATAAACATAAAAGTTTTCGATTACATGAAATGAAAATCTCAGTTCAAGATATTGCATACAACACAACAAATTATACTAACAACCTTATTGCATCTAATAGCTTTTTTTGTGTTAATAAATACAAAAATGAATTTGTTGTTGTCAATATTTTTACTTTTCAGGTTATTTCAGAACTGACATATGTATTAACATTTATTCACAAAATAGAAATAAATTAAAATTAAATTGCTTTAAATTTGTCTTTATTGTAATTTGTTAATTGTGATTTACTGGTGCTTTCGTGATATTAAGCTTCAACGATATTTTGCAGTGTTTAACTTAATAAACAGAAAGGAGTAAGTATTTTGTATAGCATGAATGTATCATTACTATTTTTTTATATTATTATTTTGTATTTACTATACAGCAATATGTTTCAAATATCTGACAACTGAAAATAATGACAATTATGTATATCACTAATTTACAAAAAAAAATGTTTGGTAATTTACGACGAAAAATTTTCGACAAATTTTGATGGAATGTAAATATGTTATAATTATTATTAGAAAAAAGTAACCTAAAATATACGACCATCTAAAAGAACATTTATACAACATAAAAATTATTTCATCAAATTTGACCTGGGATGAGTATAAATTGTGTTGGTAACGGGTATATAATTTCCCAAAAGGAGACGCTTCAGAAAGAAAAGTTGTTGGTTTCTCTTACGTACAGCTTTTATTGCATATTAATTACTCACAATCATATGCAATAAAAGCTATACGTAAGAGAAACCAACAACTTGACGATTTGAACCAGGGACCTTTGCGTCGCTAGCACAATGCTCTCCCATCTGAGCTATTGACATTGTGCTAGCGACGCAAAGGGCCTTGGTTCAAATCCAGGTTGTGGCTGTAATTTTTGATATATTTAAAATTTACATCCCGCCTGTATGTTACCATATTATTAACTTATAATATTACTTTGACAAAGTATGTCGTTAAACATTTTCAGTTATAGTTTATATTGTTTGGAAATTAAAAATTTCATTTTTAATGAATATGCATTTTAGCTAACCTTACAGTAAACAATTCATAAGTCAAAATGTTACTTTTAACTTATTATCGTTGTTAATGCACGCCACTTAATTTATTTAGAAAACCAAATTAAGAAATAAAATTTCCAATAATGTTCCAGCTAATATATAGTAAATGAAAAATGTGTGTTTATTGAACTGGAACTATATACAATAAAACTTCTGTAGAGCTCTATGAAATATTAACAAAAAAAGAAAAATAAAAAATTAATTAGTTATCAAACAATGCAAAACCAAAAATGAAACACAATAAATACATATTACAACAATAAAAAATTATCAATTATAAGTAAAATTTTAATAATTTGTCTTAACAAATGAACAATAGAAAATAGCATAATGTTTTGTTTTTTTTCTAGAAAGTAGAAAGTAATATGTTTCATATGGTCTTATTGGTTTTCTCTGTTCCTTCTGAAGTTGGAGCCGTTTAAAATAAGATATTGTTAATAATTCAAATGGCTGTAACTTTTTAATGAATTGAAAAAGTAATTTACTTTCTGAAAAAAATCGTTTTGCGGAGGAAACGTGGGACACCTGTATATATTGCTATAATTTAAATTATTTTGGTTGTCAAGCATGTATTAGATGTCATGAAAGATAATTGAACATTAACTGCTGTAAAGTAAATACAGATATAAAATTTCCATTGTCCTTCATACAAAATAATGCGCGTCCTAAATGTAAATTTAAATTAAATTTAGAGAATTTATTTACATTTAGTGAATATATTTTAATATTACAATTCTGAAATAGTCTATATTTAGTGATAATCCTTGGCATCAAGTTGATTTGCGCATTTACTTACTTACTTACTTAAGCCCGTCATCCTACTGCTGGGCAAAGGCATTTACTTGCGTAATTAATATGTGTATTAGTTAACATAAATTTATATAATGTGTCATGATATTACGCAATATCTTAAAATGAGCTTTTCGTATCATATTATCAAACATGTTTATTAATATTATTATAAAAGTAATTCTATATTTAATTAAATGCATTACCTACTCGTAAACTTAACTGTAGTGATCATATTTCATTTATTACATTGCAATGAAGATATCACATTAAGGAAAAGGTCGGACACGCTAAAAATAAACTAAATCCCGTTACATTACATCCATCGAAAAACCACCTCGTGACGGACAACTTTTTGCGATGCGGCCGGGTCGAAGTAGAACAGTACACGAATATATAACCGACATAATATTTTCAAATCCTGCGATAGCGATACGAACTTACTTATTTCCATGACTGTACATGAATGAATATATAAAATAATGCGGGTTCATCCGACATCCGACACGTTCATACAATGAATTCACCACGTTGTGAATTGTTTCAGGCCTTATTTAACTGGCAGTCGTGTCTATTATTTTTCGATTATTTTTCCTCTGAGAATCTTCATCACCTTTGAGATTTAATGCGGATATGCTTTTAGTTTGGATTTTGATTACTTTTAATTTCGGTGTGGCTTTTGGAATTGTTTGTGGCTTTTGTTTATTTTTTTATCATCTTTCGCGTTGCATTAACGTTGTTCTTTTTATTTCTGAATGAAAACGGCCCTTACTTACCAAACAATAATATTTGGTTGCAAGAAGATGGTGCTCCACACGCTGTTAATATGCGACGTGATTTGGACGAAGTGTTCCCAAGTAGATCAAGGAAGAAGAGGCCTGATGGAATGGGCGGCTAGATCCCCTGATCTCACGCCATTTCACTTTTTTCTGTGGGAGCCCTCGAGAGCCAAGGTGTACATAATTATCACCTAACAATTGAGGTGATCTTAGGGAAATAATTTGACATGAGTGCCATTTAATAACCATTCACAACGTGGTGAATTCATTGTATGAACGTGTCGGATACTGCCACTGTCGACTGTCGAAGACAAACCAATTTTTTGTAATTTTTTTTTATTTTTGTTTTACGTCCGCATTATTTT
This sequence comes from Aphodius sticticus, assembly GCA_963966075.1. Classification (NCBI taxonomy): domain Eukaryota; kingdom Metazoa; phylum Arthropoda; class Insecta; order Coleoptera; family Scarabaeidae; genus Aphodius; species Aphodius sticticus. The sequence goes on along the minus strand of OZ014509.1, from coordinate 43,093,656 downwards.
ATTCATTTCATTCATGTATCCCTTAACCTATTAAAACTTTAAGGCAGTTTTTCTAATTTTTTTCTTATGTAAAGTATTCATAATTTTATACTGTTGAATACAGATTAAAAAGGCGTACCAAAATAAGGAATAACAAAATATAGGTTGACATTAGAAAAAAACTGGTTAAGGTCATAACAAAAAAATAATGAAAAATCTGAAAATAGCTTCTTTTATTTTTTTGATCTATCGCAAAGAACAAAATAAACAAAAACGAACAAACCTACAAACCCTACAGCACAAAACTCAATTCTTCAATCTTGCTAACCTCGATGTTCTTAATTTGAAAATGAAATTTTTACGTGAAACAACCAAGGTCGGCTCGTCAAACAATGTCGAACTATCATCATTTTTCTTCTATGATCAAAATTTAATCCAAGCAAGCGTGATATATCATTAGAATAAGAAAAACAAAAGTACATTCGAGGATATAAATATCAAAAATAGCGGTTTCAAGGTCATTGTTTCTTTTAAATAAAAAATGAAAAAAAAAATAATCCAAGTAAGTATTAGATTTTTTCTTCAAAATTTCCAGGTTTTTTAAATTACCATCGAAAGAAATGTACCCCGTTCTATTCAAGATGTCAAGATGTGATTGCATAATGTCCAAGCAAATGTTACAATTTTATGGAACCATAGAAGCACGGGTTACTCGTTCTTGTTCGCATCCTTTTTTTTATAATTGAGGTGCCATTGATAAATCTCGTATTGGTTGTTTGCTGAAGAGCACTTGCGCACCGTACTAAAGTACCTACATAAATAAGGCACCGTTCCAAAAACTGAGGGACTCAGTTTGTATCGTCCCAAATTGGTAGACGCCGGCCATTTACGGTTGCGGTAGCTGATTTAATTATCGTAATTATCCGTCGTTCGAGTGAAGATAGGCCCAACAGTCAGTATCACACCGTTGCCGCCCGGAGACAAAGTAACGGCCCGTATTCGTAATTTATGTTGCTCTCGATGCTTAAATGCGTTCAATGCGAAAGTTGCACGAAAAAATCGCGTACATTGGCGTACCAGAAAGGAAGGCATATAAAAGTCGAGTAGTCCGGTTCGGTCTTGGTTGGGAGCCGAGAGGAACCGACTGGCAATTCATCAATGGAATCGGGCTTATGTGGAGAAACAATAAAGACATAGCCGCCGGCCGTTCGCCAACTAAATAATTCATCATAATTGTATGGTAGGTAGCTTCCCGATGGAAATGTATTCGGCCAGAACTGAGTGCATAGTTGTTCCTAGCAACCACTCTCCTCGGAACGTGTATCGACATCTGTTGTTTTCTGGGCACAGGTATTGCCGTGAATTAGTACGCCAATGTTTTTTTCCCGAATTTTTAAATTCGTAACTTTTATTTATCAGTCCATTTAAAATATAATAGTAGTTAGCTATTTTACTGGCACAAATATAAAAAAAAGTGGGCAGACTTCACAAGAAAATTCATTGATTTTTTAGTTTATGTGATTGTGACAAATGAGATCTGGCACGAATCTATTGGAATATCGTGTGCTGTCTTACATGATAAACCTACAGGTCTTTCCAGGAAAGATGCCCGTTTTCTACAACCTATCTGACCGTTCGGTTCTATTATACATGCCAACAAAGAGGAAAGTCCAATACAAGTACGCCAGCCGCGGATGGCATCAGGGTCAACTAGAGGGTGAAATGTAGGTAAGTATAAGTTACCGACAATAAACCCTTGCGGTCGCTATGGATGGCTGATTGTCCTACTCAGTGTAAGGGCCAGTTGCACAAACGCCGATTAACTCTTAACGAGAATTAAAAACATAAAATAATCCGTCTATTGTTGCATAATACCGTTTCGTTAAAGTTAACGACGATTAAGCTATTGTGTCGTCAATTACCTAAGTCGAGCCGTTAAGACCCAGTTCTATCTCTCCTACAACGTGTTTTCAAATAAAAACGTTATTTATTGTTCAAAGTTTATGAAATTTTCAGTGTAACTTCTTAGATAAATAACCAATTGGGAAGGGTGAAAAATATTTTTTTTGGAAAAAAATTAATTTAACTTCTACATCTTTGGCTTTTTTCATATATAAATCTTGCCCAACTCATGATACAAAAATATTTTTTTTTATTTAAGTACCTACAATTTTAACACAAACATTATAATTGCGATAATAAAGCGAAATCGGCAGAAATGTATTTATTTGCCCATATTACTGCTACCCGGTGTAGACAGCAGACGTCAGGATCTTTAAATTTAATGCTACCTATACGGATTGACGTTGGTAAGGGACAGGCTGACACCTCCCAGCAAAAAAAAAACATCGCAACGAAATATTTCGTTTCGGAGTTGCGATGTTGCGACCAAGAGTTAATTATTCGTCAATACAATGCTAATATGTCAATAACTTAATCGGTCAACAACTATCGATTAATGCAGTAACCAACTACATCTTGCCAGCAATCGAACGCAAGTGATGACAAAACACAATTTGACACATGATAAGTTAGGTTAACTTTAACGGTTTCGGCGCTCTTACGGCATTGCCCGATTAGTAATACCCGATTTGCTAATGTCTTCATCATTTTGTTTAATGTCACACTAATCGGTCTTTCTGCAACCCGGTCTATCTAATCTGTTCTAAGCCAAACGGAAACATCACCGCTAGCTCCACAATAAACATAAATGTTTTTATTATACATCTAAGCCAGACTGGGCATCCAAATTTATACACATTTTAACTGGCTCCCATTATGAAACAAGTTGGAATTTTGTTCTACATACATAAAAATACGGAGTTGGATTTAGCACCGATTCAACTCCGCTATGTATTTTCCTCGCGAGCATTTGCGCATGTATTTAAATCAGACGGACTTGAATTTTTACAAAGTACATTGACTCCTTTTGCAATTATGTATTATTATTGGATAAGGAGATCTTAGGGACATCTTTAGGCAGTTGGATTTTTTTCACTTCGCGGGTGTTAAAACTATCCGATACTGAGTTAAATGTACCTATATTAAACGGTAAAAATATTATGGGGGTCAGCAAACATCAAAAGTATTATGTCAACTAATAAGTTTTGTGTGTTATGGTCACTAGTCAATAAGAAACAACAGTTTAATTCGTTGGTTTTTACTGACAGTGACTACAACACAAAACTTATGTATTAATTTTTATAATATAATTAATTATATATGTAAATAACAGATATAACTTTATATCCTTTATTTCGTTCAGTATCATAACATCTCTTACATAATACAGTCATATAAATATACAATAAATAATAATGTGTTAATCACAAATAACCGTCTTGTAAAACAGTGTGATACATCATAATTGTCAAACATGGCACCCAAAAGAAAACCAAAAGCAAGCGATGGTCTCTCCACAATATTCAAAGATAAGTCAAGTCTGTAAAATTTATATTATACTTATACAAGTGCGGATTTCTTCTTCTCTTCATAATTTTCAATGTCAAGGAAACCTGTAATATAAATGGAAATCAATACTTATCACTTATATTCGTAGTAAGTAAAACTTACTAATATACCTTATAACGGTAAAAAAATTCGGGTACAGATTTAACCCAAAGAGTAGGAGTTGTCTAGTTAATGGTTTAGTGCTTAAACGCAAAAGGAACGCGTCACATCAGAACGCCAGTTGTCGAAAAACAAGTCGCATCAATTCTAGCTTTTATAGGGAATTAGTACCCAATTAGTACCCATAGAAGACACCAACCCCCAAATTGGTACCTCAAAGGAACCCCCCTAAATCACGGGTAGTCCTTTCGAGCGTCACATCAGAACGCCATTTGTCGTAAAACAAGTCGAACCACTTTGAACTTTTGTAAGAATATAGTACCCAATTGGTACCCTCAGAAAACACTAACCACAAAATTAGTACCTCAAACAAACACACCAAAATCGGGGATATAGATGGCGCGCGTGGAAGACCGAAAATTGCGGCATCTTTGACTACAATACGTAGGTACCCCAACATTATAAGTAGGTACCCCAACATTATTTTTGATTAAGTACCTAAACATATTATTTTTTATTTTGTGTAACATGGTAGAAATTTCTATTTTAGCATAATTAACCTGCCTTATAGTATTATTTTCTTTTGTTACGTTTAGACACATACAAATATGAACTACCTAGGTACCCATCTAAAATGGTTTTGAAAATAAAAGTGTGATAAGTCGAGGTTTTGCGCGCGGGTTTGGATGGATGTTTGAATTCAAACGTTGGCATGTTTTGTGTTGAGTTGGTATTTAATAGACGCTCGGAGTGGCGCTGCAGTCGCGTCAGGGTTACCGCGCAAGCTTTTGGCGCGAAAAAGTTGAGGAACTAGTAAACGGACAAGCAAACAGCCTCTTTGGCATCGGGCTTTGAAGGTAGACGGTCGTGCGTCAAAACGCGCGCCCAAGCGTAGGGCCCCAATGGGGGCCAAGTTATAGAAACTGTGCTGTCTCGTGTTTCTTGTGCTCAACCGAAATAATCAGGTATTTATTCGTTGTCTGTACTTGCTGATTTGTCCATCTCTGCCAAATTAAGAATATATCATGTTTAGGATTAGCATATTCAAATTCCATGTAAGCAGTTCTGCATTGTTGTATATATTTTTGTTAATAGATTTTATTGTGGTTTTCTTCGGCATATTCATTTTAGAATATATAAACCTGTCCCTTTTATAGTAAAGTATTTAGCCCTGCATATAGTGATTAATAATTAGTGAGTTCAAACGTCTCTGACAAAGTCTCAGAGAAAGAACTCAGTGTTGTAGCCTCCGTAAGAGAGATAATTAATTCACGCTACCGTAAGATTAGTTTGTTTAAATCAGTTAGTACCTGTGGTCGGTGTCACGTCGGCATACAGAACAGTGTCCACGGGCGCTGCTTTGGTGGTAGCGTCAATGGTGCCGGTGCACCTGAAAGCAGACGAAAGAAGGACGATATATGACGGACGCGGACAGGATGGCGCCTCCAGACAAGAACATCGTCGACGCACAATGGAAGCCTGGCAGAAGGAATGGGACGAGGACAACAACGGTCGGTGGACGCACCGACTGATACCGGATTTGGATGAGTGGACGAGTAGGAAGCACGGAGACGTGACCTACGAGCTCACCCAAGCCCTAACTGGGCACGGATGCTTTGGAGCCTACCTCTACAAATTTAAGAGGAGGGACGGCCCCGAATGCAGACACTGTGGAGAGGAAGAGGACACCCCGGAGCACACGCTATTTGTATGTCCCCGATGGGAAGTCTATAGAAGGGAGTGCCCATGCGGGGATGACCTCAGTGTAGGAGGAATGGTACGGAGAATGCTGCAAAGCAGGGATGCGTGGGAGCAGATTACCCGTACCATAGGAACGATACTCCGACGAAAGGACGAGGAAGACAGGCGACGAGGAGAGAGAGAACCTCCCGCCCCTTAGTTATAAGGGACAGGGACGGTCTACGGGACAGACGGAAAGGAAAGCAAACAGGAATGTAAGCGACCGGAAAACCGGCGCGGGAATGCTCCCGGAAAACCGGAGTATGGGAGAAAAGGGTCCTGGAAACACCGGACCACGGACTTCTGGATACACCGTAGTCTGGGGAGGAGCCGCAGGAAAAAGACCGCTGCTTCGGAAAATAGCTCAGGATGTGTCCCAGTGAGTGCGCGAGGACGCCTGCAAATAGGGTAAAGTGCATAGACGCTTGGAACTGTATGTTATATGTTACTTTTAAGGGTAATTATGTAAACCTCTTAAGGTGTCAGCTCCGGCTGGGTTTAGTTGTAATTTGTTTTTTAAAAAATAAAGTCACTAGAGCATAAGAGCGAAGGGGCCCAGATTTTTATAATTCAAATTGTTGTTGTGGTAAGGAAGGAAGATGCCGCTGCACTGCAGAATGCCTCACGGTGATACCAGGCAGCGGGGTGGAGGTGGGTTCTTCCTGGGCCCCTTCGCCCTTTTTTTAGAAAAAAAAAAAAAGTTAGTACCTGTGATTGAAAATGGCGGACCAAGCGTCGCTTGAGGCGAGTTACCCCCCCTTCAGTTTAGAGTTGATTAAAGTATAATAGTAAATATTGAGAAGGGTGTCCGCCCCATCACAAAAGCATAATATGTACATAATTACATTAATAACTGTGATAATCCTGGTGCTTTTAAATAACCGGATATGAGCGGCGATTTGCGCACGCATTGATCATTTCATGTGCTCTGTCTCTGTTATCATCGTCTAGTTTTGCTTATAGTGGCAATACTGGCAGTGTTTATACTGGCTCCATTCAATACCTATACCGGGTGATTCAATTTCGAGGCTCACTATGGGGATCTCGCTTATTAGTGGAGATAGAGGCTATGTTTAAATTTGGCAAAGTTTCGTATTTTTGTGCTGATCAATTATCTCAAAAGAAATTTTAACTATCATTTATCATTTTAAAGATATCCGCTAAACTGAAATGTTAAGTTATCGTTTTTAATTTTGTATGCAAAACCAAACGTAGCTAGACATTTGAACCAAAAACATGGTAATCGAATGGTTACCATTTCCAAAAGGTCTCTTTGATCGTTTTCAACATTTCCATGAGGATTATAGGAATTGCGGGGTTTACTAAACGATCCATGGTCCGCTAAATTTTTGTCCAATGCTAGGAATTTTGTACATTGGGCATTTCTATGAGAACAATAATAAACCCTTGTATCACGCTTTTGGTTATTGGTAAACGGCATGTTACATCCACAATCAACCACAATTAATGTTTATTTGGTTAAATTGCAAACCCAACGCTGAGCGCGCCGCTTGATCCAAGTGCATTCTGTTGACGTTGCTTGGCAACGAGTCCGGCGGTCTGTAACCAAGCTCCAGTTAGGTACCTGAAAAAAATAAAAACGATATCTTAACATTTCAGTTTTTTTGCGGATATCTTTAAAATGTAAAATGATAGCTAAAACTTCTTTTCAGATAATTGATCAGCACAAAAATACGAAACTTTGCCAAATATAAACATAGCCTCTATCTCCACTAATAAGCGAGATCCCCATGGTGAGCCTCGAAATTGAATCACCAGGTATAGTGATATCTACAATGACACGACTGCAAAAACGAGTTGATAAATAAATGTGCCTTCCTAAAAGTCTTTAAAAATCCAATAATTTAAAATATGATTTAACAGTTATATCAATAATAAAGGCATGGCCAGTACTTCCACTAAACTATAAATATTAATAATTCTGATTCTGGCGGTGAAAGCCTACGTACTTACTTAATCTCACTCTACGGGGAGAATGTTTACAAACTTAGCAAGGATTTTGACATTTTACGAACAAAGCGAAGCAAGATGTTATCCAATCTTGCTTTTTTGAGAAGGTGTAGGGACAAAGCTTTAGTACCAACATTCCTGCGTACCAAGCACCATATCAACACCGCTGCCGCCAAGAAGATTTTGAGGAGAACGGAGAATGCCTTATTACGTGAAAGGGTACATTTCACGTACCGATGTTTACAGGACAGTAAAGGTAAATTGCTAAAACTTCATGTCAAATTAGCAAATAGATTGTCAGCCGAAAGTTGGGGTAAGCTTGATTCCACCACATGTAGAAAGGCGGAATTCCAGTTTGATAAAGCAACCGAATCTCACAAGAAGAAGTTTGTTAAGTTAGAGGCTAAGAAGATTGTGACCAAAACTACTACCGTGGACAAAGTAGTTATAAATATGTCTAATCACCAACTCTCCACTGGTGAATTGTCGGTCCTAGGCAAAGGATTGAACTTTGCAATCGCATCGATAAAATACCTAAGGAGGAAATTATTACGGAAGTAGAAGCCGCACTGTACAAAATTCCAGGTGTACAACCAGAGGACATTCGTCAAGAGGTTTCCAGGATAATTAGGAAAGCTACCCCGCCGAAGAGCAATATTACCAAACAAGAGAAGTACTCTCTGAAGACCATCAAGGACAACAAGGATATCACAGTACTACCAGCGGACGAAGGCAATGCAACGGTGATATTGAACAAGGGGGACTACAACAGGAAGATGAACGATCTATTGGACCCGAATACGTACCGTAAAATTTCCAAGGACTCTACAGATAAGATGAAGGAAGGCAAGTGAAGGAATTGGTTAAATCATCATCGATTCCCGTACAGGAACAAAGAAGCCTTTTTGTTCAAGCCCCTAGGGCACCTAGGATCTACGGTTTGCCCAAGATCCACAAGGATAACGTACCTTTGAGACCAATTGTTAGCGCAATAGGCTCCCCAACCTATTTGTTGGCAAAATACTTGTCGAAAACCATCCAACCATTTATAGGACAAACTACATCTTTTGTCAAGAAGGAAGTTGTCATTGACCCTCAGGATATACTCTAAGTTACGGCAAGGGTGGATAATTATCACCGAAGACTTATTAGAGAAGCCATCGAAATTTACAAACATCCTGACAACACCAATCGCGAGGACGGCACTGACATTTGTATGGTCTGGAAATCGATCCTAACGCGGTCAGGTGGAAAAGCACATGGGAGCGGTAACTCCAGATGTGTGCAGTGAGGTGTAAATTTAGGTATATAAGCGAGATTTCTTTGGTAGGTCTTGAGTATTCAGTTAACTCTGAAGAAGCGTGCAACATGGTTTGCGAAACGTCAGCATGAGCAAATCTTAACACACGGCATAACCCGGAGGCAATTTATTTTCTAAATTAATGTTTTAATTAAACACCGGAAGTAAAATTTCAACCCTCTGGGAAAGGGATTTCATATGTGGTATATCGGTATGGTTAGCTATGAAGATAGTGTCACAAAGGTATAATTGTGGAAATGTGGTCCAAATTTGGACACCTGGTTCGCATACACTATTTAAATACAGCAAGTAAAACTTCAACCCCATAGAAAAGTGTTTTGGTTCGAGGTACCAATTTGGGGGTTGGTGTTTTCTGTGGGTACCAATTGGGTACTAAATCCTTACAACGAGATTCGACTTGTTTTACAAGTGGCGTTCTTAGGTGACATTCGAAAGAACTACCCGCGATTTAGGGGGGTTTCTTCGGGGTACTAATTTGGAAGTTGGTGTTTTCTGAGGGTACCAAATGGGTACTAATTCCTTACAAAAGCTGGAATAGATTCGACTTGTTTTTCTACAAGTGGCGTTCTGAGGTGACGCGTGCTATCTTTGCCCCCCCCCCCCCCCCCCCCCGATATCGTGGGGTTCCTTTGAGGTACTAATTTTGGGGTTAGAGTTTTCTGAGGGTACCAATTGGATACTAAATCCTTACAAAATTTCAGTGATTCGAGTTGTTTTACAAGTGGCGTTCTGAGTTGACCCTCGAAAGCACTACCCGTGATTTAGGGGGGTTCCTTTGAGGTACCAATTAGGGGGTTGGTGTTTTCTGTGGGTACTAATTGGGTACTAATTCCTTACAAAAGCTATAATAGATTCGACTTGTTTTTCGACAAGTGGCGTTCTGAGGTGACGCGCGCTATCTTTGCCCCGGTTATATATCGGGGGGTTCCTTTGAGGTACTAATTTGGGGTTAGTATTTTCTGAGGTTGGGTACTAAATCCTTACAAAATTTCAAAATGATTCGATTTGTTTTACAACAAATGGCGTTCTGAGGTGACGTTCAAAAGAACTACCCATAAGTTAGTGGGATTCCCTTGAGGTACCAATTCCGCGGTTGGTGGTAGGAATTGGTACTAATTGGGTACTAATTATTTGGAAAGTTTCAAGACAATTTGCGAAAAGTGGCGTTGTGAGGTGACGGACGTCTACTCCTTGGTTTAAATCTTTTTGTCAGTCGTTACAACACCCCGCATGCTGTTAATTTTCATTTCACACCTCCCGTGAAAATTTTACTAGTTTCGGATATCACCTATTTTCAACTACCTGCTATGTAGTTAAATTAACTCCGAAATTATATATATATATATATATATATATATATATATATATATACAAACAATTTTTAGGATACAATCAACTGATTTTTTGATACAAATTCAATTCTGTTTGTATATGATTAACAACGTGCAAATTCTCTTCATAAAATTTGTTATGTCCATAACTATAGTAACAATGTGCAGTATGATGTTCTCTCCAAGGTCAGGTGTCCACCGGATCGAGCCGATAAATATCGGCCCGATCTGAGTCGGACAATAAATATCGTGCACGTGTTGGAACCGGTCCAACAACGATATTTATCGGGCATGATAGACATCGTGTCAGTGTGATTGTTCCAGTAGATATGCATGTCCACGATATTTATCGTGTACCGTAGATTCGCAATCCTAGCGTTAAGACCCAGTTCTACCCCTCCTAAAACGCGTTTTCAAATAAAAACGTATTTATTGTTCCAAGTTTATGAAATTTTCGTGTAACTTCTTTGTTAAATAACGAGTTGGGCTGGATGAACAATAACTTTTTGCAAAGATAAAAATTACTTTTACTTCTACATCTTTGGCTTTTTTCAAATATAAAACATGTAGCCCAACTCATGATACAAAAATAGATTTAATTTAAGTATTTTAACCCAAACGTTGAAATTGCGATAATAAAGCGTAATTGCCAGAAATGTATTTATTTTCCCATATTACTGCTGCCCGGTGTAGACGTGGACAGCAGACGTCAGGAGCTTTAAACACCGCCTATAACTGGTGACTACGGATTGACGTTGGTGGGGTACAGGCTGACCACCCCCAACAAAAAAAAATCTGATGTGGCCAGGTACATGACTTTATCATACTATATATAAAATTAATAGTTTAGCTGCATGAGATTCTATTTGATCGAGATCGGCTATGTCTGCATTCAAATAAAACTAGTAGAACTAGACAAATATCTCGATTAAAGCTGCGTTCGGATATTGTACTCCGTTGACAGCGGGTACACCATCCAAATGACACTTACGTGTTATTGGGTGTAAAAACTGTAACGGTGTTCAATATCCGAACGCAGCCTATATTGACAGTAGCATTTTCAAGACATTAGCGTTTGACACTAGCTACTGTCATTAGAATCAAAATAATCTGACATATCCTGGCTACTAGTTTTAAAGCAGTACGCCCGATCTCGATGAAATAGAATTTGCTCATGCGGCTAAACTATAAATTCTACCAAAGAATGTCATATACATAAATTATGGAAAATTTCCTCTCCTTTAATTTATTACTTAACTATTTTGACGACATTACACAAATAGCGGCGCATTTGCAAAATCTTCGAAAAATGCTATGAGTAAACCACCAGTTCCTTTGGACCCTTTTCAACAGAAAGCTTTTCAGCTCTAAGTTTGGTTATAAAACTTCTAAATATGAAGTTTCGTCCCGATACCATTAGTAGTTTCTCCGGAATCGTCTCCACAAAAACGGGTACACACACACACACATACACACACACACACACACACACACACACACACACACACACACACACACACACACACACACAGACATTTTTTTGTACCTTGGTCAAAAATGTTCAGGGGACCCAAAAAGACATATTTCCGCTAAAATCTCAAAAATTTTTTTTGGTATGATTACAATACTTTACATACTGCGTATGATAAAGTAAAAATATTGCAAGTAATATTTCGCTTCGGAGTTGCCATGTTTTTAGAAATGAGCCTTAATACGCGTTGTATAAATATGAAATTTTTACAGTGGGAAGATTTGGAAAGATATAAGAAGCTATTTTTCTACAATATCCATTTACTTTGCACAATGGGCTCAAACCAACCAATTTGTCTATGAATTTAGTTTGAATTATTTATCGTTTTTATGTGATTTCGAACACGCGATTTAAAAGGAAATATGTTTTTCTAAGACCCTTGACTTTACCGTTTGTTTCATGTGGTTTTTTACGTTCTACATCACATAGAACTACATCACCTTTGGTTAGTTTCCATTGCAAATAGTTTTTTGCTGAACACTCCCAAAAATTTTCATTAGTGTATATGTTATGGGCCAAGTGATTAATAGGGCAATATGAAAAATGCCCGGGCAATATGAAAAGTGCCCAAAACAATCGGGCAAGATGATTAAAATAATTGAAATTATTACATTGCCCGGGCATTATTCATAATGCCCTGTATCTATCGGGCAGGATGATTAAAACATGTTTCTTTTTATTAATTTTTGTATTTCAGTATTTTTACAATAATAAAATAAAGTTGTACTCCGTAATATATTCAACATATGTTACAAATTAACAAAACTCATATTTTGTCTGAATAAGCCTTAAAAAATATACAAAAATCAAACTCTATACTCAAGCAATCTGCGTATAAGTTAAAATAAAACAAATCTCATATCCTAAATAAATAAATATTCAGAAGTAAAATAAAAAGACAATTTTATACTGTCGAGTAACGTAATAAAACATCGAAAATTAACAAAAAGTAAGCAAGCAAGCAAAAATATATTAAAGCAATATCTTTTATTTATTGGAGCAGTTTAGACTTTAGTGGCACTTCGAATTACAGATTTTTATACCCCCCCACATTTAATGTGGTGAGGGTATATTGAGTTTGACTCAACATTTGTAACACCCTTAAGGAGGCGTGGCAGATATAGACTTCCGTCTGTCCGTCTGTCAGTCTGTCCGTCTGTGTACACGATATCTGCCGTAATTTTGAAGCAATTGATCTGAAATTTGGTATACCAGCTTATCTCTTAAAAAGTAAAGACAAGTTTGTTGCAAAATTCTTTGCATGTTGTAAATTCTTTTCTTGAATACAGTTGGTTTAATATGCCTTGTATCGTTGCCTAATTTACAAAGGTTGGTATCTGTTAGCTCAACTACAGTAGCTAGAATATTCCTTCCATCACTACGAGCTCGGAACTTTAGAACAGGGAAATTTGGTACTTGAAGTACTAAATATTGTTGTTTTAGATTATATAAAGCCATTGCTCTAGTATTTTTTACATGTTTGGCTCTTTTCCAAAATCGGATCTACGGAATTGTTGTTATGTACCAGCTGTCCTGTTCTTGTTATGCTTTTCTTAACTTGATGACCAGGTCCAGGATCTGCATTAATATTATCATCTAAAACAGTACCCAACTCTTCAGACTGAATACTGTCAGTTACATCCACGCAAGGTGAGACATCGTTTGGGTCATGTAATGCTATTGAAGAGTCTGCATTGATATGATTATTTTGGACCATATACACTACTTCAGACTGCACATCACTCTGAATTGTTAAAACTGATTCTAAATCTTCCTCAGACGTGATAGTAACACATTTTAGTTTGCATGTACATAAACATAAGGCAGTAGCAATTTTCGATCAAAAATACTATAATGGCGTCTACTACCACTGCCATTGCCAGATTGCCTATTACCACTAATCTAAACGCATCTTTAAGCTGGCCGCAAACGTTCTTCTAAGTTTTATGTTTCAGAATTTGTTTTCGGAAGCGGATAAACAAAACCTATACTAAAGTTATAGATGACAGACAAGTTTGTTTTATTTCCGAACAGAATATCAATACTCGCTTTGGATAACGAATTTAAAATCCGAATTCGGAAAACGATTGTTTGTGGCCGTGGCCGCCCTTACAGCGATCGTGGTCGGTTTGAATCGTCGTCGCTCTGACGACATTGGTAGGCCGTCTACTACTTACTCACCACAACACTGCTTGTAATATTTATCAAAGTGCCCAACACAATTTAGCAGTATTCATAGTGCCCGGGCAATGTGATTATATATCATGCATCAATACAAATTTATTAAATTGTCCAATCTTTCAGGGCAATATTCATAATGCCCGGGCATTATGAATATTGCCCCGATTAATCACTTGGTCCATAACATATACACCACTCCTTAAACGAAATGAAGTGCACATAAGGATGCAATAGGTACTTCATCGGGCTCTCATCATAAACTGACTTGCAATTTTGATCTAATTATTGTATAAATGTGTCTAATATTCTGTCAAATGATGCTGTTAATTCCATGAGTCTAATGTCAACTTGTGACGTGCGCGACACTTAAAAAAAAGGCTGAGGCATTGTTGACATTTGAGCATCGTAAAATTATTGGAAAATAATATTTAAATTTTGAGAATTGATTGTCGTAATCCAACGATTATGGAGACGTGAGTTTAAAACCCAACCTCCAACACACCTGACAATTTCACGTCTTCGTGTAAACTTTAGGCATCTCTGCTCAAGGAAAGATCATTCTGCTTAAATATTGTGCAGAGCACATGATTCCACATATTGCTTTTGCTACCGTAATTAGATCCAAATGCCAGCGAAGACCATAATCGCAGCGTTTTAAAGTGAGTACCTAGACATTTTGAGTATACATCGTGTTATGAATATTTGGTTGGTAAATAATCAACAATGTTAAAAAGTAGATTATTTTTTGCCTTATGTATTTACATCTTGTACATTCTTGTACTTTCAACCAAAAGTATTTTTAGGAATCGGATTTACGTGATACCTAATTTCCATTTCAAGGACACATAGGCGTATCCTCAAGTTCAGCATCAAAAATAGTTAACAACTCAGTGACTTTTATGGTGCAACGTGCAGCAGGCTTATGGTAAATAAACACGCTCATGTTCCTCGTGGTCAAGTCCTTCCTGGAACATTATATTATATGTATGTATACGTATACAGTAGTCGTGTTGCAGGCAATTTTCGCCTGATATAATTGAGGCATCGGGTTTACAACGAGAGAGAAGACGCCTTCTTAGAACCCATAATGTATTCTTTCTTTGAAGCATTTGCATGCAGATCTGCCGTCACCACTCCTCAATGAATTCATAAAGTGGCTTCGCATTTTATACTGAGAACAATCATCTTATATTCCCGCCAAAGACTCTACTACATAACCTTAATTTTGCATAATGCATGAAGGAATAGGTTAAAATCGAAGGGATTGTAAATATATCCTTCCCGGATTTACTTACAAAGAAAATTAAAAAGCTTTTATTGTTGAAGTGATTACTACGTTTAAACACATTTTTACGGGTTGGGAACATACAGATGCGGCTGTTTAATTCTGTTTGTATCTTATAATTGCTATCCCAGTTCTACGTCTCCTAAAACGCGTAAACGGCGGTATTTATTATTATTCAAATTTGAAGACATTTTCAATGGAACTTCTTAGATAAATAAGGTGTAAAAAATAAGGCTAAAAATGAAAATATGGCAAGATAATAATTTCACTGCAACATCTTTCTCTCTTTTCAAATATAATACCCCTAGCCCAACTCATTATCAGCCCAAACATTATAACTTTTCCGCTAACCGAAAAATGCATAATTGCCAAATATGTAAACAATGACCATATTTCTGCTGTTACGTGTGGTCAGCTCATCGCAGACTCAATAAGCTTTAAGCCGAGATGCAAACTACGGCATAGACGCGGTCCCTGACAGAAAAACATCGTATCTAAATATTTCGTTTTGAAATTGCGATGTTATCAGAACGGAGGTATACATACCTATATTTTCTTAATCAACCGTAATAAAAATAGTGAAATAGTAAACACATATGTCTGTCAACGATACGAAATGAAACAATGACCCAACTGCATTTTGTTTTTGTGGTTGAACCATAGTACCTACTATGTGAATAATTTTATAAAACACTTCACTTTTATAATAATCATTATCTCTTTATGTTTCTGACCTGTCAAATTGGTAACAACTTTACATTGGTAACGTTTCTAACTGAAAATGAATTAGAAACTTTAGATGTTTAATTCAAACAAACCGTAAAAGTTTAATGTTTGAAAACCCTCCCTACAATTTGCATTGAATCTCACCTAGAGGTGCTGTTTGTTGTTCATGGGAAAATGCTGGTCACTTAGTCCAAGTTATTGTTGGTGTTTCGGATATGCAACATTCTTCTAGGATTTTTTTCAGTCTGTATGTACAAAATCTCCTCCTTCATTTTAAAATCTTATAACCACAATGTACATATCGTAGCAGAAAAAAAAACATATTCCGTGTTACACTCGTTTGTTTTTAATTTGAATAAATAGCTGTTGATAGAATTGTTATGGATTAGGTACTTGTGTTGTGTTACTTCTAGAGACAATGCGGAGAGATACAGATAGTTAGTGGTAAGTGGATCGGTCTGATTCATTGAAAGTAGCAGACCTGGACCATGTGTGGCGAGCGGTAGGCGTCATAACGACACTTCTGATTCTCATCGAAGTCTTTAGTAGTGCAGCAATACAATGACGGCAATACACGGCAACCAGACATCTATTTCAATCGTTGTGACTAAGGTCTAATTTACATTGGTAAGTAAACAGGGTTAGTAGTACAGGCTACTACCCTAGCTAGTGGTGACGAGCTGGGTTAGTAGCCTGTTCACACGGGTTTATTTGGTGCTAGTTACCTATCCTAACTAACTAGCAAGGCTAGTACTAACCTTCCGACTTACCAATGCAAATGAGGCTTAACATTCCAACCTAAAATTTCATAAAATTGTGCTAAAAGTACACTGTAGTGTACACTTACTCTGCAATAAATATTACAAGTAACATTACATTATAATATATGCAGGAAGATTCATAACTCGATGCACAAAAATAAAATACTCGTAGTAATTTCTACTTACATCAAATTGTAAGTAGAAAAGGCTAGAAAAAGGTAAACCTAATGGCATATTTTATGGTATAAAATAGTGGAACTTGAATACCAACTTGAATACCAACCATATTTTTCTTGCAGTGTTTTTCGTGCGTGCGTGCGTGCGTGCGTGCGTGCGTGCGTGCGTGCGTGGGTGTCTGTGTGTGTATGTGTGTATGTGTATATAAATACCGGCATCGTATTTTATGGAATTTTTTCAAAACCAGTGTCTTTTAAGAACGTAGTGGCACTAGTTTTCCTTTCCGTAAAAAGCAAGGTATTACATAAGCCATTTCTTATAACCTTCTGAAGGGCATATCTCGCAAATAGTCAAGTTTTAATTGCATGCTATTGTTCTTCTTGTTATTAAATATGATGCTCAATCATGTTTTAAAATACGTGGGGCGCGGAATGGATCACCCGGAGAAACTACTAAAGGTATCGGAACGAAACTTCATATTTAGAAGGTTGATAACCAAACTTAGAGCTGAAAAGCTTTCTGTTGAAAAGGGTCCAAAGGAACTGGAGGTTTAGTCGTAGCATTTTTGAAATATTTTGCAAATAAGCCGCAATTTCTGGAATTTCGTCGAAATAGTTAAATAATAAATTAAAGTAGAGGAAATTCTGAATAATTTATGGCTATGACATTTTTTGGTAGTTTAGCTGCATGAGCAAATTCCATTTCACCGAGATCGCTCGTACTGCATTAAAACTAGTTTGCCAGGATGTGAGATATTGTGATTCTAATCACAGTATGTAGTGTCAAACGCTGATGTTTTAACAATACCTACTGTCAATATAATCAAAATATCTGTCTAGTTCTAGTAGTTTTATTTTAATGCAGACATGGCCGATCTCGATCAAATAGAATCTCATGCAGCTAAACTATTAATTTTATATATGGTATGATAAAGTCATGTGCCTGGCCACATCAGAGTTTTTTTTTGCACGAATTACAATAGTTTATCATACTGCGTATGATAAAGTAAAAAAGAAATGGAGTGAAGCGATTTTGCCCATTCATGAACTTGACCTTACGTCTTAAGACATAAGCTTGTTTACCCATTACTTAAAAATTACGGCAGTTATCGTGTACACAGACGGACAGACAGACGGACATAGCTACTGCTAAATCGATTCAGTTTACAATGCTGATTATGGATATATATATGTACAAGTCTATATCTGCCACGGTTCCTTAGGGTGTTACAAATGTTGTGACAAAGTCAATATACCCTACCACAGGAAATGTTAGGGGTATAAGTATGTCTCCCCCCGATCCGATAAAACGCGAAGGGATAAACGTACTCAAGATCGTTTACGGTATGGTACAATATTCAAGTATAACTGAATAACAGCCGCAACAACGTCAACAATGCTGTGGAGGAATCAGCTTCTACTTCTGCTAGGAATACCTAGTACAGAAATACCGACGCTGATTTTTCGTGTAATCAGTTTCGGTCGTCGGCGAGTTCATCGCGCGCACGCATTTGACAGCATTACGCCTATTATTGTTCATTATAAATGCGACAGGTTCCGATAATTTATGGTCACATGTGGGCCGCGACCGAGGCATGTGTTCGTGTGATTCAGTCTCTCTCTCTCTCTGAATCTTCTCGGCACTCCGGCCGAATGTGGTCGGTCGAATGGTCTCTCAGATGTTCTTCTTTTATGCTACAGTCTGATATGTATTTCTCTGTTGGGCTGTGTGACTCGTCGCTATACCGTTCATTTTTAAAACACATTACAACTCCTTTATATCCAGTGAGGGTATATTCGTACCAGTGTTGCCACCTGTCCTCGTTTCACGCGGATCGTCCTCGTAGGAATCATTTGTCCTCGTGTCCTCGGCGTGATATCATTTGTCCTCGTGTACACAGATAGAAAAGATTTCTTGTTTTTAAGTAATATATTCTTTTGAATTTATTCTTTTGGATCAAAACATATTTCTTTGACTTAGTTTATTTGCTTGTAGAGATTGATGTATTTGCAATATTTATTTAAGTCAAATAAATATATTTGGATTCAAACATAAATTACTTTCTTTTAAAGTAATATTTTTGTTTTCATTTAAAAAGCCATTTCTTTACACCAACGAAATCTAAGATCTATTGGCATTAAAATAGGGTTACTTCCGCCAAAGAAATCATATTTTGATGCAAATGAATATATTTTTAGTGTGAATAACTCATCCAATTGTATTGTTAGAAGGCGCTGTAAACACTCACCTCGCAGTTTGGTTTAATATTGAGTATAAATAGAAGACTGGTGAAAGCACACCGCTCAGTTGATGTCATGCGTCTGGCTAAATTGTTAAACAGGCTGTGTGATCTGCAGAATAGAGCACCGTGGCATGCAGGTTCAAGTTCCGATTCCAAATCAGCGTACACTTTGCTACCCTAACCCTAATGACTATATGTAGGTATGGGGAAACCCACCACTGGTCGAGGATGTGCGCCATCCCAAAAGGCGGTGACACGTGGAGATTTTTCTCTTCTGTACCCTTCGGAAAGTTCTAGTCAATAATAGGTCAATAATTTCTTTAATTAAAGAACCATTTATCATAACTTAAAACATTACTTTTACATGATATAATAAAAGTTTGCTTAGGACATTACACCTTTATTTCAACAATTCTGAAACATGTATTTAACCCTGCGTAATGCATTATTGCACTCTCTACATTTGCCTTTGTACAAAACCGAAAGTACACCTATAATTCGTAATAAAAACATGGAAACCAAATATTAAATACCACCATATTAATATTATTTGTATCTGTAACAGCAGGTATCTGGAAATCAAAGCGGATATACCTACAGAGTAACTCAAGTTGAAAAAATAAATGGTTGATTCAGCATAAAATTCAAAGAACTTGAATACAGTTGTGATAGTGTATCGGCTAAATAAATAAATAGAAAAATAATAATTAATATTATGTAAAATACAGAAAATGTGTATTCCGACAAAAGCAATGGCGAAACACAGTTACAATTACAAGTTGCAGAATTGCACTAATTGTAAAAATTTTTAGTTAGATATCTAAAAGTGGTAAAAGTGGTCCGTAACATGTCGATTTATGAATTGTAGTGGTAAATTGATATACCCAATAAATAACTGATAGTCGACTGGATATGACTATACATATAATCTCGTTACGACTCTATCAAACTCAACGATAAAAGTAGAAACGTAATACATTTTAATTGTTCTTTTTAATCCTAAAATCTTGATCTTCCTTGGTAATATGCCAGTATGGTGAGTACATTTACTGAAGGAAAAATATAGTAACCAAATCTATTGTTTACATCCATTACTGGCAGGATTCCTATGACGTACCGTATTTATTACATCGCGTACAATTTATGAGTTTGCATGTAATTTATTCAATAAATAAAATAATAAACCAGACAAATTTCTAGAAGAAAAAGGAATAATACGGTTTTTGTTAAGTCTGTATCATACTGAAAACTCGTATTTCATTCCAAAAGAAACTTTCTAAACCCCTAAAATCGGATTATAACGAAAGCCATGGTCGTGAACAAGTTTTCAGTCACAACACCATGTGCAATAAAAAAGAAGTTCCCGTTAGCTTAATTTAAATCACGACGGCACCTGCCTACCAAAAACCAAATACTAAAATGGTTTACTGTTACCTCAAAGTAGCACGCTGCACTAAATTAACATACGTTGGACATCACATAAGATATTATGCAAAAACTGCTTTTAATTAATTTTTCCAAATAAGGCAGCCTTGTGTACGTATTTTGTTATTGCGATACCTAAATTCATATTTACGAGTGTGTGCAAATAGAGGTAAAAACGTATCGGTTAAGTGCTCTAGTTCATCCATTAAGATTAGATAGCTGTGATTTGGTATTAAACAGAATAGAAATGTAATCCGAATTGCTAGCAATAAATCGATTAGTTTGTTACACAATTATGCGATTAGTGTGGTGATAATAAATATGAAAAGCAATAAGGAAAAATATGTTTCGTATTGGTATTTATAAGTATTAGTTTATAATAACCATTAATTAAACCTGCTTAATCACCAGAATAGCATGCATACATGATTACTACATTCTGCAACTGATATTAATATAATATAGCAGTAGTATATTGGCAGAATAATGTGAATTAAAGTAAAAATGAATATATTACATTTTGAATTTTGTGAATATAATATAATCACGTCATAGTGGTCTCGAACTAAATGTTGACCTTATAAAAAACTCTTAAAAATACGAAAATAACAACCTTGAGGTTAAGGTCGGACAACCCATTTTGGTCCTTTACGTCTTTACAAATCTGAGGGATCTGTCACATGACTATTGAGGACTTTGTACGTCCGTGAAAGCCAGCCCTAAATTATCACGAAAGTTTATAGTGCAAAAGGGTGTAAAATTTTCACTTGAAAATATTGTATGAATGTATCTCAAGGAAATTAGGAAATTCTCAGGCTTAGATATAGTCTTTTCTATAAATCGCCTTCGATCACTCGCCGGACATTCATTTAATTTCATTTTAATGCAAATAAGAGAAACAAGAAAAAAAGTAAATATCCAGTAAATACCACCAAAATTTTCATTCGTCGAATAAAACATCTTTAAATATTTTTCCATAAATGCTCTTACTCTTCAGGCCGTGACATTATCTTTCCCCTTAAAAAATGATCAATGCATATACTTCACCCGTCTGTCGATCATTTGTTCTTTATATACCGAAGAATTAACAACATTCTCCAATAAAGTGGGTGATGCCGAGTGGCAAAATATGGAAACCGTCGATATGGTAGAGGAACCCTTGCGATAGCTAGCAGTGATCATCTGACGGCGGCTGGGATATGTGAGTCACGGACAACGGCCGACCTCAACAAAGGGATGGACATGAACCATTACCTAAAGAGTTGTAATATGATACAGTTGTGTATCATAATAACGTTACATATATCAATCTAGTTTATTATTTTCCGTAATTACTGTGTATTAGTCCGTACCCGACTACAATATGTTTATACTGCAGCATTTTACTACAAGGCATTATAACATCAAATTGCCACTTTGTACGACGTATTACCTTTACAACTGATTTCTCTGTTTGGGGAAACATGAAATCTGCTTCTTAATTTTTACTAAATTTGAATGCGTATACTATTCTTGTAATATTTTTTTGTATTCAATAGATATTATCCGCCATCAGTGCAGAGAGTCCCGCAAAATACTCATGCGATACCACCACACTGGTATCGTCAGCAAACTGAAAAAGATGCCCAACTCTCATATTTTTTTAACTCGTTTATTTTATGTCTCTGTAAATCATTCATATAGATCAAAAATAGCAGGGGTGCAAGAATTGATCCCTGTGGGACTCCCACATGGATGACTCCGAGCACAAACAGCCACCAACACTCACCGTCTGACACCTATCTTGTAAATACGACCTTAAAAGTTTTATTGCAATTCCCCTAATGCCATGCAAACTCAATTTACTCAACAACCTCTCGTGTATTACCGTGCCAAACGCACCGGACATATCAAAAAACAACGCCGCCACATTGCGCCACCTGTCAACATCGTCCAAAGTCCTGCAAATTGATTCAAACAATGCAGACTCTCACGACAATCCCGGCAAGAAACCGAACTGGCTGGGCGATATGACACCGCAACCCGCAAAGAAATCATAGAGCCTATGATACAATATTTTCTCAAAGACCTTAGAGAATATCGACAAAATTGACGCCAGCCGATAGTTATCTACTTTGTCTTTCGATCCCTTTTTGTGCATTGGCAACACTATAGCAGATTTAAGTCCATCGGAAAAAACTCCCTGCGAGAGCATACAAGATGCATCAAAATCAAGATGTGCCAATATCTCAGCCGTACTATCAACGAGTTAGAACCAATATACTGCAAGACTGTGCCACGGTGCCGTATTTTTGTTTGTGACGTCACTGTGATGTCACCGGTTGTCATCTTAGTTTTTTAATGGAATTTAAAACTCTTAAAGTATGATAAATACTGGCACTTAAAATAGCTTCTAAATGTCTAAATGTTAATAATTACCCATGTTTTGATTCCAAACTGTTGGTCTTGCATTCATACTTCCATGTTTTTTAACTTAAACGTCTAAATTCCGGAATAATAACTACTACACCGGATTCTACATGTTATTTAGAAACTTTATTCAGACTTTAAAAATATTCGATTTTCAATCGAAAAATAGAAGTCACCTACTTGTGACGTTACATGTAAATTAAAAATGTAATTTTGATCACACAGTTTTATAGTATTTTTATACTAATTCCTGATCTCTTTTTTTAATTTTTACCAATCTTAGTTCTTCATGTAAATGGGGGATTTATACCAGAATTTCCGGTAGTACTAAAATAGATTGTAAACTATGTCGAAAACTCAGAGCTTAATTAAAGAAACCTGTTTATTAACCCTCTACGTTGTCTTTTATCCCCAATAAACTTATTTTTTCGTAAGTTGTGTTACATCCAGTACATTCTCAAAATTATAACCATATTCAAAAGATTTCAGATTTAACCAACCTTCTCAAAAGTATCCCAGTGGTACTTTGCTTTATGATGTACTTTTTTTTGTGTATTTATAATTACAATATCATCATACTTGCGAGGTTACAATAGTAACATCGCAACCAGTAAACAAAATTTGTATTTCAATCCGCTCAAAACTACCCCATTGGTGTATAGATTTGTTTGCTATTTATTATGTATTTGCTAGTTAAATATTATAATTTTTTCAAAGTTTCGGAATTTTAAAACCAAATGTATCTCTCAACCCAATCCAAAAGTAACCCATTGATGCATTGACACTTTTTTTATCATGTTTTTTTTTGTAATGGCGGGTATATAACATATTCCCAAGGCTTCAGAATTTTAAAACCAAATGTGTCTTTCAACTCCTCCAAGTACCGCATTGGTGCACTGATTTTTTTATTACTTTCCTTGTAATGTCAAGTATAATATTAACATATTCCCAAGGTTTCAGAATTTTTAAACAATTTTTTTTCTAACCCCTCAAATACGACCCCCATATTGCTTAAATATTTTTTCGTGGCCTTGTGGATAAAAAATTGACTAGTGATATGTTTTTGTATTCAAAATGTCATCCCGATTGAACATATCACACAAATAATAAAGGCCTCCTTTTAAATTTCAATAATACAAATAGATAGTTAGAATAATTAATAATTAATTGTAGATAATATCTTCTATTATTTAAAATTTCAATGTTGACTTCATTTCTGGAAAAACCGAACGTCAGACTATCCTCAGGAGTATCTCGAAAATACGACCGAAAATTTCGATAAATATAAATTGTATCAAAAATGACAAATAATTAATCAAAATATTGGCGCGAAATCTATCATTATGACATTGGGCGCGCCCAGCCGACTCACCGGTGAGATACCGATCAGTAACATTTGTGGTGGATGCACATGGCAAACAACCGGTGCGTCTCACCGGCTACCAATTTGGTGATTGTAAAATTATGTCAAAATAAATAAATCACAAAAAATCTGTCTTTATAAGCATGGAGCATTGTCAGAGATGGTGACACTGACACTAAGATTAAAAACGCATCCAGAGTGACTAATCCGGTTAGTTCCACCGCTAATCCACCGGTGACTAACCGGTGACTTACCGGTGACTCTGCTGGACGCGCCCATTATATCGTGCCTTAAAAACACAAACGCACAACCAAAAGCACATGTTGGTTAGAAGCGATATACGAGTGAAGCAGTCCGTGACGTAAGGGACATTTAACATACGGTCGTAAGTAAAAAAATAAACGGGCGTACCTTTAGCGTGAGTCACCCGGTATACAATACCACTTGTTAACATTAATTGAGATGCGAAATATAAATATCGGGAAGATAATTTGAGGAAAAATAATATCGAATTGGACGAACCAGGATTAATTATTTTTCAGATCCTAATAATGTTACTAATTTACTGACGAGTTTCACGCATATTATGTGTAAACATAATACGCACAACACTACAATGTACAAAAATGTAGAGAGAAAAAGTTGTGTATGTTACCGCGGAATCTCCTTGGTGAGACCGAGTAGATGGAGTAGATGTATGTAGGTACAATATGGGTACAATACACCAGATTTTGACAGATCACAGAGAAATGCTCTGCATATGACATTGATACTTCAGTATT
The DNA here is from genome assembly GCA_963966075.1 of Aphodius sticticus. Classification (NCBI taxonomy): domain Eukaryota; kingdom Metazoa; phylum Arthropoda; class Insecta; order Coleoptera; family Scarabaeidae; genus Aphodius; species Aphodius sticticus. The sequence continues at coordinate 43,068,862 of OZ014509.1, read as the reverse complement.
TCGTAATTATCTAAACATGTAATGTGTGTCAAAAACAGTGTTTTGAAATTCACATCCTAAACTCTACAAAGACTCTAAACCTACAACACAACACGTGTAACTTATTGCGACTGCGGTGGACTGAGAAAATAATGCCGAAAATAACATGGCACTTAATATAAAAGGTTTCCGGGTTCAATCATAAGTAGATAGACTTATGGAAACTGAAAATCAATGTTACGATGGGAGAACGTCCTCGGTGAAGGAGGACATTTGGAGGGGGAAAATTGAGGAGGCTCAATATTGGCCGTAGTGCCATCATAAAGTTCAACAACGCAACTTTAGAATGGTAATAGACGAAAAGATCACCTGGCCAAGAATATACGATACAATAAAGCAATTAACCAACAAAATAAAACTGACATGGCTTTCATTAAATCCGAAAATGAGAACGATTATGGTACAAAATTACGATTTATATATACATATTTATGATACGTTTTGATATATTGTACTGCATGGAGTTGCCCTGTCCCAGTTCTGTTATTTACGCAACATCAGACAAGATCGGAGAGTAATTCTCAAACTTTAGTCGTCGTCGGTATATTTGGGAACGTGTCGCGATATATTTAAAGTTACAAAATATTTGGCATCCGTGACGATATTTGCATGTGGGTGTTATCTGCGCGGCCAATTTAGAAAGAGAGACGGCGCCGAAATGTTCCTGTAGAGTTCAAAGATTTTGTAAAATCTGGAGACAATGTCGTTCCTTTACACATTAACTTTTTTTTACTGTTGGCATCAATTTAACGATGGCAAATCTACCAAAGTAGTGAAATGTAAACCTTGTAAAGTAGGTGCTTGTTGTTGTTATTGGAAATAACAGTAATGGGGAAAATGCTTTTTAGTTCAAAGGGATTTTTTACAGAAACCAAATATGATAACGTGGTTATGCAAACGCCTAACGCATTTATGCGTTAACTAACGCGTCACCAATACCGCCCCTAACGAAATGAACGAAGAAGCCAACGAGCGGCGCGATATGCAATCACAGTGCCCTAGACAACTTTGAATTTGGGGGCCACCATGTATAGTGGTCAATTAAGAAACGTTTTTTAAACTTTTGTAGATAAAAATGTTACATATATAACAGTAAATATATTAACTTTTTTTTGCAACAGAATTTAATATAACTATTTAATGCAACAAATAAATATTCATAAGAAATACATAAGAACAAATAAATACACTCCTCAAAAAAATTAGGGAACACTTTTCTGGATACTTGTAACTTTTTAAATAATAGTGCTAGACAAATCAAGTTTGGCATACTTGGCATAACATAACTAAAGAAAATTACAATAACAATGTTACAACTCTTAGTTACTTCTAAGTTACACTTAAAAATGTAAATTAATAACGCAAAACAATATGGAAATGACTGTCATAGTATCAATGGCAGTCGGCTTTTCTGTGGATTGGTGAGGTATAATACACCCTCCACGAGCACGAATCTCTTCCTCATACCTGCGTGGCATGCTTCGCACTAGTCTGCGAAGAGATTCTTGGGGTATACTTTTCTCAATCAGGGCTTATGTCAGTTCGTGTATGGTTAGTGGTAGATTAGGGCGCTTGCGAACACGTCGGTCAAGCTGATCCCACACGTCTTCAATACGATTCTGGTCAGGACGCCGGCCGTTCCATGACCTGAATTCCACGTTCTTGTAAAAAGTTTCTGGTGATGCCGGCGGTATGTTGCTTTGCATTGTCCTGCATTAGGATGAAATCATTAAGCAGCACGCACCACATGGCCCTCCAAGAGGTTTTCGATGTAATTCATGGCATTTAGTCTACCAGGAACCACAACAAGATCAGTTCTATTGTCTATACTGATTCCAGCCCAAACCATCACAGATCCAGGACCAAATCTATCCATTTCCTGTATATTAGCGGCTGCGTAGCGTTCACCAGGATGTCTACATACACGTACTCGATCGTCGCAACGAGTTTAACGAAATCTGAACTCGTCAGTAAACAGTACAGGCGTCCAGCGACGAAGTTGTCAATCTCTGTGATCCAGAGCAAACCTCCTTCGCGCTGCTTTGTGATGCTGCGTTAGGCGTTGTGCGCGGACAGGTCTTCTTGGTGTCAAATTCGCTTCTTCTAATCTGTTTGAACAGTTTGATCAGAAATTTCTATTCCATGTGCTCGTCTTAGGTCGTTTAGGAGGTCTCATGCTGTAGCAGTACGCTGACGTAGAGAGGAAAGGACAAGAAATCGGTCTTGATTTTGAGTAGTTTTTCGATTCCGACCTTGTCCAGCTCTTCTAATATATTGGCCAGTCTCCCGAAACGGATTCAATAAACGCTGAATAACAGAAGGAGAAATTTGAAGATCCCTGATAACATGTCGAATGGAGTCCTGCCATGCTGAATAAGGGTGACAGCACGAGCAACTTGATCTTCACTAAGATGCCTTATTTTACTACTTATCAACAAAAATTGACAACATTTGTCATCTTTAGTAGGCTCTTACGTGAATTCAAAGCATACTTGACTAAGAGTTGTCACTAAGAGTTGTAACACTGTTTCGGTAATTTTCTTTAATTAAATATATGCCGTTGAAGTATACCACATTTGATTTGCCTAGAACTATTATTTAAAAAGTTACAAGTTTCGAAAAACGTGTTCATTCCCCTAATTTTGTTGAGCAGTGTAGCTTAACAACTAAAAATCAAAACTTGTAAGATTGTAACTTGTAACACTTTAAATAAAAGGATATTCTTAATAATAAAAATAAATATTTTTTCATTAGGGACTGTAGATCCGGAACGCCATCGTCATTATCAATGTCCTCTGAACATGCACACTTATTACATTTTTGATGCAATTTTCTTTTGAAATATTTTGGCGATGTTTCTTTTAAGTTTAAGGCTGGAGCTTTTTTGACAGTTTCACACCATTTTTAGTGCAGCGAACTGTGTCCAGTGTGTGATGCCGTCTATGTGGTAAAATATGGAAGCTTAGGAAGCCCTAATAACTTTACATAAATATATTTATTGTGACACTCATATTCGTATGATCTGTCAGCCATGATACTATACAGAATATTTTAAGGATTGATCAATTCCTATATTCCATGTCACCAGCGGTATGTGACGCGCGTTCATTGTCAAATGGTCTGTAAAAGCGCAAACGAAATTTAGGGACAGCGTCGATGTACAGCCGAAGAAAATAAGATTTTAACATGCTCGCAGCTAGCGTACACCAAACGTAGGTCGGAGATTGTCGGTCGTCGGTCGTCGGATACCTCTACCTGCTAAAGTCATAAAACCAAAGGGTCACTTTTGTTTCTTTTCGTTTTACTTTTCTGTATGTATGGAATGAAATCGAATTTCGTCTATTTATATATGTTTCCGATATCCGAACCTGACAAAAGTGCATTGTAATATTAATTGTATTTTAAAATACACAGTAAATTAATTCTTATTGTAAGTAGGTATACCGACAATTTCAGTCGGTATACTGCCGTTATAGTTCTAAAGGTCGTATCTGCATATTTGTTGAATATTGTGTAAAGCACATTTTGAACTCCTTGATCATCAGGGCGCCGCCGGCCGGCGTATGTCTGAAACACAAAGCCGATCATTATATTCGGCGTAAATAATGTTTAAAAGGTTTCTACAATTTTGCATGTAACTGAAAATCTTATTTGTCCCGGTTCCTACTTTGCTGCAGATATGACCTTTAGAACTGTTGTTCAGCATTTTAATTTAATTATAAAAATGTTGTTATTTTCTGTTTATTAAAATTATATTGTGACGTTCTATATTAGCATCCATACGCATTTTCTTATGTGTGATAAGTAAGGGTTAGGATTTACAATCCAATATGAATGATATCACATCAGAATAATATGTCGATAACTTTAAAAAACTTGTAAAATTAAAATTTATTTAAACATCAATCTATTATGTTACTCAATTTATTATCATTAAATTGTTATTTACCTTAATATTAATTAATCAATTGAATTTTATTATTTATTATGTAAGGTATGGAAACGACAAAATCTCTGGAACGGATTGCTATTTTAAAAATCCTCCAACTTGTCAATTTGTAATTATCAAAATATGTATCAATATACATAGCTATATTAAATTCAATGTGCAACCTTCAATTGTTTTTACTTATGACGTCAACGATAGTTTTTTAATGGCCATTCCCTTTTTTCTTACTGATTTTGATATATGTATTGCTTAATTGTCTCGATATAATACATTTATAATCTTGTGTAATAAAATTTACTCAAAATTATAAGAATTTGGTAATATATTTTGTGAGTGGCCTGTGAATATGGTAAGGATTATTTGTATGTTTTATATTTGATTTTCCAAGTATTCAATTTTGATTTTTGTGGAAAAGACGAGCAGTCAATTCCTCGCTAATTTGATTTTTGTAATGATACAAAAATTTATACTGGCTGACTCCAATATTCTAGACACCTCAAAACGGTCCCTTAGAAACCCTTAGAAACATTGAACCTTTTATCTTAACATCAGAAAATTGACATAAAAAAACATAAAATGGTTGTATTCAAAGTTATCCGTTGCTGCATAAGAATTGGTAATACAAACTCGGTTAAATTACAAAATTAAAGCCCCGGAATTATATTTTATAAAAAAATTTATTTTGCTAATATTTCAAGTTTGCTGTAACTTTTTAAGGATTTGGAAAAACAATTAGGTCCATATGAAAAGTTTTACTCTGAAAAATTTAGTTTCTAAAAATAATGTATGCGGGAAAAATGTGGGACATATAATAAATGTGAATGTTCCTTTTATCATATATTTTAAACACTTAAGTAAATAAATGTGCAATACAGTCAAAACCTCTATAAATTATAATAAGCAGCTAAAAGGTCGTTAAAAAATGTCCATTAGTGTAATTAAAACACCAAGTAAACAAAAAAAAGGCACTTAAATTTATTAATCTAGGCAGCTATTTGATTAAAAATCATAAATTTGTTGGACAACCATAATTAAATCAATTTTGGCTGATACAACAACAAAGGATTTTGTTTGTTTTCTTAGTGCAACAAATTGACGATACATATGTTCTGTGTTTACTTCTGTGTCATACCAACCTCAACAAATATGAAATAAAGGGACTCCAAATTTATATCACCTCCAACCTAACAGAACACTTTTCTTATTTAATACATGCTTATGTTATTATTATATTATTAAATGTTTGTTTTTATGTTATTACATATATTTATTTTAAGTTATTACATATATTATATTTTATTGTTATATATCTACTTATTATTTTTATCTATACTATTCTCATTTCATATTTATATAATTTTTGTTGTATACATAATTATATGCATAAATAAAATATATAATATCCATCTAAGTGAATTTTTTTGTAGTTTACGGAGTTGCCATTTTTCAATTACTTATCATAACTTAAATTAAATAAATATAAAAATTTGTAGATAAAAGTATATTATCTCGGTCTGCGACGAAGTAGAAACCGAGTTTTTTCACTTACATGAATCTCCTATCTGGGATTACCTTCCTTTAAAAATTATTGACAGCGGATATCCGATGTAGTAATCGGTTTGCCTTTAGGCAACGTAGCCATGATGATGAAGTATTTTAATATGTGCCTAAGTCAAATTTTTATAATTATAACTAACGTTACTATGTATTTTAGTATAAATGAAATAATATTGCAATTGCCAATCGAAACACTATATTAACGAATAACAATCTTTAGCTACGAGGGGCAGTTTCGCTCGTTCCAAATATCGAAAATATATTATATTAATACGAAACTAAATTTCATTCCATCTATATACAGAAAACTTAAAATGAAATGAAACACAAGTGACCCTTTGGTTTTATGGCTTTAGCAGGTATATACGACGACCGACAATCTCCGACCTACGCTTGGTGTAGGCTTGCCGCGCTCATGTAAAGATCTTTTTTTCTTCGGCTGTACCTAGATCGCTTTGGACTGTCATCACTGACTAGTAAAGACGCTAGAGACCGATCACAAGGATAATCATAATTGAAACGACCTCGTAAAAACCGAGTGTATTTCGTTTTGATTGCTATTTCTTTTGAGTGATTTGATTTTGTGTACCTAACTAAATGTCAGGAAGGTGTCGTTACGATTTGCATAAACCACAAAGGTTTTGCGCTAAGAAAGTACCTAATAACTGAAATAACATAGATTATTGCGCAATGATTGATCAGCTTGACATACCTTAGGTTGAACAGCCGACACTGCTGACAGTGGAAAACCGATCGGGTTCACAATGAATCCAATAGGTTCCCAGCAACTGTTAAATGTTATACACAGGCGACGGCGACAACGCAGTCATAGAAGCTTTTTGCAGCACCCGATTATTGCCCAACGACTATTGAAAGGTGAAGTAAATCCCTTATTTGAGGATCTACGTGATCAATAATTCTTCAATTACTTGCGCCTTTCAATAAGAAGTTTTTATGAATTAGTAGCAAAATTGGAAGATCGGTTTAAAGAATATATGTCCAGACGAGAATTTTATAGTGGTGCTGGTCACACCCAAACGCGTCCTAGCTTACAACACACCCTCAGCTTTTTATTTTATACGGTTTATACGGAAATAAATACAGGAAATAGCCGGGCGTCTCTATATCTTTATACATGTTGTGGGACAAATTCCTCAACACTGTCTAAGCCGAATTTCCTTTGTTAGCCACTCGGTGTCGATATTCATTGTACTCACTCAAATAATATTGCCCTTAGAGGTCGCCAAAGCACTTGATTGTCCGCAGGAAAAGTTTTTTGGTGTGATAGGACTAGGGGTGACTTATGCTGTCTCACAAATCAACAACGAGCCCGCAGATTGGAATGGTTCAATGCGCGAGCAATCTGGGATGAAGGAACAGAGTGGTGACCACTGATTAGTCTCGGGGTTGTTTGTGGGCCCACGCCGCAAATGTGTTATAGCCCTTTTACACCTGTGCAATTTTAACCTGCAATCTCAATCATCTCAATCATGCGATTTTTCGTTTTACACTATGTAATTTTTGTATACAGTGTGTCCCACTTAAGAGTGTAACACCTTCATATCTTTTTTATCTTCAGTCCAATTTTAGTAATTTTTTCTTTCAAATATAAAACACATATTGCTCTATTTACTGCCAAAAAACCAATTGCCTTCTTTAAATGCAAAGCACCTTGTGATGGCAAAATAAATGGCAAAAATCAAGTAATCACTTTAGGGATTTTTTTATTGAGAAATTTTACTAGTAATAATTGTTCAGAATTGCCCAAAAACTCTAAATTCAAAATTTCATGAAAATTAAAAAATATTGAAATTTTCGTCCGTAAATATTATCTGCATAGGCAGTTGCGCTTAAAAAAAGTGTGCTATGAAAATTTTGTTTGAAATAAAACCTGAACTGTCGAAGTGCTTTGTTGTATTTAATTATTGTCTGAATAATAATGGTTATACTTGCCGAAAAGGTGAAAATAATAAGTTTAGTCGGTGATAATGCGCGATCAGCAAGGTAAGCAGCTGAAGCACTTTGACAGTACACGTTTTATTTCAAACAAAGTTTCCACAGCACACTTTTTAAGCGCAGCTGCCTATGCAAATAATGTTTACGGACTTATTTTTGATGACAATTTCAATATTTTTTAATTTTCATGAAATTTTGGATTTAGGGTCTTTGGGCAATTTTGAACAATTATTACTAGTAAAATTTTTCGATAAAAGAAATCCCGAAAGCGATTTCTTGATTTTTGCCATTTATTTTGCCATCACAAGGTGCTTTGCATTTTAAGAAGACAATTGGTTTTTTGGCAGTAAATAGAGCAATATGTATTCTATATTTGAGAGAAAAAATTACTAAAATTGGACTAAAAATAAAAAAGATATGAAGGTGTTACACTCTTAAGTGGGACACACTGTATATAGGTTATATGAAAAAATCGCATGGGTTTAGAATCAGTTCTAAATCCATGCGATTTTTACGTGCGATTTTAGTAACTTTCTAGGAACTTAAGCCAGAAAACATAAATGTAGTAGTGGTACCATTGCTGATAGACGCGTAGCGTAGGCCCAAGCGAAACATAACCTATTCCGCTAATTGTTTTTGTTCGTGCTTAGTTTGAGACGAGTTTGTTAAGATGTCGAAGGAGAATCAAGAAGATAAGAAGGAACATATTGATAAATTCGTGTGGTCGAAATCAATTACTGAAGATCTAATCGAACTATATCAGAACCAACCAGTACTCTACTGTTCTTCTCTGCCAGAGTACAAAAACAAAAATATAAGGCTAGACGCGTTAAATGTAATACGAGACTTGGTGGCGAAAATGCCTTAGCTGCTGCACAAGTCCTCACAGTTGAAGCAATTAAGAACAAAATACATAATCTAAGAACGCAGTTTTTTAAGGAGTTGGGAAAAATTAAAATTAGTGAAAAAAGTGGTGCCGGCACGTAGGACAGATACACCAATATTATGAACATTTAAAATTCCTTCAACCCTCTATTGTATTTTGTTTACTAGAATTTTTTTATTTTTGTATATTAACTTTTTTAAATTTTTTTCCTAAAAATAAAATATTATTGTATTAGCAAGTGTATTTTTATTTAATATAATGAATAATTTATAATGATTTTAATATACATACTCTAATAACATAAATAATAATGATAATAATATATATACTATAAATAATAATGATAATAACAGAATTAATGTTAGTTTATGCCAAAACTCCTCCACTTCTGTTTCCAGCTACAAAATGCATATTTAATGACGTATCGCCTATCGATGTCACTTTCATCTCGTATGCCATACGTATTGGGGCATTCTGTTCGTAGAAAATTATGCAAAACTAGTCAACGTTCATTATTTACTAAATGTAGATTTCCCCGATCTTTTTGCTAAGCCGTGGATTAGTCTACCAACGCCGTTCCGTTCTTTGTCTTAACAACAAACTCGCAGCTCCAATTATGATGCTAAGGAGCGCAATTTCCTCTAAATCGACGACGTTAGGCATTTTAATACATATGCATCAACAATCGATACTAGCAAGGTTTCTTATACATATAAACGATAGTTTTGGTGCTAAGAAGGTTATGTTTATTTATAAATAACAAAACAACGAGGTTATGCGTGTTGATGCGTGTAGCACTGTTGCCAATCAAAGAAGTTACAGTTGTTAAAAAACAAAATCACTGATGCTGAAGCCATGCAATTTATTAAAGTTGCACAGGTGTAAACGGTCGACAAACGGTGATAAAATTGCATGCGATTTTGAAGAATCGCATGGTTGAGATTGCAGGTAAAAATTGCATAGGTGTAAAAGGGCTATTAGGCGTTTACGTGGAGAAGGTTTTTTTTGCAGTTTGCGAACCAAGTTTCTTTCAAACATGGCTGATATGTGTGCGTCCATCCTTAGAACTGGAAGCTGCCCTTAGTAGAGCTTCATGGTGTGGGATGGTATGTCTAGTGTGGGATGGTATACGACTAGTCCTTAATGTAACTCTATGCAATTTTCCAACAAGATAATGCCAGCCCTCATGTGGCAATGGATACTATGAAGTTCTCACATAATGCTCAAATTGACATCATCCCATATCCCGCACGATCTCCAGATTTATCACCGATTGAACATGTCTGCGAGATAATTGGTAGAAGAGTGAGATTGCTACCAAATCCATCCGATACCCCACACAAACTTCAGCAAGCGTTTTGGAGAGCTTGGGATGAAATGTTTAGTTACGTGGATCGGCCACCCATAATTATTTTTTTGTAGTTGAAATTTTTATATATCATTGGTATCTGAAGGCAAAATAAATGTATCTAAAATGTTGTTTTAAATCCATTCTGTTTTAATAGATGTTGCACTTTTGTCACACAGTTAATATATTGAATAAAAATGACTATCGTGTACGTATACCTAGTATCCACTAACATTTTGTATCAACATCTCTAATATGAAGTGTTGGTAATACGATACCGTCTTAACAGCTGTGAAAATATCCGATGAAGCACTTTACGAAATAGGAGAGAGACAGTGAATGCAGCAGTGGCTATATTTTACGGTGTATTTCTGACTTTTATTGCTTCAATTTGGGCGGTGCTTCATGCCCAATGTTTCTGATTCACACATGATGAAAAAGTTGTTTCAGTGAACCGTTAATGCTACTATCGTAAAATACACTACATATGGCTTGTATCCCTGTACCGCGTATTGCAATTATAAAATAGTTTATCAGAGAGTAAGTCGAATTAGCTAGCCAGATCTGCGCTAAGCTTTTATACTCAGCGAAAAGCAGATAGCTATAATGCAGTCCAAATGTGAAACGCTGTATGTACATTAAAAAATTTACAATAGAAATTATACAACAGAAAAATTCTGTTTCATTGCAAAAATTATACATTTTTTATATTTTACAAATATTTAGCCTCATCTACCAGGCTAACTAACTATGTGTACGTGAAATATGTTAACTTGTATTTACTATTAAAGTTATATTTAAGGGAAAAAGCAAATGTATCCATCAATGTCACTTTTATAGATACGGAGGGCAGTATATAGCTGTGTTGCTGTACAAAATTACATCATGACACGAAATCGCTGTGAATGCATTAAAATGATATACACTCAGATGCAAAAAAAACGGGTCATTGGGTTAAGGTGTTTACCCAATGACCCGTTTTCTTTGCACCTGAGTATATAATTTATTTCATACTGTCCGGTATATTGATGTTTACATTATTAATTTGAGTCCGGTAAGCGAGCTATAACACCACAAAGCCGGTAAGTGTTGCGAAGCAACACTTAAAGCAACACTTACTTATTAAATTTAGCTATGTTTGTAAGTATTCTTTTTTAGCAAATATCATCGATTTCACCATGGAATGAATATTTGGGCCGTAATGGCCCAGTGTCATTTTTGACTTTTGAAATAAGTAAATTTTTTACAACGTAATTGCTGTTCAACCGGATTCGTCAGTATGAAATAAAATGTTATATTGTATATTGTATATAATTTATTTCATACTGTCCGGTATATTGATGTTTACATTATTAATTTGAGTCCGGTAAGCGAGCTATAACACCACAAAGCCGGTAAGTGTTGCGAAGCAACACTTACTTATTAAATTTAGCTATGTTTGTAAGTATTCTTTTTTAGCAAATATCATCGATTTCACCATGGAATGAATATTTGGGCCGTAATGGCCCAGTGTCATTTTTGACTTTTGAAATAAGTAAATTTTTTACAACGTAATTGCTGTTCAACCAGATTCGTCAGTATGAAATAAAATGTTATACGATACACGTCCGATAGGTCTTGTAACACTTGTCGTTTACATATTCCAGACTCGGCTTCTTCGTCGCCTCGTCCGTAATATTTAACTAGTACTGTTGCAAGTAAATAACTAGTATGTTGATTGATATAATATAAAAGGAACATATAAAGCTCTGTCATTTTCACAAGTTTTAAATTATTGCCCTTTTTGATCTAGTTCAAATTGACTTTTCTCTCAATTAACATGAAATAGTTGTAAGTGAACATGTGTCAGTAATTAGATGCCGGTCATGACTTTTGTCATTCACCTTTCACCGTAGAGCGTTTTTCTTACCAAAACATTGTTATTACACATTATATGAGAAATTTAACAGTGGACATAAATTTAAGATAACTTTTAAGAAAAACCAGACTCAACTTTTGTTTCATTTATGGGCACCATAGGTATACATTTTGATTTTCTCGAAAGTTATGATGTGGTTATGAGGATGCACCTTAAATTATGTTTCAGAACACACTTTCTGGTATGACTGTCTGTTCCAATAAAAAATCGTTTGTTTTCGTAAAGTAACCCACTAGGAGTGTTTTTATTCGTTTTATGTAGACGACGAATAAATCTCTCACATTTGTTACGCCATTGGCAACGGTTCAATTCATTCGTCTTCGCTCTTATCTCGGACGACACATCGGCCCCAGCTCTGAAAACTATACACAAACTGGTCTGGTGTGAAACAGTTTGCTTTGTCCCTTTTTATCTATAATGACATCAGGTCTCTGCACCGTGCCATACTTGGCACTATTGCCGATACTCGATAAACTTGCCATTAGTTCTAGGCTAAATTATATGGTTTTAATAAGTACACTTGTATACAGTATAGTATCTAAAATATTAATAACAACCCAGATACACTCAATGTTTCAAGTATTAACAAAATCTGAACAATACAAACAAATTTCTAATAGTGGTCAAACCCACCCAGCCTGGCCAAAGACACCCAAAGATACGGTATGTAGGTACAAGCTGTCCCATGCTAGAATGGGCTTAAGAAATCGAAATACGCTTTTCTTCCATATATAAAAGATATAGATAATTATTCGCTCTACAACCAAAAATATTTTCATGCTTACAGGGTCTCCCACAACAACGTACCAATACAAACTTGCTTTTTTTAATGGAACAATAGGTATATTACCTATTGCAGTTTGTGATGAAGATACATTGTATCCTAATTGTTTTGACATCAACTTGTGTTAGGCTATTATCAATTGTTTCTGAGATATTGTCAAATTAACGTTAAAAACGTAAGTTTTTCAAAAAATCATTCTGCGGTAACCAGCGAGGATAATGAAACAAAACAGCTCATTTTGGATAGTAAAAATATCGCACTTTTGGCCATTTATTTATTTGCGATTGTAATATGAGATCACGAATAACTGGATATTTACTTAAATATCAAATAACTTGCGAATTTTAACACCCCGCATATCTTGACATACTTCGAATGCTCTGTTCGAATGGTCGATAAATCAGCTTTACTAAAATGTCTAACTCCGTAGGTCTATCGTCAACGCCTAAGAAGCATCTAATTTAACATTATAACCCATGCATAATAATTCATAAATTAATTTAAAATATCGAAAGACCACGACGAAATTCACAAATCGCTCACATATAATGATTCTTCTGTTCATGCAGCAACTTTTTAGTCATTTAAAACTGCTACTATGAATTATACAAACGAACAATTTCTGATCATCGAAGAATTAGTTTTATTAGCACCACGTGAAGATTATTTAAAATTTTTATTATTCATTTACGTAATGTTCTAAATTATTTAAAGAATTTACCAGTCCTTGGGTTGGTTGTAGTGGTCTAACGCCTTAGCCACGTAAATCGTCAGTTCTATTTATTTATTTTTTTATTCTCTGTCAATTACATTGTTTTATCTACGACTCACATATAATAAGTTAATTGAATACGAATCTATGACTATATAATCCCCCTCATTATTACACGCCAATGATTATAATGACACTAGCGTTGTATAATAATGACAGTTCGTTCAAATAATGACTTCATTATTTGAACGAACTGTCATCATTATATGACGCTAGTGTCAAAGTCTGTCAGAACCTACGTAGATGACAGTTATGTGACAGTTCGCCTCGCCATCATTGACAAATACCTTTAAAATATTTGATATAAAATAGAATTTATGAGTCGGAGATAAGACATCGTATTCGACTCGCACACAACGGATATAAATCGCGAGCATGAAGTTTATACGCGAGCGGTAGGCGAGCGTGTTAAACACGCTCGCTTAGTTATGTTATGTGCTCGTCAAATAATATACTATTGTTTAATCTAACACCCGGTATCATAATATGATTTGAAAGTTATCACGTTTCATAATAGTGTCAAATGTTAACTTTATTAAAAGTCGACTTTATGTGTAGTTATTTTAGTTGGTTATACTGAATTTTAGGAAATTTTGGTTTGTTCTGGTTGCAACTCCTGCCTAAACAAGTAATTTTATTTTCGGTTTCAAAGGGCAATTTTTGTATTTTTCTAAAATGTCATCGATGTCATCTTTACGGCATGTATCACTTTCTTCACAATACGACATATACTTCTTTCATTTTTACCAGCTCTCTTGTGCCCACTGGAAGTAGTTCATTTTCAGATGACGGAGTTGAATGCAGGCATGGCAATATGTGAGCAAATCGAACAAAACTATTAACGTGCTAAGTGACATTTGTAGGTTAGGATTAAAGCCGAATTTTTGCGGTAAAGTGAGAAGATCTTGACTTTAACTTAATAAAGGCAATATACAATAATACACAATAAAGACAGCTTTGTTTTTAAAGTTGGATTATGAAACTAATTTAAAAGTTAAAGTCAACTTTAAGTATTTAAAGCCACTTTATTTTATTATGAAAGCGGCCGTAATTGTGTCAATTGTTTGAGACTTAGCCTGTTTGTACTGTTTGTACACGAAAATTTATGTATGCAGGGAACGTATAATTGGTATGCATTAACATTACAACAAGGATCTAAGAAGATTTATTAAAAGTATTTGGTTATAATTGTTAAACAATTTCGATGCCATCACCGGCCGAAGTCGGAGGAATGCCAATTCGTACTCCTGGTAATGGTCTGTGGTGCAGGATTCTAACGCAATGCTGGACTCAAAATATGCATTGGGAATTTCATTAAGGACGGTTATTATAAAATATATAGATCACCGATCAGATCTCCGAATAGTTTAGTAGCGAAGTAAATCTACTAGAGGTGTAAATAGTACTTAGAATTTTTTAAATCACTGTAGAACGGAAACTAAACTGTAGAATGCCAAGTATGATAATAAATAAAGTATGATAATTGTAGAATGTTGTTGTGATATGGGCCCAAATTATAGTGTAGATATAATTTATTAATGTAAACAATTTAGGTTACTTTTTACGACATTAGTACGATAAACGTAAATATGAGAATCTAATGTGCAGATCTCGGGAGTTTACTACCTAAAAATTCGACAGAGTAAAATTTATTCGCCCAACAAATTATAAATATTATTTATTATTTAGTAATATTAATATTCAATAATTACACTGAAACTGAAAAAATATTGGGATTTGAAACAATATAAAATAAAGTTAATAAACGTTTTATTTATTAAATATTAATAATATTTGGAATCGACAACAGAGATACAAATAAAACCAGAGTATTACATGATAAAGGAGAAAATAAAGAAGAATGTTGCTGACAAGAAGGTGTAAGATTTTATATACCTACACCTTTGGTAGGGCATTACAACTAACGTGTAAGAATCTCCATTGAGACACGGTCTGCGTTGCGAGGTATGCATGGTAAAAGATGGCTTTTTTAATAATATCTCGCTTTCTATTGAAATTGGTCAATGAGCGCCATTATCATATCTCTAAATCTTTGAATTATCGACAAAAAATATCTATACATAGTTGCAGTGCGAGTTGCAGTATTCAAGTTATAGGTCTTGAAAAAACCTGGGAGACTCCTGGGCAAGGGCAAAGACTCGGGTGCTCCATTTCAGTGGAACTATCTTGTAAGTCACTTAAATCTTGTATTATTTTTTCAATTCAATGGAAAACGGTTATTACGTAATCTCGTCAGTAATATGCATCAATAAAGAACCGAATGATAATTAATCCAGGTGAGGATAATTTTTGAACGGTCACCCTCGGGGCATAAACATCCATTTTTTGATGTTATATTAGACCTCTACAAAAGTTACAGATTTTCTCATGATGTACAACTTTTGTATTGGATACTTTTTATTCTAAGACAAAACAATGATTATTTTGCGTACTTATGTGACCCTTTATTATTCTAATTTAATGTCTAAGGATAGCAAAAAATTATGTTTCGGGTCAAACAATGAAAGACAGTTTCTTTTGTATTTTTCTGTACAATTGAGTGGTGCAACCAGTTTTTCGGTTTGCACCCAATGCCAAACTCTTAGTTGTGGGTTATTCCGCAGTAACGTATCACACTCGTCACGCCCGTTTAAAGACTATACATAAGCAATGGGGGCTTTTATTATTATTTTGATGCAACATTATAAGAAAAGGACGACTCATCTTATAGAATTGTTGTAGACAGATGTTCAAACTGATAAGTTTTATGAAAAACCTTTTTAAATAGCCGTGACGGTCGTTACCAGCACAGCGACGTCTTGGTTTTGATATCCTAAAATTAAAAATTCGCGGAATGACCGTAATGTAAAATTTCTATTCTAATAAAGTTAATAAATAATTCTAGTTTTATGTGAAATTAGCCTAGCTACTATTATAATGATTGCATCATGTGTAGTAGCTAGAATAAGCATATAAATAAGCCACTAATCTTGTCAGACATTAAAAACAACAATGGGAGTTAAAATCAAAGTACTACCGGACAATGTCACACAAACATTTTCCTAATTATATGTAGATATTGTGACATCACAAGAAGCCAACTTTAATTTTAGAAAAATATATAGAAAAAACTTTTTTGCCAAAATTTTGATGGTAGTTTTTCTAGCACAGCCTTGCCTTTTAAAAAGCAAAACTCCGAAATTAAAACTATGCCATTAAATAAAAACACATAAAAATTTACTGAAATTTTTAAGGGGGTTTTACGTTATTTTGTGACATCTCATGTTGATTTATGATATTGCCTTGTAGTATTTCAGTTCTACATGCAAATTATAAAATTTCAGATTATGTTTTAGGGCCGATTGAGGTATGTATTTTAATCGTGCCACTAAACCGTTGGATTGACAACTGAATTTTTTCCGAAAAACCAGAATTTTTTTCGTACACAAGAAAAATATTACGCGCCGGGCCTGGATCCACCTATGGAAAGTTTATAAAGCCTGATTTACAGGTAAGTAGGAGGGTTAGTACTAGCCTTGCTAGTGAGGTAGGACAGGTAACTAACCCAAAATAATACCGTGTGAATAGGCTACTAACCCAGCTAGTTACCACTAACCAGGGTAGTAGCCTGTGCTACTTACCCTGTTTACTTACCAATGTAAATGAGGCTTAAAGAACTTGCCAAATACACTTCATGAAGAACTTTGATACAGTAGCCATTAGCAAAAATAAATCTTCTTTTTCGTCAAACAAACGGGTTTACTCCAAATGTAAAAACATATATAAACAATAATAGTAGGTATTCATAATTATATAAACAATGCATAGTATCCTATTAACAACAGGTGAAAGTAGTAAGGTAGATGTGGACGATAAGATTGTTAACCGTTCAGACAGACAGTATTATTAAATAACTTCTTCTTTGTGCCGTCAAGTTGGCACATGACCAACCTCATGCGGTGCTCGACCAGCCTTCTAAATATAGATCAACCGCTCTTGGAATTTATAATTAGATCCAGTAGTTCGTATTTTTAGAGTCGTGCAGGAGTCCAGTAGGTGTGACCGTCCATTTGACATAGATAAATAAATTCCACAATCTACTACTATTAAACACAGCAATATCTGCACAACTTGCGCATATAACAATAATTAAATTGAGAACTATTATGTATATGTATTATGTAAGATAGGGTGACCAACCGTCCCGATTTGGGCGGGACAGTCCCGAATTGTGAGCACTTGAACTTTGCCGAATTTTGTCCCGATTTTTTAAAATTGTATTCTAATGTCCACAATTTCCCAGACACCAGCATTCAAACTAATGATTTTGTTAGCATATAAAAGTGTGCATACTTTTCTCAACAAAATGACCCAGCCGTATTTAAAAGAAATGTAGGTAATTGAGATATTTTTTATCCAATTTGAAAACATTAGCCTTTTTAGTTAAGAGGAATAATTAGATCTAGTACGTCCTCTAGAATAAGCATCCATAGTGAGCTTAATTTTGTATCAATGATCTTATGTAATACCTCAAATTATAGATAAAGGTGTATTACTTGTTGTAGTAATGTATATGTATTAATTGTTATTGTTGTATCCATGCCATGTGATAAAATATGTCTGACTCATGTACTCAAAGAAGTAAAATTTTGATATATGGGATATTGATATTTCTACGCGAAATTGTGTACACTTATAGAGGAAGGTGTAACTTAGAGATATCATGTGATAAATAATTTTAACTTGTTCTCCGTACAAAAAAAAATCGCAAAACAGACAATTTTATGTCAGATTCAGTACAATTTTTTCAAAAACGATCAAAAATATCAAAAATCACTAGACGGAAAATTGTATTGTGTTATCTTTAATTTGGTGTATAGCTTTTATGATTCTGTGAACTAATAGCGAAGAAAACCCCTCAGAACTTTTACGTGTTTTATGAGTAGAAATTAGGGGGTACGGACAAGGGCGTAGCCAGAAGTTTTTACAGGGGGGGGGGGCAAGGAGTCAGAAAAATACCAAAATTTACGTAAATAAATATTTCTTATCGCATATCTTTTTGTTTATAAAAATATATGTATGAGGTATGTACATAATATGAAATATGCTATTAAAACATTACGTAATGTTAAGTTTCAGCTTGTTTTCGGAAAACTTCTGCAGGACAGATTCTTTGAATTGCTCTTGGTCTTCATTTGCAATGTTGCGATGAACGCTGAGCAAGCTACCGAAACATATATTCTTGGAGGACATGTATCAAATGTATCAAAATGTACATATAAGTGTACAAGAACAGTAATACTAATATATCATAATTTCCAAAATATTTGCGAACAGCGAATTAATGCAAGAACCGCCATAGCGCCATCTATTGCTTAAAAGACAAACTATAGGTAAACGGGACCACCGGGACCATTTTCCAAACGAGACCAAACTCGAAACTCAACAAAATTGGACTAATCTAAAGTAATATTTAGCTATATGCACTTGAACTGCAATAATTACGTGTTTACAGTATTACGGATACAGTGATAACACTGTAATCACGTAATCCTAAACACTGGTTTCCAAATAACAATTAATACTTAGTAAAACAGTTTCTTATATCCATTGCAAAAAAAGACACTGCTTTATTATCGCGTTCAATAACTACACATCACACAGGCTTCAGTAATATACAAAGTAGATATATAGTGGTTGCCAAACCGACAAGTAAATTGAAGATATAATTTTAGACTGCTTTATTACAAATAACATTATATTATTATATAAGGTTATTTGTAATAAAGCAATCTAAAATTTTTACTTCAACTTGTCGGTTGCATAAACAATTCCTCTATTAATTCCCAATAAATCAACTTAACAATAAATACCTCACCCTGTACCATCAAGATGAAAATATATATATATATATATATATATATATATATATATATATATATATATATATATATATATAAATAAAATATATATAAAAATAAAATATATATAAATAAATATATAAAAATATATATAAATAAGAGAACCATTTAAATATTATATTGTAGTCTGTGAATTTGCCGCGCGTCGCCCTCTGTATGCCCTATGAGAACTAAACAACTTTTGACCCGTTTTAGCAGTGGTGAGGACTATTGCATGCTACCTCCAGATTATATATATATATATATATATATATATATATATATATATATATATATATATATATATATATATATAATCTGGAGGTAGCATGCAATAGTCCTCACCACTGCTAAAACGGGTCAAAAGTTGTTTAGTTCTCATAGGGCATACAGAGGGCGACGCGCGGCAAATTCACAGACTACAATATAATATTTAAATGGTTCTCTTATTTATAATCTATTTTTAGTCCGTTAAATAAGTAAAAAAGGAAGTAATTATCACTTTATAATGCATAATATAACTTACAGAAGTTAATGACCAAATCATCACAGTACTGATGGAAATATACACTATTTGAAATTTAACTCGTAATTTTTTAAGTAACTAGCAATTTTTGGAAGCATTGCAATTCTGCTTTTTAAACGAAATTGAAAGGATTGGTTGATGTTATAACATTATTTTGTTTAAGGTTTTGTATATTTTTGTCTTATACTTGATTTTCTAACATGAATATTGTGAGTTTTGGCAATATAATAATCTGCACGTCAAATATATTTTCGCTACTCCCTTTATTAATAATACAATGTGATTATTACCAAGCTCATAGTTTATAATGTGGCTTTTAAGTGAATTAAATGAATGTGTGTATACTGCACAAAATTTGAATTTGAATGTGTACTAAATTTTCAAGTTTGCTCAAGTTTGGTGGAGCATTATTTGTGACAATCAGTAACCGCCGACAAACTCGCTCACATTCTTTGCATATTAATATAACATCCTTTGAGGGATGTATTAATTTACGTTTATTTTTGAATGAAATTAAAGATGATTTATTTGCTGATGAAGCAATACAGGCACCAATTACCTTTAATTCTTTTTTTTAATCTTTTTTACTACAAAACCTGCTTTGTATTCTACAACATTAATTGACTGAAAATTGACTGATATTCGAAAAATCTAAATAATCTGCATTATCTGTCATGTCATCAAACAATTTATACCGCTCTACTACCTGACCATTATTAATATTACAAATGGGTTTACTTAAAACACTGTTGACACATAGAATCGATGTACGAATAGTTTTAGGCACGTTTTAGGTTAGAATCACGTTAGAATCATAGGTTTGTTTATATACCTGAAGTTAGATATTTAGTGATTTTGATATCACTAAAATAAAGTCACTAAAACATCTAACTTTAAGAGCCTATGAAGCTCAGAGAATTTTTGACCCTCCCCCACTCCTACCGCTTGCTACCTCCAGATTATATATACATATATATATATATATTCATCTCGATGCCCTGTACTGAGATTTGGAGGTAGGTACTGGTATTTGAGTTGCATACTCGACGGTAATTTATTAAATTACATTTTCTCATAAAATAATCACAACTGGCTTTTACAGTACATGTTATGTGTCTTTGTAAATTTATTATGTACTTAATACAATTTTGAGCATTTTTATTTTGAGCGCCAGGGGGGGCAGGTGCCCCCCCCCCCCCTGGCTACGCCCTTGGGTACGGATTCACCTTGTGGTTAGAGAATCGACTGTTTATTCTGTAAAAGAACAGATTTGGTGTATAGAAATTTCAGTCAGTCAGGAGTGACCAAATTCTATAATAAATATTGCTGCCGGACAACGTACTACTTTGAGCTCCTGATTTGGTGAATCATTGGCATTTTACAGTCATAGAAATGCAACTCACAAAAATAATAACTAACTTATTCAAAGGATTTTTAAACGTGTATTGTGTTTGTAATTTAGTCAAACTGATTTTGATTAATTTTAAATTTTAATCGATATTTATTTGCAAAGAAAAATATTATTATCATATTACAAAGAAAAATATTATTATCATATTTCGGCTCAAATGAAAACATCATTATTTTATAGTTCATAAAATGTCTGTCAAAATCTAAATCTAAATGGCCTTGTAATTAACATCACATATTTTTACAGATATTTTTCATTAATCTAAAAAATAATCACAATGTGGATAAATAGTGTGTGCTCGACATGTTTAATTGATAAGAGGCAAGGGTGGAGTCCCTTTATGCCTCGTCTGGATAAATTTAATTACGCAATCAATACCGCGTAATAGGATTGCATAGTTTGATTAATATTGTTGTATAATGAGAGACCGCGTAAATATCGGTAGATATTTCATTTTGCGAAAAAAACGCATTTTTTTAATTTACAAAACGATATAAGACGGACAGACATACTGGCACAGCTGGGCTGGTTTCTACGGGGTCTTCGAACTCGAACACGAGTTCGCATCGACCAGCCAGCTGCAGCAGAAAGACGACCAAAGAACAATACGACTACATAAATGACCAGATATAGGATATTTGAACAAGTACAAAAGTAAAACGGGACGGTACGGCAGCTGGATAAATAGTCAAGAAACGAAAATTAAAAAGCAATTTGAGAAAAGAAATGCCATTAGTTGGAAACAAATCACGTGCTTTGGTATAGTTTTCTAGCGGCGAAGACTGAAATAGAATAAACATATTGCGTCTAATAAGTACAAATAATGCCTTAAACGTACAAGGTCTTGAAAATTAATAATATTCTGGCGGTGCAGGTGAACGTGTTGGAAAAAAAAATATTTTTCAGGTACATTTCTTGTCATTATCTATATCAGTATCATTGGTTAGCTCATCAAACTCCTTAAAAAATATAAAGAGCAAATGATGACACATAGGCAGGACGTAAATATTAAATTAAATTGAATTAATAATAATTAAAGCCATAACCTGGATTTAAACCAGGTATCTTCTGGTGTCCAGAACAATGCACAAATATCTAGGCTTTTTTTAGTTCTTTATAGGGTAAAGTACACAGTCAATGGAACTCCAAAACGTTGGCACCCAAGTACTTCAATGCTAATCAAATACGAGTGTCAACCACTTTTCCGTTTACACTACTTATTTCAATTGGTCATTACGGTATGTCCGTACAATCTTTTCAATTGTATTCTTAGAAAAATTTAAAAAGAAACTTAAAGAAGAAGAAACACGTAGCTTAGAAACCTAGCTTTAACTTTATTTCCATTTATCTCCCGCTAATCAAAAAGCCTTGCAGTACTTACATAAAAATATGTTTCAGTGATTGGCAATATGTTAGCGTCCCGATTTGGAGTATAAAAAAGTTGGTCACCCTAATGTAAGTCAATATTGCTCACTGCATCTGACGCTAAATGTTAATTGGCTTGTCATTCAATTTGGAAAACATTCTATTTTGAGCACTGTCGTTGTAATTAAGATAGTTCTTGTATTAGATGGAAGTAGGCATTGGTACACCGTGGGCGACCTTGAGATTCTACGCCACCATACTGCGCATGCGTGACGAGTCAAACCGAGCGCGCCCGAACGGATCAGATTCAAATTGTCCCGCCAACCCCAAAAAATTCAAATTTTCCCGCCAACCCCAAAAACTTCAAATTTTCCCGCCAACCCCAAAAAATTCAAATTTTCCCGCCAAATTCTACGGCACCATACTGCGCATGCGTGACGAGTCGAACCGAGCGCGCCCGAACTGATGACATTCAAATTTTGCCGCCAACCCCAAAAAATTCAAATTTTCCCGCCAACCCCAAAAAAAAATCAAATTTTGCCGCCAACCCCTAAAAAAATTTAAAATTTTCCCGCCATTGGTACACCACGGGCGACCTTGAGATTCTACGCCACCATACTGCGCATGCGTTGACAAAGTTATACGATATGGTACGACCTATTCGATGGTGCGACCTATTATACGAAGATCAGTAATATCATACGATATGGTACGACCACAAGGTCTGTAAAGTTATACAATATCGTACGACCTATTCGATGGTGCGACCTATTATACGAAGATCAGTAATATCATACGATATGGTACGATCTATTACGCCTACAAGGTCTGTAAAGTTATACAATATCGTACGACCTATCATACGAACATCAGTAATATCATACGATATGGTACGATCTATTACACGTACAAGGGCGGTCTACAACGGAAACCATATCGACGATAACGAACACTACAGCAGAAATGGAAACCATATCGCCTCAACAAAACAGAAATGGAAACCAAATCAACTATAACGGACATTAACACAGAAATGGAAACCATGCCACACTATTAGAGCCTAAAACGACAACGGAAACCATAACAACGGAAACGATAACGAAGAGGCTTGGTACGACGATATTGGAGATGGTAACTAGAAGTTTTATTAGTGCACTATCAGCATTGTAATTTTCCGTGAGAATTGCATCATCCCATAAAACTGCTAACAGGTCTCAACTCGCATCACCTACAACGGAAACCATATCGACTATAACGCCTACTACAACAGAAATGGAAACCATATGGCCTATAAGTATAACGGACGATAAAACAGAAATGGAAACCATATCAACTATATCGGACATTAAAACAGAAATGGAAACCATACCATGCGATGGAAACCTTATTTATTAGTGCACTATCAGCATTGCAATTATCCGAGAGAATTGCATCATCCCATAAAACTGCAAGCTTGTAAATTCAATCGTGTGAACGACGAGTGTTGAGATAACGATACTTATATAAACGGGGATACTCGCCTGAGACCGACAGTTGTGTTCGAAGTCTTCTACAGTAGTTTCTTCTTCATTCGACAACCACTACACCTACTTCAAGATGTTTACCGTCACGAAGGACGTAACTAGAACCATAAAGCGATTCAACATACAGGGCCGTACCGTAGAGTTTACGATAAACACCATACCTGGTAAGTAAATGTTAATTTTTGATTATAATTATATATTATGATTTTTTGTATGTACTAATTTAATTTTTCATCTCTAGAAGATGCTGAACCCGTTAGTTGGGTCCGAGAGGCCATTAACAAAGCCATACAATCGGCAACGAGCCAGTTGAACCCCAATGACCAAGTAGGTGTCAGCATTTGTAGCAGGGGGTTTGCCAGAGGGGAAGGATGGGTGCGTTTCCGAGAGGCATCGGAATTGAAATTCGAGGACATCTGGAGCGTTCTAAGTTCCATTTTTCAGTCCAATTCGATGGGGCTGAGTACTGATACATTCTGTTTGAGTGTAACATCTGTGCGTATGCCCGCTGGAAGAGGAAGAAAGAGACTCAACCATTACAACAGCTATGTGGAAGAATGCATGAAACGTAATGGTATAGTAACCATAAACAATAACGATAACCTTTGCCTACCCCGCGCTTTGGTTGTTGCCATCGCTCAGGTAACAAAGGATAGTGCCTATAATGAAATTCGCCGAGATATTCGCAAGGTGCAGACGTTACGGGCACGGACTCTAACAACGGACGCTGATGTCATCATCCCGGAGGAAGGTTGTGGAATTCCGGAACTACAAAAGTTTCAAGAGTTCCTTAAAGATTATACAATATGTGTCTACCAGTATGGAACAAAAGGACGAGATTTAACGTTTAAAGGGATGAAATCGAGCATGAATCTCAATCTATTATACCATAAGGGACATTTCAACGTCATAACTTCTCTGACTTCGGCCTTTTGCTGCGCTTATTATTGCGAGGAGTGTCATGTTGGATACAACACTAAAAATACACACAGATGTGCAGCTTCCTGTTTCGCATGTCAACAATCACCACCATGCCCTCAAGAAGCGAAGACTAAGTGCCCAGACTGTTTACGGACATTCAACAGCCAAAAATGTTTCGATAACCATACGAGAAAGGGTGAGAAAGGGGGACCGAGTGTATGCGAAAGATTGCATCAGTGTGAAGAGTGCCTCAAGACGGTGAGAAATAGGAGGAAACACACTTGCGGAGAAATTTTGTGTAAGATTTGTCGAAAACACCGACCTCACAATCATTTGTGCTACATTCAAACAGATAAGGGTAAACCGAAAGAAAAAGAATTCTTATTCATTTTTTACGACCTCGAAACCATGCAAGAGAAGGAGATGGAAGACGGATCATTGCTACATGAACCGAATCTGTGCGTGTTTAAAACATGCTGTGAGTTTTGCATCAACACCAGCGATAACCGCTGTAAAAAGTGTGGAGTTCGCGTGAGGGTTTCGAACGATAAGCTGGATAATCATTTGAACGCGAGCCCCATTAACTGGTTTTTAGAAAACGTTCTAAATTTTAAAAAAAGAGTACAAGAATGTGATTGTACTTGCGCATAATGCACAAGCATTCGACAATCAATTTTTATTAAATCATATTTTAACACGCACAGATTTAGTATCTGAATTAATAATGAGGGGAACGAAAATAATTGAAATGAAAGTGGACAATATCAAATTCATAGACTCCCTCAATTTTTTTCCAATGGTCCTAGCAAATTTACCAAAAGCATTCGATCTCCCCAATTTTTAAGAAGGGATATTTCCCGCATTTATTTAATACGAGCACCAACCAAGATTATGTAGGCCCCCTACCAGCCATAGAATTCTACAGTCCCAATACCATGATGGGTACAGACGATGATGATGATTTCGATGAACGAAAGCAATTTTTAAACTGGCATCATGAACATAAAGATGACGTGTTTCATTTCAGAAAAGAAATCGTCGATTACTGTATTTCGGATGTGGAAATTTTAACAGCTGCATGTCTGAAATTCAGGAGGGACATGTTGGATATAACCAACGTAGACCCCTTCATGGAGTCCTACACTATCGCTAGCGCCTGCAGCAAGGTCTATTGAAGAAACTTTTTGAAGCCAGAAACCATAGGAATTATCCCCAGAGGCGGTTATAGATGGAGGGATAACCAGTCGAAAATTGCTATACAGTGGTTAGTGTGGGAGGAGAAGCAGCGTAAAATTAAAATTGTTCATTCGGCAAGTAGTCGAGAGGCTGTGATCGTCGGGGTAAAAGTAGATGGCTATTGCGAAGAGACAAAGCAGGTGTTCGATTTCCACGGTTGGTACTATCACGGATGCATCAAGTGTTTAAAGTATAAGCGTAATAGGCCATTACACGACAACTCTTGGGATACGTTGGAAACGAGATACGAAACAACTTTAAACCGAACTAAACGATTAAGGGAACTCGGTCATGAGGTGATTGAGATGTGGGAGTGCAAGTTTAGAAGCTTAATGGAGTCGGACCATGAAATCAATGTATACACAACCAATCATCCCATGGTAGAATCTTCACCTCTCAATCCACGAGATGCCTTCTACGGCGGGAGAACAGACAATTGCTCTACATTCTATGAATGTAAACCCAACGAAAAAATCAAATATATGGATATTTGTTCTTTATATCCTTGGGTATGTAAGAATGGCAAGTTTCCCATAGGGCATCCAAGAAACATTTACGTTAGGGATGAGTGTCCAGAGGAAATTACGGAAGTTGAAGGTTTGATTAAATGTACAATTCTACCGCCGCAGAATCTCTATCATCCTGTGTTGCCTGTTAAGATGAACGATAAACTCATGTTTGTGCTGTGCAGAAGTTGCGGAGAGATGATGAATTCTGAAGAATGTACACATAACGAAGAGGAACGAGCTTTATCAGGAACTTGGGTAATAGATGAGGTCCAGAAAGCCATAGAGTTGGGTTACAAAATATTGACTATTCATGAAATTTGGCACAATGACATCGAACAGTACGATCCTGTTTCAAAAGTAGGGGGTTTATTCACAGAAATGATGAATAAGTTTCTTAAAATGAAGGAGCAAGCGTCCGGATGGCCAAAATCATGTCGTAGTAAAGAAGAAAAAGATAGATATATTGAAAATTTCTTCAATTCTGAAGGAATTCAGCTGGAATTTGAAGAAATTGTGAAAAATGCAGTTCTACGCTCTCTAGCCAAATTAATCCTCAACTCCTTCTGGGGTAAGTTTGGCCAAAGAGAGAACCAGTCAAAGGCTTGTATCATTCGTCAACCAGATGCACTGTTCAACTTGCTTTCAAATCCGTCCATTATCGTCAACTCTCTATTGCCTATTAACGAGGAGGTCGTTATCGGAAATTACGAATACAAGGAAGAAGCGGCAGATAGTTTAAATACGGTCAACGTTCAAATTGCTGCATATACCACTACACAGGCACGTTTGAAATTGCATTCATATCTCGACAAATTGGGCGATAGAGTGTTATATTATGACACAGATTCGGTCATTTATATCTCCCGAGAGGGCGAAGAAGATATTATACCCGGAAATCTCATTGGAGATATGACAAATGAGCTCGTAGACTTTGGCCCGGGCAGCTACATTACACGATTTGTGTCAGGAGGACCAAAATATTATGCCTATGAGGTATTTTCACCTAGTGTTAACCGTTTCAAAACTGTTGCTAAAGTGAAGGGGAACAGAATTAACTATGAAGCGTCAAAGTTAATAAATTTTGATACAATAGTTAATTCCGTTTTATACAATTCAGATCCTATTTATATTTCGTCAAAAATCATACGTCGTACAAATGACCATAGCGTCATTACTAAGGACGAGAGGAAAATATATAGGCCAAATTCAACCAAGAGGTATTATGTAATAAATGTGAGTGTGTAATAAACTTTATAAAGTGTTTTTCCTTCTTTTTATTTCTATACGTTGTATTAATAAGATGAATAATGAAATGTGTAAAAGAGAGAGTGTTACATATTATACGACGCAATAATCTAATTTCAAAGAATTGATAAGAGACTTCCTGTGAATGTGGCAAAAGAACTTCCTGCTTAATGGTCATGACTTCCTGTTTAATAGTCATCACTTCTGCACGTAGGACTTCCTGTGAATAAGCTTTACCGATAAGAACGAGACTTTCTGTTTAATAGTCATTATTGCTTCAAAAAATTTTCCCCTCTCTACACTATCCTTTCATATAACTAGGACCATTAAATAGGAAAAGTCAGTTCCGCAATTACATAGACCGTAACAGTAACTACAACAGCAAACAAGATGGCTTCTAGACTACCCGAGTTAGGTCTTTGTGAGATGAAGCCAAAGAAGAAGATTTCAGAGTTGGAAATTAATACTCCGTATCCAATTAAATCGGCTAAAAGAATTACGAAGTGTACATGGCCAGCAGTCCTTGTGGAGTTTGAAGACTTCGTGACATTCCTTCCGAAGAGATTAGCCGAAGCCATCACCACAGAGGACGAGCTGCGAAGTCTATCATCAATGGCTATGGTATACAAGGGCGAGAAAAACGTTGGGATGCCCATCAATACCCAAATAATAACTTTCATTGATTTATAAAATTATTTCTATGCTAAATGAAAAATTGATAATAAAATTACTTAGTTGAAACCTGCCTGCTTTTTGTTTATATTGTCCTTTAGTATTTATGGTGTGAATGTAAGTATGACAACGCTTCAAATTAAAAAAAAAAAACATTAGAAATTCAATTAATATGTAACATGAAATATGGTGTTGGAACTGTAAACCCCCGTCTGAACATGCTCACAAATAGTGATGACGTCATCGTCAGTGTTTTAAAATTCTTGCATTGACTTCACACTTCTTAACCTATGAAATAAAACACACAAGAAATTCGTTTAATACATTTATTTTATTTTTATAACGGTAAAGCTGACAATATATAGTTATACAGTAGTCTACAATTGTTTATAGCACAAACTGCTCTAATATTATTTTTTGTATGAAACCTGCATGGCGTGTACTTCTCGATGAGGGGTGGTAGTCGACACCAGGATTCAAGTCCTTCCAAATTGATTATGTGCGGTTGAAACTTCCAATAGGCTAACGCCTCCAATAGTACTCGATATTTTTCAGCACCCTTTACATAGATGCGATCCACATCATGGAGATGTAATTCCAAGACGGCGGATAGTTTTTCCACCTCGATGAAACCTCCAGCGTAGTCGAGACCATGATGATGTGTTGAGAGATAACGGATTGTTTTCTTGTCCATTTCACTCAGTTCCTTACATTTGATGGATGGTATGAATAAATTATTAACTGGATATTTACCATCTAAAATGCATAATTCCTTAACTATGAATTCGCCGGACTTGAGTTGGAACCCCTGAATATCAACCACGGCAATTTTCATTTTGAATGTTGCTGCTGCTGCTGCTCGGCAGTGCTCTGGAAACTAATGAGTTTATTATAACTTCAGGAATTTATACTACTTTTTATCCCCACCTATGATGTAATGTTGACTGCTTCAAACTTCTTCACAAAACTATACATTGCAACAGTTCTATTTAAATCTTCAAGTTCTGATATGAATAACTTCAATTGATCACGTAACACTTGTTGCTTACGCTTAAGAACAGCTATTTTGTTAGATACTTTTTTAGCTGGCATGTTTGTCGAGAGCAGAAGACTTCCGGCGAATACCACATCCCCACTACTATCTAATTTGTCGGGTGGTTTCTTTTGAGGGAATGTATTCAACAATACTATCGTGAACGATAATACACTAAGCTTTAGTATTATCGGGAAATTGCTTGGAACTTTGGAATTCAATTTTGATGTCGCAAGTTGATGATAGCACAACTTCCTAATTATGTTTAGACGTATCCACTACAAATATGGCTCTTTCGTTAAAATCTTCATAACTTAGTAGAGGTTCGGAGTGACTGCGGCTCAAGAAACTAGTCTGAAAGTTTAAATAGCTCTGGAACGCTTCGGCATATCTCTTTTGATCAAAGTCCAAACGCATGGACTCGTACGGATAACAGTCGGAGTTTAAATACACCCTCAAATCCGTGATGTTCAGATGATCAAAGAATGATAGATCACTTTTAATGTTACCCGCCCTATTTGTTTGGAACGCTATTATGACAAATCGGGGTCTCTCTAGGTTTACGCTCGTCTTCACCGGTCAAATATCGTTGTTGGTACTCCTAAGACTCGGTAGCTCATGTATATCCCACTTATGGAAGGGCATTAGTAAAGCCTTGTCATCCCTCAAACTTTCATAAATCTCTAATTTAATGGTGTCTGTAGGGATTATGTGTTTTGCCTTTAATTGAACGCTGGTAAGATTAATTTTCAGAGTTTTCAAATCGGTAGCATCCTTGTCCGCTTCTGAAAGAATAATTTAATAACAGTCACTATCGAATTTAGCACGCACTAAACGCAGCTTGTGCTGTCCTTGAATAATGCGTCTATAGCTATGAAAAATACCCAACAGAAAACTTAGAGGGATTCGAATAGAGAATTTATTATCCTTGTGCAGCGTATAAATGCTTTTATCAAGTGGGTATGTAAATCCTGCAACTTGAAGACCTTTACACTCGTTTTCATTTAAACACAGGTAGGCCTTCAGGAGTGTTGTAATCCCCGGATTTTTAACTCTATCAATTTCAATACCGTTGAGTTCATAGCAGATACTGTCGAAGAGAAACGCACCCAGATTGTTTGTAATCCTAACAGTACCCTTACCGTTAGCTGAATGCTCAATTGATCCTTCAATATACAGAGCACTCTCATACATCGACACCAGAACATCTTTCTGATTGATGGTAATCTCAATTTCGTCATTCTGTTGAAAAGATTTAGTTGTAGGATGGTAAGTATGGATTTCTTCTCGCACTATGGAATTGTCGAATTCGGGGTTTCCGAATATCGCTAGTTTTTCTGACATGATATCCTAGAGAACGTAAAAAAGTAATATTTTCTATGGATAATGATGAAGAGTGTGATGGTGTTCCTACTACTACTGGTCGAACACTAACTGATGGTGTTTGAAAATGTTGTCTGTTTATATACGTTCCAGGTAGACTGGGATGGAAAACTAACCCCATCTTAGTTGAGTTTTTTCAATTCCAATCTGATGACAATCTTCTCACCTCGAAAGTTGACTAATTCCTCACTCTGGTCGACTAAATTAATAGTGATATTGGATACGGTATGTCGATTTAGTACGGGTAGGTATACTAAATTTCTTGGTTCTATATCAATACTACAACCCGGATTTACTGACGGTGCAAACTACATACAATGTATGTGAAAGTTTATCGTTATAATACGAACTCTGAATAATATTGCACTCTACACGAATCGTGACAACCTTACTAATATTCACCGGTAAGTCGGATTGATATTTAGTTTTCGGTATGAGGAATTGTGGTGAAAATCCCAACACTTGCCTGATCGAATTCTTCTGAGTAAAATCAATTCGTAGTTCACTTTTCACTTCACACCTCAAAGTATTATTATTCCCCCTGATTGAGAGGTAGTTATCGAATGTAGATTTATCCGATGATGATGGGATATGTCCACTTGCTAATAACTCCTCCTGGATGTGCGATTTAATATCGTCGAGTTCGTATGACCCTGTAGGAATCTCAATTACGCTTTCGTGGTGGTGATTTTTCTTATCTAACTTAGGATCTCCGTAATGAGATTGATTGTTTACGCTTTCTTCAATATTGGGAATGCTGTTGTACGTGTGTAGAGCAAGTAAAGCTAGAGAGTACTGTGAACTAGGTTCCAATTCAATTGGAGGGTAGAAATCTATCGAGAGCGTACTAGAAGTACCTGTTAGGGTGAACGTTTGAGACATAATTAAACACTGTAGTGGCTCGTACTGCTATTTATGCTTTTTTAGAAACTCCAAACACAAGTGTCCACAATTGTAAGTATTTCTCTTTTGTACATTTTCATGATTATATGTTATTTTACAATGTTTGAAATATTTTACCAACTCCTTCGGTGGTCGAAGGTTTCCAAAACTATCAAAGTAGTTGACATGACGTCCCATCTTCTGATATGCTACCCAATGAGTCCCAGCTCCACTATCGTTATCCAAATTAACAATACCAGATTCGTTTGGTGTGGTAGGTGTTTTCGGCAGTGTCACGCATAAAAACTCCTCGAAAATTAGGAATTTTAAATTTTTTAGCGTATCTCACTAGGTCAATGTTGGTCAGGGCCCTCTTGGGTAGCTCTTCTAAAAATTTTTCTTCAAGTATAATCCTAGACCTGATTTATGCTTCTTAAAGAACAATCCAGATCCTTTTTTACCGATTGCAATGGCCTCCATCGTTTTATTATGACGTTCCGATTCTGCCAGCTTATCTCTAGCCTCTTGACCACTCTTTATAGCTCTATATACTCCGGCTGCTCCACCGCCTAGTCCTCCTAAAGCCGATAGTCCGGCAAAAATTGCTGGTAGTAGAGGGAGGACACCGCCAGTCTTTGGGATTGGAATAATGCGAGGGACTCTTACTCTTGACTTTCCGCCAGCAGCTTTAACGGCTAAACGGGCACTTTGAACAGCTAAACGTGATGCATCTTTCAAATTATCGGATTTTCTAATAGTCTTGGTGACTTTATCTACAATTGCTTTTCGGAATGCAACTTTCGGTTTCTGGTTTTTCTTCATACTTCTCTTCTTCTTCTTTACAACTTTGGAGCGTTGAGTTGTTGGCATGCCCATTCCAAGTTTTCGTTTTAACTTCATACCGTTAGTAACCAACCAGGCAGATACCTTTTCACCAAATTTGGAGTCTACTGATTTTACCCTATCCCAAGCACTATACTCGAGTTCTTTATCTGCTCGATGACGATCCTCTAAATTTGTATGCTGAGAATCCGCTATATCGTGTTCTTTACAGGCCGCGTCTAGTTTGTTCACTGCTACGTCTCCGCGTTGCAATCTCTTTTGTAACTTTGCTCCAGGCTCGCAAAACTGATACCCCGGTAAATGTAATTCGAACGGGAGTTTATTTATAGTTTTGTTGAAGAGACCCTCTCCCTTATACGTATTCATCGATACTAATCACATTTTCAAAAATAGCCCCATGTTATAGGAAATTCCCCACTCTCAGTTTCTTACAGCACTATTGGATAGGAAATAAATTATACAACATAATTCTTTTAATACATTTATTCAGATAAGTCATAATCATTTTGTATCTACATTTTCAATTTTTTACAAAATGAACAATCTTTTCGTGAAGGCGGAGGTCCATCGTACTGCGTCATCTGGTCTGGAGTATTGTAATGCTTGTAGCACGGTAATTTTAACTTTAGCTCGTCATCCTCCAAGTACGACTTTGGTAGTTTATGCCATACATTTTGTAGTTGTTGTGGAGATACGCGTGTCTGTAGATATTTGAGAGGAAATAATCTTAACTCCTCAACGGTGAAATCGTTCAGTCTTTTCTTGTGTAATATGTGATATAACGTTTTCGCTTGCGTTAAAGTTCTGAGTAACCGCTGAAGACCTTCTTCTAAGTTTAATACATACTATTCGTATGAGCAAATATACTAATATTAACAGTGCAATTAAAGGTTTATGATTCATCTCGCTTGAATGGCGATTACAAACTGAAGACTAAATACGAATACGTAATGGTTTTAGAGCGTGTTAGAAAGAGTAAGATAATCTAACATCGTATAATTAAATTCACTCGGATTTTTAATACACAACTCTTTTATCTTAGAATAAGGACTTTGCACATTATTCCTAACAAAAGTTATTAACTTACATTGTATTACGTCATCAAGATAAAGAATACCGGCTATGTCAACACTATACAAAAGAATTGATACATTCCTGATGCTTATCACTACGTAGGGTGCCAACGAGTGTTGCTCTGGTTCGATTTGTTCAAACTTTAACTCTCCCTCACCGGTTGTAATATTCTTGTATCGACGGTCGTTGTTGGCGTCTTCACCATTATTTACGAAGAACTCCTTTAACGTTCGAACCAGTATTGGCCAATCAGAATGAATGATGGGAATGTGATTGTTGTTGTCAGCAGATGATATAATTCGTATCATAGGTATAAAACCTCGAGCAGCACTTAGTCCAGTTATAATTTTTACATTTTCCACATCATAATTTGTCTCGTTGACGAATCGTATCTCATTTTTGATGGCCTCTTCATACGTTGCGTACAACCCATTGATGGTTGTCCAGTAGTTGCACGGATTATTCATCATCATCTTTCACTCAACTGATGTATGAGGAGCCGGTTCTTTGTATTTATAACCACTACCCCCTCTTCTTCCCCTTCCACTACACTATATCAGATTTTGTGATCCAGCTGTTGTGAGTGTTATCAAACCCAAGCCATTTTACAAACACATTATTCCCTCTTTTTCTTAAAACTTTCTCCACAAGATACACGTCGGGTACGCTCGTTTTTGATAATTCCGATTCGTAGAATGCCCCCTTTATCGGTTGGCCTTGCATATCCTTCAACATGTACGTCACAGGGTTTGTGACTCTAACCGATGTAATTTTAAACAATTCCGTTGTCCAACTCGGTAAATACCCTTTGGTAAAAACATGTTTGAACTTGCTTATGCGAACTACATCGCCAACTTTAAATTTGCCCTTGCCAGCGATTTTAATGTGATTGTAGACTGTTTGAAGAAGTTCGCGCTCCTCTTGTTTTGAATTTACATCTATGGGTTTTTTCCCTATGGTTCTAAGCTTTGTATTATTATACTTTGATGTAACGGTTTGAAATAGATGATTCCATTTGTAATTTCCATTTAGGCTAAATAATTTGAATAAATTTTGCTTTATGGTTCTAATTGCACGTTCAACAATGGCCGCTTTCATTACACTAAAGGTAGAGTAATGATTTATTGAATACTTTTTCATTAGTAAATTAAACTGACCGTTGTAGAATTCCTTTCCATTATCGGTTTGTAGATTCTTTGAAGTACGTTGTTGTGCATTCTTCAAAATTAATCCCATTGCACGTGACACCTCGCCGGATGATTTACTCTTAATCGGCTCCATCCATACGAACTTAGAAAAACAATCAATTACAATTAGTATATATTTAAATCCTCTATTGAAGCGAGAGTATGAGATAAGATCAATTAAATCCGCTTGCCAAAGATCATCTATGCCGTGCAGAATGGTTCTTCGTCTATGAAACTTATTCCGAGCCGGTTTATGTAATTCCTTTACAACAAGTTTGCACAACTTTGCCGTGCTAAATTTGGCCATGTTTACGGTGTGGGGGTAGAAGTTGTACTGGACTTTAACTTGTGCTCGAGAAACGATAAGCGTTTTTCTAGACTTGAGACTTCGTCTCTAGTGAGTTGGGCAAACGCTCGTAAATCTTTCTCTACATCTGTACTAATACTTTTCACAGACGCTATTTTTTCATGGTGTTTTCGCAATTCTTTCCATACATCTTTCTGTTTTTCTTCTAATTCATCGGTTTTAGATGTACTCGATTTAATGGCGTTAGTAGTGATGCTTTTAAAAGAATCGATGTGAGATTGTGTGGTAGTAATTTTATCATTAATGGTGGTAATTTGATTATTAATATAACCTCGAATATCGGCATCCAAAATGTTCATCTTATCCGAAATTCTTGCTTGCATTAACGTTATTAATTCCTTCTTCGTAAAATGGGTAGATTCTAGAATTTTGGTATCGATATATTGTTTACGAACGCTGTCATGATCATTTGTCGGTGTTCCGATGTTACTCAACCTACGACTTTGAATATCATAACTCCCATCTATAGTTAGGGGGAACATTGGCGCTCGCAGACCTCGTTGGGCATTAGATCTCCGTGATCTTCCAAATTTATCTACGCCCATGTTAAAAAATTACTTGAGCTTCTCTCAATTCTTCGATTATGGAGACAATCTCGTTATTATGAGAATGGTTACCGGCAGCTTGCGAAGCAGTCAATAACCTTAATCGGTGTACCAGCTCGTTTATGTCGTCCCAGTATATATACTCCACCTTCTTATTATTGAGCTCCATTTGAAGTCCATCCCCACTCTTCTTCCTAGCTGAAATTCGACTTTCTTCACTAGCTGCTTTTTCAAGCAAAAGTTTTATTATTTTATTGTATTTAAAATATTTACTCCCCCTATTTTGAGCATCCTCAGTAAAATTACGTTTATGTACACTCGTTAAATTTATGATTTCACCGTATGTTTGAAAATCTTTCGCGCTAAAACCAACGGGCTTCTTTAGGAATATTAATTCATTTAACCCTTTGCTTCCTTGGAAAATATTTCGATTATCGATAATGATTTTATCTCCTGAAAACTCGATTGATTTGGACCCTAATGTCCACATATCGTTGGCGATATTGTATTGTACTCCAAAGCTCTTATCTAATCGTCCTACATCGTTTACATATAATTCTCTAACTTCTGGTGGGATTTTTGATAAGTCCATTGGTTTATACTTTTCCACCTCTGTTTTAGTATCTTGTTCTTCCTTTTCTGATTTTATTCTTTCTTCTTCGTTTTTAATGCCTTTCGTCAATAAATTGAATGTGTTGGCAGAAATATCTCTTAAAGAGTTAGTTATAGGTTTTACAACTCGCTCAATTGTTTCTGCGTTATGTTCACGTCCCAATCTCAAGGCTAGATATTTTTTTCTCGCAATATTCGCGATTTCACTGATTCGCTTCTTAATATGTTTCCCATCTGGATGTGTGATAGCCGTTGTTTGAGTTTTTCATATCTCGACTGGATCTTCTTATTCCCCATTGTTAAGTACCTATCCACTTCAACTCAATGGTTTATTGATACTGATGATTTTTCTATGATACCTCTAATATATACTGATCGAACCCCATTCTGTACCGACCATCTTTAATTTCAAAGTCTTTCATTATTACTAACGCATTATGTTTTTCTACTTTCCAGCATTTTAAACACATTTCTCGAAACTTTTCAAAATTCATATCTGTGGAAGCGTGTTCGTCAAATATATGGCGTAAATTCAGAGCATCTTGTGGGAATAAAACTATGACGTTTGCATTGTCGCGCAACAAATGTTTGGGAATGCGTGTATAAGTCTGCGTTAAGTAGAATGTGTCAACAAGTTTGTGTCGGCCCATACAGAAATATGATCGTATTTTATCCTGTTTATCACATGCAATATCATCGAAAATGAATACAGAATTGTTCTTCGCATCTTGAGGATCCACAATTTCATCATTGTTACTGTAATTAAAAATTTTAATTTCCGGTATTTCCTTGATTATGTTATTTAAAAATTCATATTTAGGTTGGTATAACGTCTTGGAAAATATGTAAATGTTCTCGAATCGCAAACCGTTTTCTTCAAATAACAAACTGAGTAGAAGGTTTGTCTTCCCACATCCAGATAGACCACAAATGATGGCTCTTATTGTATTCGGTAACAGCTCACCATGTCGTTGTTGTTTTGGGTCTTGGTTTGAGCAGAGACCGTCTAGGTTATTTAAGGGGAGAGATAATGATGGGTGATTAACGACCTTCATCATGAGGAATACTGAAGAAAAAACACATATGACAACCAATTTATAGTAGCTGTCAACATGGATTTGTTAACAGAGTCTGTTGGAATTTGAACAGGGTCTGTTGGAATTTGAACAGGGTCTGTTGGAATGAAAACAGCGTTAGCTTAATAGTTAAAATTTATTTAAATGGAAATCTATGATTCACATTAATGTTTTTACAATTATAAATCTAAAAGCCCCTCATCAAACGCCGCTAAAAAAATTCGCTGAGGTGCCCAACTTCTCCATTACCGCAATACATGCACTTCTTGCCGTCGTCGTCGTCGTCGTCGTATGTCGTCTCCACGTTGTTTGTTATCGATGGATGGAACTTCTTTATGTGTCGATATAGCCCTTCAGCTCGCATAAATTTCTTCGTACATTGCGAGCAGTTGTGTTGTAAAAGTGTCGGAGTGACCAGATTTCATATGACGTGTCAAATTACTACGACAGGTGTAACTTTTATCACAAATTTTACAATGGCTCGGTCTCTTGAATCCGCCCGAGGATGTTGGTGATGACTTCTTGAGCCCTGGGTAGTCAGGGCTTGAGTCCCTGGTAGTCATTCCATGTAGTTGGTGATGACGTCATTGGTTCTGGCGTGACTTCCATAATGCAAACTCTCAAACTAGACTGACGATCTTCAATGACTATCTCGGATTATATTGCAAAAGAGGACAAGATGGCCGGTCGAGTTGAGACCTGTTAGCGCACCATGAGTTTGCAGTTTTA
Source organism: Aphodius sticticus (assembly GCA_963966075.1). NCBI lineage: Eukaryota > Metazoa > Arthropoda > Insecta > Coleoptera > Scarabaeidae > Aphodius > Aphodius sticticus. Next base: position 43,030,614 of record OZ014509.1, on the reverse strand, counting down.
TGGGATGATGCAATTCTCTCGGATAATTGCAATGCTGATAGTGCACTAATAATTTCCATCGCATGGTATGGTTTCCATTTCTGTTTTAATGTCCGATATAGTTGATATGGTTTCCATTTCTGTTTTATCGTCCGTTATACTTATAGGCCATATGGTTTCCATTTCTGTTGTAGTAGGCGTTATAGTCGATATGGTTTCCGTTGTAGGTGATGCGAGTTGAGACCTGTTAGCAGTTTTATGGGATGATGCAATTCTCACGGAAAATTACAATGCTGATAGTGCACTAATAAAACTTCTAGTTACCATCTCCAATATCGTCGTAACAAGCCTCTTCGTTATCGTTTCCGTTGTTATGGTTTCCGTTGTCGTTTTAGGCTCTAATAGTGTACTAATAAATTTGGTTTCCATTGTAGTTGGTATGGTTTCCATTTCTGTTTTAATGTCCGTTATAGTTGATTTGGTTTCCATTTCTGTTTTGTTGAGGCGATATGGTTTCAATTTCTGCTGTAGTGTTCGCTATCGTCGATATGGTTTCCGTTGTAGACCGCCCTTGTACGTGTAATAGATCGTACCATATCGTATGATATTACTGATCTTCGTATGATAGGTCGCACCATCGAATAGGTCGTACGATATTGTATAACTTTACAGACCTTGTACGCGTAATAGATCGTACCATACCGTATGATATTACTGATCTTCGTATAATAGGTCGCACCATCGAATAGGTCGTACGATATTGTATAACTTTACAGACCTTGTGGTCGTACCATATCGTATGATATCACTGATCTTCGTATAATAGGTCGCACCATCGAATAGGTCGTACGATATTGTATAACTTTACAGACCTTGTGGTCGTACCATATCGTATGATATTACTGATCTTCGTATAATAGGTTGCACCACGGTTCGACTCGTCACGCATGCGCAGTATGGTGGCGTAGAATCTCAAGGTCGCCCACGGTGTACCAATGCCTACTGATGGAAATCTAGTCGCAGGAAAAAAAACTACCTAAGAATAAAAAACAACCCTATTTGGTATGCGTTGTCACACATATGTTAACGAAAGCGAATTGTTTAATTTCTAGCATACAGTGCTAGTGTGAAGGACTAATCTATCTCTAATGAAGCGCAATGCTTTGCATGTAGGCACATATGATTCACGTGATAAATTAATAAGGGTATTATACTGTATAGGGGCAGCAACATGGTATTTAAAACTTTAACTTGTCTCTATTATTATACTTTTAATTTATAGCATTAGTTTATTAGAGCCTTAGCATACATTAGCAATGTTACAGCCATCAAAACTGTCAATTTGCGTCGTAATTTAAGAACCTATCTGAAATGTTCTATCTGTTCATATTTATGTTCATGAGAGAACTCAGTACGTTAGTAATGATATAATATAGTAATAATAATATAGCCTTAATTCACCTCCAATAACAACTTAAAATATACAGAATATTAAAATAACACAAGTTTGGGTGAAGATCCATTTCTCAAGGCTTCTCCAATTGTTCTTTGTCCCAGCTTTGCTTGCCCAGCTACATAATGTTACTTTTCTCATTGCATCTGCATTTGGTAGTTTGGCGCCTCTTCCTTATTATTCTTCAACGGTATCCAGTCACATATCTCGCCCATCCATTTTTATACCCCCCACATTCACTGTGGTAGGGTATATTCACTATTATATAGTATATCCACATTTCAACATCCTTAAGGAAGCGTGACTTGTATATATATATATAAATACTTGACTTGTTTTATATATATATATATATATATATATATATATATATATATATATATAAAATAATATAGATTATTTAGGTTTTTATTTTATTTAGGTATTTAGGTATTTAGGTTATGCTATGAAAAACAGAATCTTAAGAATTTGTGACCCACCATTTCATTCTTTAGCACTTAACAAATTAAAAAAAGTTTTCCTTAACAACGGCTTTCCGAGTAAATTACTTAACAAAATTTTATTTTCCACTACTTCTAATCTGTATGCTCCTGTAAATGTAGAGATAAACACTTTGGATTGTAATATAAAATATAGAAAGGTGGCTATGATAGCAAATTTAACGCCTAAGTTAAGAATCATGCTGCAACCTATGTTACCTGATAATATCAAAATAGTACACCACTATCCAAATAAGTTAAATTCTCTTTTTAGCAGATTAAAAGATCAGGATCAAGATTGTTACAAATCTAATGTCGTTTACTGTGTTGGTTGTGGAAATTGTGAGGCTAAATACGTGGGGGTGACTTCTCAGTGGTTGAAGAGCCGTGTGTCGTTGCACAAGAGTGATTGTCGCACAAAGAAAACGAGATGTGCCTTGGCGCTACATTCTATAGAAAATGAACATGACTTTGATTTCGATAATATTCAAATTTTAGATTCGGACAACAACCATAACAACAGATTGTTTTTAGAGATGTACCACATAAATTCTACCGAAAACGTTATCAATTTTAGAAATGATTTGGATGGCCTCAGTAATATATATTCACTGATAATTGATATTGATAAGCGTAGGGGAGCTGTAAGGGATTAGAGTGTTACTTGTGGTGCTTTGTATTGTTAACTTTTAGCGCTCTTTACGGCGCATGTTTTACATTTTATAAGAAAATTGTTTTTTGACTGGTATCGTCGTTTCCTTCCTTCTATCTCTTCGAGTATGTCACTGTCTTGTCGCCGTTGATGACATATCGACTCGAATTTTAAAATGTTTTGTACTGTATCGTAGTGTAGCAGATTTTATAAATGTTAATTCACATTTGACGGAATGGTGCTGCTGATCTTCATTATGTTAGTCTCAGTTAACTTGAATGTGAGTAGTTTTAACAATGTATTATAGTATTGAACATGTGCTTGTGGAAATTTGTTTTTTAGTTTTGCCTGTCGAAGACACAATAAAGTGTCGAAATATTGCAAAGATAAATGAGTTTTATTACAACAAAGTGATCGATCCACCCAACTAACTTTTTACTGTATATATATATATATATATATATATATATATATATATATATATATATATCTAAAACAAATAGAGGCAGCAGCGACTGTATATTGTATATATATATATATATATATATATATATATATATAGGAAAGCTGGTTAATCGACGGTAAGATATAAAGGAGAAAGGTATTTGTCGGGCAATTCCGTCATACGAAGATCGAAGATCAAAGAAGCAACCGTATACACGTGTTTCGGACTATTAGTCCTCATCAGTACGGTATAGCCAAGGAGCAAGATGGACACTCAATGGAAAAACACTCAAATGGTTCCCTATAGGGGGTGACCAATGTCGCCAATTTGGTGCTTCAGTCCCAACATCTTCAGGATTCGAAGACAAGAAGTGACGTCGCGCCTTGTCTTCGAATCCTGAAGATGTTGGGACTGAAGCACCAAATTGGCGACATTGGTCACCCCCTATAGGGAACCATTTGAGTGTTTTTCCATTGAGTGTCCATCTTGCTCCTTGGCTATACCGTACTGATGAGGACTAATAGTCCGAAACACGTGTATACGGTTGCTTCTTTGATCTTCGATCTTCGTATGACGGAATTGCCCGACAAATACCTTTCTCCTATATATATATATATATATATATATATATATATATATATATAAATTTGATCAGCATTGAAAACTGAATGAATGCTATGTTAACCCGAGACTTGATGAAATTGAAATTCCACACTAAAAATATTTTACGGTGGGGGGTATTTTAAGTTCAGCCTGGCTGAAAATAACTTTCTTACTAGAAAGAACAACCCTACGCAGAAAATATTTGAATCAAATGTTAATATTATTGGGGATCAAATTCATCTGTGCTCAAAATTAACTCCCCTTCTACCCCCCCCCCCATTGGCTGGGCGGCGGGTAGCTTTGTAATCTTAAATAGAAACCCCTAATTTTTATTGCAGGTTCGGAGAGTACCTACTTCAAAAAATATTAAACTTTTATTCGAAATGTTTTTCGATTCATGATAGGTGGCACTGTTATCGAAAAAATGTATGGAGAACCAATAGAGAACCAATTTGATTCTACAATACATATGCATGAAAAAATACTAATTTTTTGTTCTAAACACTTGAACTATACCTTTTGAAATCTAGATAGCCAAACACTTGAACTTTTGACCTTTACATTTTTTTAATGTTAATACTTTGCGGGACAAATTCATTAGTGTTAACATTAACTTCCCGTATCCCCCTTGTGGATGGGGAGGTGGGTAACTTCGAAATCTTAAAATGGAAACTACCAATTTTTATTGCAGATTCGATTTTATATCAAAAAGACATGTATGTTTATAATTAACGAATTAGGTTTAATAGAACATGTTTTAGATTGTGTTTTGCTTTTCTACAGATGATTTAAATCCATTAAATAGTTTAATATCCAATAAAGTGTCAACCTAGCTACTAGTGGGATTATATTTCAGACGTACCGACCCACCAACCCGATGCACGCATGCTCCAAAGTGTATACATGGGCGATTGAAATCTCAGAAATTAGCATTTAATTTTGGTAATAATTGGACTAAGTTTTTGATACATTTTATTAAGGAATTGTTATCTATACAATAGAAAATTGAAATGGTGTTCTTTTATGGAGAATATGGCAGGAATCTTGATGATGTTGTCAATCTTTATGCTCAGCATTTTCAGGACAGGGTGCGGTCACGAACATCGTTTCCTCGTACTGTCCAACAGTTTACTAACGACAGAAGTGTTCAAACTAAAAAAAGAACCCGTCGAGCAACAGCCGCTGGAGAAAATGGCGAAATTACTGTATTAGCAGCAGTAGCTCATAATCCCCATGTCAGTACGTGATATACTTAATCGAAATTTGAATGGTCGTTGGATCGGTAGAGGCGGTCCGATAAATTGTCCTGCCAGATCAAGAGATCATACTTCGCCAGATTTGGCTTTTATTTCTTTTTGGTTCTTTTTGTGGGGCTACCTAAAAGATAAAAGTACATCAACAAGTGCCAACAACTCGTGAGAACATGATTGAGAACAGGAATGCTTGTGACCAATTTGAAGCAGACACACTTTTCAGTTGCGTACAATCATTTGAAACGAAGATAATTATTTATTCGAGGCATTTATATGCATCGAAGTTGATCCATATAAATATTGATCATTTCGAGCAGTTAATTGAAAGGTGAGAGGCGAGGGTACTCACGGCAATCAAGCACCCCGATAGATGAGAGGCGATGGGACTCACGTTCATCAAGCACCCCGATAGGTGAGAGGCTCACGTTCATCAAGCACCCCGATAGGTGAGAGACTCACGTTAATCAAGTACCCTGTTTGGTGAGAGGCGAGGGGACTCACGTTAATTAATCAACCAGAAGGGAACAGAAAACTGCTACGTCCACGTCGTTGTTCTTGGGTTGCGCTAAAAGTAGTTTATTTACCAGCTATCTAGATTTCAAAAGGTATAGTTCAAGGGCTTAGAACAAAAAATTAGTATTTTTTCATGGAAATGTATTGTAGAATTGAATGTATTGGTTGAAGTAATCAGACAAATTAAAATTGACGATTACAGTGCCGTCTATCATGAATCGAAAAAAAAATGTTTCGGATAAAAGTTTCATATTTTTTTAAGTAAGTACTCTCCGAATCAGCAATAAAAATTAGGGGTTCCTATTTAAGATTACAAAGTTAAACGAAGCCCAGCCAATAGGGGGTACAAGGGGAGTTAATTTTGAGCACTCATGAATTTGCCCCCCAATAATATTAACATTTGATTCAAACATTTTCTTCGTAGGGTTGTTCTTTCTGTAGCTGCTGAAAAATTCCAAGTTAAAAAACAGATTGTATGTACACAAATTATGTGAAATTTCTATTAACAGCAATATACTAGTAAAATTGGCAGGCCTGATAGGCCTGCGGACGCCGATCTAGGTAGACGCGTGACTATGCTCCTACGTTCGGCGCAAAAAGAAAACATCTGATGTGGCCAGGCACATGACTTTATCATACTATTGTATGATATATATATATATACATGAGATATAAAGGAGAAAGGTATTTGTCGGGCAATTCCGTCATACTAAGATGGAAGATCGAAGAAGCAACCGATACACGTGTTTCGGACTATTAGTCCTCATCAGTACGGTATAGCCACGAGCAAGATGGACACTCAATGGAAAAACACTCAAATGGAGACCTACCGGGGGTGACCAATGTCGCCAATTTGGTGCTTCAGTCCCAACATCTTCAGGATTCGAAGACAAGAAGTGACGTCGCGCCGGAGGTGACTGGTACACCCCAGGTACACCATAGCCCATGGAAATTAAAGGAAAGCTGGTTAATCGACGGTGAGATATAAAGGAGAAAGGTATTTGTCGGGCAATTCCGTCATACTAAGATGGAAGATCGAAGAAGCAACCGAGACACGTGTTTCGGACTATTAGTCCTCATCAGTACGGTATAGCCACGAGCAAGATGGACACTCAATGGAAAAACACTCAAATGGAGACCTACAGGGGGTGACCAATGTCGCCAATTTGGTGCTTCAGTCCCAAAATCTTCAGGATTCGAAGACAAGAAGTGACGTCGCGCCGGAGGTGACTGGTACACCCCAGGTACACCATAGCCCATGGAAATTAAAGGAAAGCTGGTTAATCGACGGTGAGATATAAAGGAGAAAGGTATTTGTCGGGCAATTCCGTCATACTAAGATGGAAGATCGAAGGATATATATATATATATATATATATATATATATATATATATATATATATATATATATATATACAGTGCTTCCCAAAGGTAACGGATAAATTCTATAAAATCTTAAATAAAAATTTTTGAGAAAAATGCTCTGACACGTCGATTTTTACTTTTAACTTACTATCCTAATATACACTTTTCAGCCCCCCACCCCTTCACCTCTAAGGGGTGGTAACCACAACTTTAAAAATTCAAATAGCAAAGTACCCCTTGATACCTCAATTGATAGACTTTTTTAATCTGAATACAAAGAAAAAAAAATTATCGAAATCGGTTGATAAATAACGGCGATATTTATCAAAATTTATTTATACACGAATTTGAGGAATAACAAAATTTAATTAACTAATCCTTAATTAATTGTCAAAGTGCTGCGCGTTAACGACGAGACAATGCCCTAATCTATCCCTAAACGCTTGTTGAACATTTTCTATCATTTTATTTCCAGTTTTCGAACATTCCTGGAGTCATTAAGTGAATTACTGCAGGAATTCTTTCCTTTAACGCCTCAATATTTACAGGTCTATTAAAATAAACTTTACTTTTTAAATAGCCCCAAAGAAAATAATCTAGTGGGGTTAAATCTGGCGATCTTGCTGGCCATTCAATATGCCTTCATCTACCAATCCATTAGGAAATTTGAAAATATTTGGATTAGGAAATACTTGAACGAGGTATTCTCGAACTTGTCGCGCATAATCTGGAGGCGCACCGTCTTGCTGTAACCAAATTCTGTCCTTGTGTCTATCAGGATCTTCTGCGTTGGGAAACAATACCGCTAAAGTAGGTAGTAGTTCATTTCGTAGAAAGTTCAGATAACGTTCACCATTCAGTGTTCCGTCGAAAAATTTGGTCCAATAATTCTAGAACCCACCACACCAGCCCACACATTAAGGTTTTGAGGATATTGTGTGTTCGCTTCCACCATCCAATGCGGATTTTGACGAGCCCAGTAACGGCAATTTTGTTTATTGGCGGTGCCATTCAGACAAAATGTTGCCTCATCAGAAAAAAACGATGTTTCTAATTAAGCAAGGATGTTCATTAGAGAGTTCCATCATTGTCTCACAAAACTGCACTCGTCGATCAAAGTCATCATCGGACAATTTTTGTACCAAGTGCACTTCATACGGGTGAAATATGTGTTTTCGAAATAATCTGGACACTGTGCTTTTTGACGCACTAACTTGTGAAGCGACCTCCGCAAGGGTTGAATGATTTTCTTGCACCATTAAAATAGCATCCAATTGTCGGTTTTCAATTAAGGCCAATGGACGTCCTGCCTTAGGCTTATCCCGTACATGACCGAGATCGCGAAATTTGTTTTCGATTCGACTTACTGTAGATTCCGATATTGGCGGACGGTCCGGGTGCGTTTCATTGAACAAAACACGAACTTCGGCATGCGTCCGGCTTCCATCTCCAAACCCAATCATTAAAACTTCGATTCTTTCGGTTTCTGTAAATCTCATTTTGCTACTATTTCTTCAATGACGAAAAATCTGAATTGTGTTTGACATAAGTAAAAACAAGTTGCAATTGTTTGAATCTTTTTTTCGTTGTATTCAGAATAAAAAAATCTATCAATTGAGGTATCGCAAGGGGTCTATATATATATATATATATATATATATATATATATATATATAAAACTATGAAATAGTTAATACAAGATGGCGGTAATTTTTTAAGTTAAAAAACTACAGCCACGCCTGGGATTCATCTTGTATTAACTATTTCATAGTTTTATATCAATATATGCAGGTTTCTGCAAAGAATTAACATCCATTATATATATATATATATATATATATATTAGGGTGTTCCTTATTTTTCGAAGTTTTTTTTTTGAAACGCATGCGTTCTAATTTTGTTTATTCGATTATAAAACACTCGCAAAAAATATATAAAAAAAATATATAATTGTGTAGAAAGGCTTGTGCACCTCTATCATGTTTGGAGAGAATTACAAAAAAAATCGAAGAAAACTGAGGATGTTTATAAGCGCCGCGAAGAGGATTTTCAGAACGATTTGGATAATTTATTTGATGTAGCACATGCTGAAGCCCTTCAAGGAATGAAGATCGCGGTCGGTAAAGTCTTTTTACAGCGTCAAAGAGAACCAGGACGGCCGGGCTGCTTAGCGGATGTAGTTAAAAAACTAGCGGAAAAGGAAGCAAGGGTGAGCCATAGGCAAACATAAGAAGAGAAAAGACGACTTACATGCCATGTACCTCTTCAGCATCATCCGAGTTTGTACTAACCCAAGAACACGACGATACACTTTCCATCTCCGATAAAAGTCGTGAAGAGGATGTGCCGACTTCATGCGAAACAACACAAGGTAAAACTTCCACAAAACGAGAAAGAAAATACATTGTTACTCCAAAATTAGTAGCAGCGTTAGATAGATGTCAACTAAGCATAAGAGACTCCGTTTATATTCTTCAAGCTACAGTGGAGGCACTTGGCCATAATATTGACGAATTTCCAATCAACAAGTCCTCGATTCAACGTATTCGGACAACAAGAAAAGAAAGAGCAGAAGCTATCAAACCCGATTTTAAAACTGATATATCAGAAGTCGTGACTGTTCATTGGGATGGCAAATTGTTACCCGGCCTGGACGTAAGAAGTTCCAAAGAAGAACGACTTCCTGTTGTAATTGCGTTTGGAAATAGAGAACAACTCCTTGCTGTGCATAAACTGGAAAACTCTACTGGTAAGCAGCAAGCTAAAGCTATTTTGAGAGCAATTAATGACTGGGACCTAGATGATAAAGCGCAGATAATGTGTTGTGACACAACAGCATCTAATACAGGTCGCTTCAATGGTACATGTGTGCTCTTGGAACATAAATTAGAAAGAGATTTGTTACTTTTCGGTTGCCGACAACATATTTATGAACTGGTATTAAGTGTATTTGAAGCGAAAATCCATCAAGTAACAATAAGCCCAGACATACCTCTGTTTCAAAAGTTCAAAAATGATTGGAAGAACATTGACCCTACTGACATTCAAACTTGTAGTGACATTGTAAAAGAGCATTTGCATGACACGGAAGTTGACAGCTTGCTTAATTTTTATTTCGCTGAACTATAAAAAGCAATTGTGAGGGATCACTACCGCGAACTTATAGAGCTATCTATTATATTTTTGGGGGGAGATGTTGACAAGAATCTAAAAATTAGGGCTCCTGGTGCAATGCATCAAGCCAGGTGGATGGCACGAGCAATCTATTCAGTGAAAATATTTTTATTGCGTTCCCAGGTTAAATTAAGCAACAAGGACAAACAAGGACTACAAGATATCTGTTTGTTTATTACAACGACGTATGTTAAGCCATGGCTTCAATGCAGTTCGGCGGTAATGGCGCCATATCAAGATTTGTGCTTTCTTAAAACATTAAAGGATTACGAAAAAGTGGACAAGTCAATTTCTAAAGCAGCCTTAAGCAAATTTTCCCAACATTTATACTATTTAACTGAGGAAATAGTCGTTTAATCGCTGTTCGATGACAAAGTTGATGGCCAAACAAAAACGAAGATGGTAACTAACCTAAAGAAGGAAAGTCTATCGGATTTATGTGATTGTGTGATTTATGATTATGTGTCTATTAGGAGTAAAAATATGTTTTCCCGCTTGAAAATAAACGATACTTTTCTTCAAGAGTGTCCTTCTACATGGGATAGCAATGACTTGTTTTTAGAAGCCAAAAGATCAGTTCTTCCTTTAAAAGCAGTAAATGATACATCTGAAAGGGCTGTCAAACTGATACAAAACTTTCATGGGCTAATAACCGCCGAGGAAGAACAAAAGCAATTCCTTTTACGTTGTGTGCAGGAACATAGGCAATTGTATCCCGACTGTAAAAAAGAAACTCTGAAAAAAGTATCCACCATAATTTTTAGTTTTGTTGCTGTAATTTTAAATAAATATTCGTATTTAAATACTTGTTTTATTATTTTCAAATTAGATTATTCCGTAAAAGTTAAATAATTGCATATTAAAGATAGGATGTAAAAATCCTCCATATAGATTTTCCATTTTTTATCTACGGTCTACTCGGCACGGGTTACCATCATCTTAGGGGGATAATTTTTTACAACTGAGTAAGTCATAGCACTTATAAAATAATTAGAGGCTATGCGTGACGATTTAAAAAAAAATAAAAATTTGACCCATATAATGGACACCCTAATATATATATGTTGTGTTAATTCTAAATATTTTTTATTGATTAATTTTAAAAACTTTAGTTCTTTTATTGTTAAATGAAATAAAATATTATTTTTTAACGTTTTTAATTAATCAATAACTTAATAAGTAAATACGTCCATGAATCCAAAACACTAATTTAGTAAAATAATAATCGTCCTTCCTTCTTCGTGTGCCTGGAGCAGTTTGCTCCAACTGTATATCGTTACAAAATTAGTGTGGTAATCGAGTCTAAAAAAATACCGTTGTTAAAAATATACCAAAAGTTTAACATTTTTATTAGTTGCAAAACCTAATTATGTTAGCCTAATTTAAGTTCCTAAAATCACATGAAAATCGTAACAAGCGACACACCGTATATACGTATATACATAAAATCGGTAAATAGTCGTGGAAGTGGGCTAGATTTGATCTTTCGTGAGGCAAATTACACGTTACTTGAAATTGAGGTTAAGTGTTTGTATTTGTTCGGTTATTAAGACTTCCCCTTTCACTCCCCGTTAATATTTTATCCCCTGTGCGGCGAACGCAAACGGGGCGAGCCGCCGCGTCGACACGAAAACTGGCTATTCCACACCTGTTTCTTTCTTCATCGCGTGAGAGCGTGTCCCAGGATCGATACCGCGGGATTATTGATTCCAGGACGGGCCGCGCGGCAAGGAACAACATAACGTCGCGCCACAAAGGCTTCTCAAAACCTCGTTAATTTCGCCGCCACCATTGGCTTTTCACACGCCCTTTGTCATTATCGATTTGTGCGGGCTACTTCTAATTCATGTTGGAAGAAATGCGCAAGCGATCTGTGACCTGATATTCTGTCTTAAGCCTCAATTACATTGAGCGAGTTTACACGCTGCTAGTTGGCGAATTCACTAGTTGCTAGTAAACTCGCCCAGTGTCATCATGTTCACAACGCTACCCGCAGCTTATAAACAAACTATCTGCGAGTGAAGTTGAAAGCCGGGCTACTTTAGTCGCTTACTGGCTGACGTGTGGGATTGTTAGCTAGTCAACTAGCCATGTGTCATTATAGTTGCTAGTGAACTAGCAGCGAGTAACTTTGTGGTTGCTGGTTTCATGGTCTGTAGGGATGAAAACATAAATCGAGGTTTTCAAACCATCGATGAATTTCACAAAAATATCGATGTTTTTACATCGATGTTAGTGTTGCGATATAATCGATATTTTTGTTTCGATATATCAAAGAAGTTATATTTGTAATATATTGTAAATAAATAGGTATTGTTAGCAATAATATAATTTTGTGTTGCCATCTGAGAAAAAATATTACTGTTGTTAAAAGGTAACTGTTTAATTTATTTATTTATTTTACTTATTTAATTTTAATTAGCATTTCTCACTAAAAGTAATAGTGATTCTCAAGATTCATCAAAATTACTATAATGGTAGGTGTTAACACAACCATTAAGTACCACTATTATTATTGTGAAAAGGTAGAAAACTGTAGCAATAACTTGTTAGTTACTATGAGTGATTATTAATTTATTAATAATTTATAGTATTTCTCATGGAAGTGATAATGACTCTCAAGAGTCAATAAAAGTACAATAGTGATGGTGTTTTTAGCGGATAATTAAGAATTCTACATTTATTCTGTACGTTCATTATGAGAATCGATAAAAACATCGATTGTTTTCAAACATCGATGTTTTTTGTACGATACATCATATATATATTGATGTGTGCTTACGATGTATCATATGATATTATAAAACATCGATGTATTCGTAGTTTTTGCCATCCCAGAAAATACAACAACAACGTATTCATGACACGTGGTTTCCTAGCTAGCTAGTTGGATACTGAGCGAGTGGACAGTTTTGTGTGTCAACAACACTATCCCACTACCCGACACGCTCGCTTCTAACCTCGCCAACTAGCAGCTTGTAAACTCGCTCAATGTAATAGAGGCTTTAGAATAACAACTCTGTCATATTTCAAACATTTTAATTTTTCAATGATTAGATTTTATTTCTCGCTTTTCCGCCTATTTAACGACTATTTTAAGTTCCTTTATAAAAAAAAAACATAATTTTGATGACGTAAAAGTTCAAAATCACTGTGCGTCACTCAGTGTGAAAAAAAAACTCATTTATAATGTTTTGGGATCGCTGGTTTGTGGCATCCTGGCCGCACGGGCTTGGCCCGTCCTTCATTTAATTAAGTATCCATCCCTCGGAAACGGTGAAAGGCACGAGTTTTTATTATCTGATGAATTTATTATGTAAACAGAAGGATCGTAGTATGCCGGTAACGCGCTATGGCACACACGCTTACCTGCCACCAAAAAAATATTTCGTTTATGTACATATATTTACATTTAGATGGTTCCGTATGGGATGGACCATTTACTGAAGCAGCGCTTCTCCACAATTATATTTTAACTCCAGGGCAAAATAAAGTCGGATAACTAATATGTTGCGAAACTTTGGTGTTTAATAACTTAATTAATGATGGATGTAGATGTATTTTGATCTTAAAAATTATCTTTAATTCCAAGTGGTGGTGTTATCTTCCTGTTATCTGTCTGTTAGGGAGAATGTTGAAGCAATACGCTGCCACCTCGGAAACAAAAAGAACTAGACAATTTTTTGTATCGACGCAACAGCGAGAAGATACGTTTAAACAATATTTTACAAAAGAGAACAATATTGTTTTTTTGTGATGATGGCTTACTGGATAGTAAGCTGGATAGTAAGCCCAATCAAATAAGACAACAAAAGCGACAAACTTTGAAAAAATTCCAACCCAGCGTGTCTGCGTTTCGAGTTATTCCGACGCTATCAGGAAATCTCTAAATCTTGTAATTCTCTACACAAAAAAAAATGTCTAATCATAGTTCCACTACGACTTGGCGTTTTCACGTTATAAATTTTGAAAAACGTTAAAAGCACGTAAGCACGTATTTCGCTACTCAAGTAAAAACATGACAGAGCATCATATTTTATAATAAGAAAAGCAGTAGCATGCCGTCAGTTAAAACTTGACCATTTTCAAAATACGTCCATCAGAAGATTAAGAAGTGTCTTTTGTAATGCTCACTTTGTCCTTTTTTTTTGCGGAAATGCAACACAACTTTTGTAGCTATTTATCCAAATGTACGCTAGTACATGATACTAGATTTGGATAAACCCGATAACAAACAAGGGAGGTATTTATATAGTACAATCTTTTTTTTGTTCTGAAGAAAAATCTCGAAAACGGACAACTTTTGACTACATATTTATTGGATTTTTTTATCATAAAATATGATGTACCTTTAAATTCCCCTAATAGACCAGGCAATAGAGCAGAAAATGACAAAAATACTTGCAGGAAGCCGACGGTCCCAGGTCACGTGAAACAGTCCGTAGATGTATTGTGATGTGTTTCCTACTCGCAAATATCAGTTCTTAATTTGTTATAAACAAAATACCTCAAAAAATCGTGTTTTTCGCTTTTCGCTTCTAAAAACTGAACCGATGGAGCAATCTTGATGCTTTCCAAATATTCTCCAAATTCTCCAAATATTTTTTCTTTAATAAGTACCTTAGAATACGGAAGTTTGTAGCTATGACACTCGAAAAACGGCTATTCGCGAAATTTGTGACAATTATATCTCGAAAACTAACGACTTTTTACTAAGGGTATATTTCAATATTCTGGTCAGTCATGAGCTGATAGAGCGGTCCTGCAAGGGTTGACGCGAAAATATAAGAAAACCTGTATACTTTTTATGGGACGCCGTGTAAAAGTTACTTTATTTGTTACAGCAGCTTATGTCTGAAAATAACCGCATGCGAGTAAACCAATAAAAATAGTATTCCTATCTAAGAATAACAACTATTGAGAGATAAACTGTTTGGCTACATATCGAAAAAATATCTTGAACAAATACCGAGATTGACGATGGTACTTGTTTGTTTATTTGGTTTAGATTAGATTTAAACCGTTAATCTTCAGTTATACACGGCTTCTGTTTGATAAGGTTTGTGGAAGTAGTTTAAAATCAAAATTTGTTCAATGAGTTCAAATATCTGTTGCGTGTTTATTGATCTGCATTTTAGGCGCCACCTGCTGCAATAAAACTGCCGTTGCTGTCCGTGCTAGGAAGCAACACAGTACATAATACAAATAATTTAGACCAAGAGCACGTAATATACGCGGCCGATTACAACGCAAAGAAAAAAAATAGAACACATGGATGTTGTTCGAACACTCCTTTCCTTTTGAAGAAAATTCTTGTGAACGCCTTGTCTAAGAAGGGGAAATTTTGAATCATTTTCTATTAAGTTCGATATTAACTCCTTTGGAAATTTAACACGGCAATATCAGACAGTTGGTAGGAGGGTCTAAACCGAGTATCTAATTATACAAACTAAGTTGTGCGACGGTATTCAAATCCACACTAAAATCATTGGACATTCCAGATATTAGGTGATATAAATAAAAAATGAGCATGCATTTTATGCTCAATATATTGACAGTGACAATCCTGAATTGCGAGCATGTGCTCCAGTTTTTATTCCTATAAATTGGAGCATTTACGTTTAAATATTGAGCATAAAGTTATACATATGAGCAGCGCCGGAGTTAAGGGAGGGCAGGCTGAGCGACGGCCCAGGGCCCCCCACCAAAATGAAACACAACAAACAAAAATAATAGTTAAAATAATACTATTCAGGTGGTCATAAATAAAATCTGCAGTTTAACACTTTTATGGTAATCAGGCGTGTAAAGTCAAGTACAAATAAGTTTTAGAAATTTCATATCAAAAGTTTTTTACCAGTGATTGACCAATTTCCTGTCTCGTTGGGTCATAGTCGTTCCTCATATGAATTGATTTATTCCCGATTTGTTTTTTGGCTGAGCTGGAACACCTCAATTCCAAAGATCTAAATCAGGCGATGTAGCTTGCCAACACTAAAGACGACCTAATTAGCTGAAGTTACTGACATTGAGTTCATATAGTTTACTCAGTTTTTCAAAGAGTTCACAGCAGAGAGGCAGGAAGTAAGCAAATAACTTTTTTAGTTGGATCATAGTTGGATCAACGGATCTTTGCGTGTTGTCAAAAGTGACATGAGGTAGTTACGATGCGATTATCATGCGTTCACTCTTTCTACGACATGTGAAATGACTGACATTAACGTTGGACGTACGTCTTCTCTGGCTAAGACACACGACGTCGGATACTAATCTGGATACTAGTATGTAGAATAACTCATAACTCCAGTGGTGTCGCTTTCACGGGAACTGTCAAACCCGTTAGTATGCACTTCTATAGTTCTATAGTTCCACTGGTCAAATTTTACATAGTATTTACTTCAATTAGCCCTTTCTTAACTCGGACTACCTTAATTATATCTAATATTGCGACTATTAAAATATTCAAAGATTATTTAGTGTACAGTTTTGACAGGCCTTGCTTTCCCCTAGGAAAAATTGATTCATCTATGCCACTGACTGACTGAGAAGGAATGATTGCCATTGCACCACGGAGTACCAAGGGAAGAGTTCGCAATAGCTAAAATGTACATACGCTTTGAAATCTGACCCAAGAATAACTGCATGATAAGTACCGGCCGAAACGACAACTTTGTGGGCATGCGCAGTGCGCACATATTGCTATCACTATTCTCTCATTCATAAATTGACCTAAGTGAGTTTCGACGATTGTCATTGCGTGGTAAAGTTATGTTTCTAAAAATTATCAACAGAATGTTAATATTATTGAAAGAAGTTTTGTATAGCATAATTACTAATGAAAACTTTACAAAATAGTTTTACCTTCCAAGGAATTGGGGTTATACGAAATGAAATAAAACAAGTACAGTCTACAGAAGCTTGATTTCCCTAGAGTAAAGAAACGTGGCTATTTATCCGAATTTTTGGATAAATATTTATTTTAAAAATGTTCTTCAGACTGTATAATTACAGTACACGCTTGCTAATACAAATTAATTTTTGCATACCCCCATTCGGAGGACAGTGGTGCACCATATATTTTTCGTTGGCAGTATGAAAAGTGATTTGCGCTACTGTGTCTGGAAATACAATTCATCCTGTTGTAATTAGAGACCAGAAACAAGCCTTATGTTTACGTGATGTCGTTTGTTTAGATTATAATAAATATCTTGGTGGTTATTGTAAATAGTTAACTGATCGTTATTTCTTTACGTTGTATTTATAAGTACTTTTGCAGTTTTTGTATAATATTAAATGCATTTATTGCATCCCAGTACAAAATTACAAACGTAAATAAGGATACACTCAACAACTGCACAAAATATCTAGTGTTTATTTTAATTCAATTAGTTTTATTTTTAAATTGGTTTGAAATAGGTTTTGATTTCATTTGCTTGTTGGACGTTTTACCACGTGGCACACAGCACTTCATCGTAAAAACCAGTGAAATCTAAATTTAGTTTGTCAATATCACAGTCACTACCTATAATGTAAACATGTAATCAAATAATCGTCACTATTCACTCGGACTGGACGACATATCCACCGTAACCTCACAACCATACATTTTGACAGGCCGATTCGTCCCTGAATTTATGAATGAGAGCAGTATGTGCGTACTGCGCATGTCTACAAACTTGACATTATTGGGACTAAAGGTACGGACACACATGCTTATTAGAAGCACGAAAGCATGCTTATTTTGAGCACTTGCTACTTAAAAGCATGTGTGTCTAGACATTGCTAGTAATAAGCATGGTTAATTCGAGCATGCTGAAAAATCACCAGTCGTTTGATTTTTGAGCACGCTACCTGCGGTGCGGTGGAAGGGGGCGTGCTCTGAGCACGTGTGAACAGCTTTTAAGCATGCTTATTTAGGAAGCATGCTTAAAACTAGCATGCTTATTACTAGCAAATGTGAACAGCTGACAAGCATGCTCGATTTAACCATGGTTATTTATAAGCATGCTAGTGAGCATGCTTAAATCGAGCATGCTTGTCAGCTGTTCACATTTGCTAGTAATAGGCATGCTAGTTTTAAGCATGCTCCCTAAATAAGCATGCTTAAAAGCTGTTCACACGTGCTCAGAGCACGCCGCGTTCCACCGGACCGCAGGTTTTCAGCATGTTCGAAATAAACATGCTTATTACTCGCAATGTCTAGACACACATGCTTTTAAGTAGCAAGTGCTCGAAATCAGCGTGCTTTCGTGCTTCTAATAAGCATGTGTGTCCGTACCTTTAGTGTGCAGTGATTGGGTCAGAATTTACCTATAGAGTGCGGTCTCCTCATATACCTCCCTGGATTCCACCAGACGACTGTCACTTTGACAACACGCAAAGATTCCTTGACCCAATTATATCAATTATTAATAGAACAGAAGTAAAGGGTGATTTTCCTAGTGTGGAAGTAGCGCTTCGAATATACCTTGCACCTTATAAATAAGCATGCTAGTGAGCTTGCTTAACGTACTGTACAGTGCACTGGATATATAATAATAAACAAACTGTACTGAAGCTTAAGTGTTTCCAATAAAAAAATCATCCTCATCAAGTATTGCTAATATCTTTGTGGGCCACTACTGCATTTTTCCTCGAGCTCCACAGCTTTTCTGCCCAGGAACCCCAACTTTTTCTGTCCAGCCTACCTGGTGATCCATTAAAAAACATTACTTTGTGTTGGTACGTTGTAGTGGGACACCGTGCAATGTCTAAAGCAATGTCTGACTGACAAATCAAGCTGCTAGTAAGTCTGCATGCTGATTAAAATTCGATGTTGTGCATGTGGGTCTCACTTATTAGTAGATACCGGACTTAAGACACAACTTAGGACACCTAAGCCACAGTCCATGGGGGGCCCGCACATATTCAGTAGGGTATTATTCTAACCCGTACCGTCACTTTGACCGCGGATTGAATGAATGTTTCGAAGAATATTGTCGACTTTATTATACCGTTCCGCCAATATACGTCTATGCGTGCCTTGTTGGTTAGGAATCATTATAATGAGATTTTGTCAGTGTATGAGGTGATCATCGCAATGACACCAGGGCAAATAGAGAAAACAAACTGAAAGTACCACAGACAGTCTCCGCCAATGTCCACCGAGGAGTTATTACACAGACACTGAAGATATACAACCATCTTCCAAACTCCTATAAAATACTACCAAGTATGAAATTCAGGAATATACTGAAGAAACACCTCCTGAGTTATGCATTCTACACTGTAAGAGAGTTCCTTGACTGTGAAGATTTAGAATTTTGAGTTTGAATAGGGTATTTGACTGTATTAAAAATATGGCTTTTATTATAATCATCCTAATAGATACAGTTTAAGAAAACTATTTGTTATTACTTTTCAAAAAAATCTGATGTGGCCAGGCACATGACTTTATCATATTATATATAAAATTAATAGTTTAGCTGCATGAGATTCTATTTGATCGAGATCGGCCATGTCTGCATTAAAATAAAATTAGTAGAACTAGACAGACATGTCGATTAAAGCTGCGTTCGGATATTGTACTCCGTTGACACCTGGCACACCGTCCAAATGACACCGAACGCAGCTTATATTGACAGAAGTTATTGTCAAATAATTAGCGTTTGACACTACTACTGTCATTAGAATCAAAAAATCTGACAAATCCTGGCTACTACTTTTAATGCAGTACGACCCATCTCGATGAAATAGAATTTGCTCATGCAGCTAAACTATTGATTGTACCAAAAAATGTCATAGTCATAAATTATTCAGAATTTCCTCTTCTTTAATCTATTATTTAACTATTTCGACGAAATTCCAGAAATGGCGGCTGATTTGCAAAACTTGTCAAAAATGCTAAGACTAAACCTCCAGTTCCTTTGGACCCTTTTCAACAGAAAGATTTTCAGCTCTAAGTTTGGTTATGAAACTTCTAAATATGAAGTTTCGTCCCGATACCTGTAGTAGTTTCTCCGGAATCGTCGCCACAAAGAACGGGTACACACACACACACACACACACAGACATTTTTTTGTACCTTGGTGAAAAATGTTCAGGGGGCCCAAAAAGACATATTTCCGCTAAAAACTCAAAAAAATTTTTTGGCACGATTACAATACTTTACATACTGCGTATGATAAAGTAAAAATATGGTTTATTTCTATTAAAAACCAAAATTAAAATTAAATTTTATTCACGTCCTATCACGATTGAAAACGGTCTGTAATTGGCTCAGTCTCCAGTGACGTCATTCGTTAGTACGCTTAGAGCGCGTTCGGTTTGTCAGGGTAGGGTATGGGGGGAGCAATGCTCAGATAACCTGGGTCGGCTGTCTGTTTCTTATATGCAGATAAACGCCGTATGACCTTAGTCCGCTCTTATGCTTCTCCCGTTTGAATTTAATAGCACTAAAGTGCCATGTAAGCATAACCGTGTAGGTTAGGATAGCCCTAACCTTAAGCTGTCAGATCAGATAATACCTGGTTCGAAGATACGATAGATAACTTATTCTAGTCAGTTTTACTTATGTCGAAGTAATCTTCACAACAAAAAACACTTGTATTGGCCGCTATTTATTTCATTTGGATTTCTACGAGCCAACCACTTTCTTCGCAGTTTCAAATCTACAATATTTACCGAAGTTTTTCTTGACGTATTTCTGCATTGTGGATTTATACACCATTTATAAGCTATTTTTATGTAGAAATTGTGAAAACAACACATCATACAACACAATTACCAAACGGCGACGATGCCGATGCTGACAGACCATATGACCCGATTTGACATCTACTGTCGGGTGACGCCACACAACAGAAAGTATCGTTTTGGCGGGACTTTGTGATTCAATTTTTAACGCTGATTTTTATGAAATATTGAGGAAATAATTACGAAAAATAATGCATTTACAATGTAGAGTGAAGGAATAAACACACTAAGATGGTTTTCCAATAATAGTCAAATACCCTATTTAGTTTTAATTGTACGCTTTTGTTTATGTTTACATATACATATATACACACTTTTGAAATGTTCTACACTTTTGGGTTTATAGAATAAATCATTTCATGATTTATTATTTATTTATTTATTGCAGTAGCGGATACAGAAAAATCTGAAGGGGTGGGGGGGCGGGCGATAAAAGACATCTTGAGCTATGGGTGTCATCAAGTCTGATGCAGTCTGATGCGCTTGCTTCTCCTCGGTACAAATTCGCGCGAGGGGGGGGGACGCCCCCCCATATGTATCCGTTACTGCTTTATTGTCTACACATTATTAAATATTAATAAATGTTTTAAAACAAATTATTGTTTTTCTTTACTATTAGAAACTGCAAGTCCACGACAACTGGACAACCCTTGATGATCGAATTTATTATAATGTGAGTCGTAGATAAACATATGTAAGTAGGAACACAGAGTAAGTATAAACATATGAAAAACTATTTTTATCGCTTACTTAAAAATTACTATAAAAATTCGAAAACTGGTTTTAACCGGTTGTTGGACACTGGAAATTTGAGACCCGTTATTTAAAAACTCTGATTTTGCATAATCCCATATACGCACGTTTATTACCTACTAAGTTAGTAACACTAATCCAATTAGTGTACCAACCAACCAAAAAAAAACTCTATTATCCAATTCAAGTCGATCACGAACGTATAACACAATTACCAATACGCACCGCTGCTAATAGGAATAATTGTACGTTGATGCGGCTCATTGTTATTGAAGCATGCTTTTGTTCAGCACTTACGTCGCGTCGTTTGTGAGTTCGTCCCCACTTACAGCGACCTCTACCGACCCCATCGCGAACGCATTTTATGATTGTGTAATAACGAAACACGCCCTCGATAGGAATCAGAACGCGACATGGGGAAGGGTGTGAGAGTCCGCAGGAGGGTTGGGCGCCGTGTTTGTACATGTTACGTACGCACTAGGGTTGCTGTTTTTTTTTATTTTGTTTTTGTTTTAGCTCGAGCGCTCACGGCTCTACCAGTGTTGCCATGGTGGGCACGGTTGCATGCCAAATGAACTGAATTGGATAAATATGCTAATCCATTAGCTATTATTTACCGCGATAAGACTTGCCATGTAATTGTTGTCCCAGAAAATATTTCTTCTTTGTTTTATAATGGCATATTAATGCTCTTTACGCTTGATGATCGCTTATGATACCCATACAGTCACAATTTTGAAATTACATATACATACATGTCCCGCTATTCGTTTAGCTAATGTCCTTCCGGCTTGATGGACAATTTGAGCACTTTGAGACTCTTCTATATGTTTGGGGGTTCTGGCATTTGAAATAAGTTTATGTTACTTTTAAATATATTGAATTTTGGTAAAATTTTATGTTGTTTTATATTGATATTATTTTATCAACATTGATTAATTACAGGCCACTGTATTAATTAGAGTGAGCCAAAATAAATCAACAAATGTAAGAAAAGTTATAAAACGGACCTTTTAGAACAGCTAGAAATAGAAAGATATAAAAGAAATAGAAATGTCACTTTACTAAACGATCAATGAACTTTCAATAACAGACCCCTATTCATGTACACTTTATTTTCTTAAATTTGCTCACCCTGGTGTCCGCTATTACGTTGGTAACTTCACTACACGTAGCCCATGGCATTTGCTTCTATGTGTTTACATTAGACACTTGTTTCTTTTACTTGTAAATTTTATACTCCGACCTAAGCTGGCATGTAACTTTTAACCACGTATGATGTTATTTATCCTAATTGTAGATTTGGGCTGAAGATGTCAATACGACGAAACTAGTACACACAACGAATCAAAAGGTTCGGTAGTGAGATTAATCAGCTCACATTCTTGGATTACATATTCACTACTTCTTTTAAACATTAACATTTTGTTATGAAAGCAATAATATTTTACATGGAATGCAATTAACGCATCCAAAGAAGCATATTATTACCTTTCAACAGAAGGGACCGCGCCACCGTGGCCCTCTCTATATAGTCTCTTTCTAGAGCTGTTGGACATTTCTACGTCGGATACTTTGTATCATAAGACAATAACTTTTTTTACTTTATCATACGCAGTATGTAAAGTAATGTAATCATGCCAAAAAAAAATTTTGAGATTTTAGCGGAAATATGTCTTTTTGGGTCCCCTGAACATTTTTGACCAAGGTACAAAAAATGTCTGTGTGTGTGTGTGTGTATGTGTGTGTGTGTGTGTACCCGTTTTTTTGTGGCGACGATTCCGGAGAAACTACTAAAGGTATCGGGACGAAACTTCATATTTAAAAGTTTCATAACCAAACTTAGACCTGAAAGGCTTTCTGTTGAAGAGGGTCCAAAGGAACTGGAGGTTTAGTCTTAGCACTTTTGAAAGATTTGGCAAATAAGTCGCCATTTCTGGAATTTCGTCGAAATAGTTAAATAATAAATTAAAGATGAGGAAATTCTGAATAATTTATCACTATGACATTTTTTTGTACAATCAATAGTTTAGCTGCATGAGCAAATTCTATTTCTACGAGATCGGTCGTACTGCCTGAAAACTAGTAGCCAGGATTTGTCAGATTTTTTGATTCTAATGACAGTAGGTAGTCTTGGTGTCAAACGCTAATGTTTCGACAATAACTTCTGTCAATATAAGCTGCGTTCGCATATTGCATTACATTTTTACGCCCAATAACACGTAAGTGTCATTTGGACTTTAATCGACATATCTGTCTAGTTCTACTAGTTTTATTTTAATGCAGACATAGCCGATCTCGATCAAATAGAATCTCATGCAGCTAAACTATTAATTTTATATATAGTATGATAAAGTCATGTGCCTGGCCACATCAGATTTTTTTTATTAAATCCCATTTATTCACAATCTACCCTATGGTAATAAGTTAATTTTCTAAAAATATTTGATGTCGTAATCAAACAAGCGTGAGGTTGGTGACTTACATTAAAGATCCAACAGTTAGGTTTAACATTATGTAATGTTAGTTGTTATAGCAGGGCCGCTTAATTCATATGCAAATTTACAATTTGCCATATTTCTGCCAATAGAAACCTAGGAGCGTCAACCATAGGGAAATTTATACAATTTTTAGAATTCACGTATCTTCTGTGTCTAATGTCCAGGGGATCACAGCGCTTAAGGCGACATTGAACTTTGGTATTGTCCAATAAATCAACAGCCAGGTGATTGGGGTGCACTTTCAGGCGGCAAAGGTACTTCTCACTCAGGCACTTAGCTTCTTCTAACACGTAAGGGATCTTGAGATCGCGGTGTAAAGTCTCGTTGCTCACAAACCACGGAGCACCAGTTATTGTTCGAAGCACTTTTGACTGAAATTTTTGGAGCTTGTTGATATTTGTAGTAGTTGCAGTACCCCACAGTTGCACTCCGTAAGTCCACACGGGTTTTAGGATTAGTTTATACACCTATTATTTAGTGCAAGTTTGGAATTACGTCCGATCAGCCAATACAACTTCGAAAACTTCAGGGCTAGTTCTTGCGTTTTTTTGGAGATATGTTCCTTCCATTTCAATCTTCTATCCAAGTACATTCCGAGATACTTTGCTTGACTGGATTGTGGCAGATGGTGTCCGTTTAATGTGACTCTGGGACATGTCTCTCTACGGAGGGCAAATGTGACACGCTGCGACTTCGATTCGTTTGCTTTTATTCGCCAAGTTCTTAACCAGATCTCAATATTATTTAGAGCTTTTTGAAGTTTCTCAGACGCCAATCTCGGAATCTCTGGTAGCCAGTATAGTCGTGTC
The DNA here is from genome assembly GCA_963966075.1 of Aphodius sticticus. Lineage (NCBI taxonomy): Eukaryota > Metazoa > Arthropoda > Insecta > Coleoptera > Scarabaeidae > Aphodius > Aphodius sticticus. The sequence continues at coordinate 43,005,901 of OZ014509.1, read as the reverse complement.
GTCAGCGAACGTAGCAGTAAAGGTATTGGATGTTTCCGGAATGTCTGCCGTGAACAACACATACAAAGCGGGCCCAAGCACACTTCCTTGGGGTACACCTGACTGGATGGGGTAAAGGTCTGTGATTTCTTCTTTGTACTTTACCATAAAAAATCTTCCACTTATATAGGATTCTAGCATCTGGTAGAATGGTGTTGATAATATCGATTTGAGTTTGCTTAGCAGCTCGTGGTGCCAAACCTTATCAAAAGCCTGAGTAACGTCCAGAAAAGCGGCCGAGCAGTACTTCTTGGTCTCGAAGCAGTTGTTAATTTTCTCCACTACTCTATGTACCTGTTCAATAGTTGAATGCTTCTCTCGAAACCCAAATTGATGTTCCGGAATTAGACCATTAAGTTGGGGTTTTAATCTTCTTAGAAATAGTTTTTCGAAAAGCTTAGACAACATCGGCAACAGACTAATTGGTCTGTACGATGTGACCTCCTCGGCGGGTTTTCCAGGCTTTAGCAACAGAATTTTCTACTTCGCTCAGTTTAAAGGCTCTAGTTTGAGGAGCCATTTGGAACGGATGGTCAAGTATTGAGGTAATCGTATGTTCCTCTTCCTGTGAGATTTGTGATGGAAAGGGTTGGAAGACCTGCGAAAGGTGTTCGGCAAATACTTCAGCCTTTTCTTTATCGGTTCTTGCCCATGTTTGATTGGTCTTTCTAATAGGAGTTATGTAATCCTGTGCTTTTTTTAACTGTGCTGTAGCTTTCCATAGCGAGTAATCATTAGATGCTGATGGTGATAGACTTTCGAGATAGCTCTGAATGGCTAAATTTGTTTCCTTTGAAAGGAGTTATTTCAAATCTTTAGTGGCTCTATTATACCTGGCCTTATCCTGCGGTGACCTAGTAGACATCGAGATTTTCCTTGGTTTTCTTTTTTCAAAATTGCTTCTTTTGCTGTGATTGAGCAATTTGGATGTCTGCTCAATGGGTCAACTATTGGGCTTGCCTCCCAGGCCGCTTCTTGTATTAGCTTTGTGAGGTTTTCTACTGCTTCGTCTATGTCATTGGCAGTTTTTAGCTGTATGTTTGTATTGGTTCTTTCTTCTAGTAAGCTTCCAAAATGTTTCCAGTTTGTCTTCTTATTAACTAAAGCGGCTGGCTTCTCAATCAGTATTACGCTCGAACTTAATGTGACCAGTACTGGCGAGTGGTCGGAGGAGAGATCTAGATTCTGCTCTGCTGATAGACATGCTGCAGGAATACCTTTTGTCACACAAAAGTCAATCACATCAGGTTTCTTGTTTACATCGCTTGGCCAGTAAGTAGGCCGTCCGGTTGATAGGGTATTTAAATTGTTTTTGTCTGAACACTTTACTAATTCTCGACCTCTGGATGTAATTAGGCGGGACCCCCATCTCTGATGTTTCGCATTGTAATAAGACAATAACTGATGCTGCATGGACATACTTATATAATCCCTAGGAGATCCCTCTTATGAGGAGATTACTAAAACTCCATCTATCGGCACCGTTCACATTATTTTCAAGACAACGACTTCTTAATGTAAATGTTTAGGTTGTTTTATAATAAAGAAATATTCTTATTACACGTATGTGTTGTCTTACAATACATACTTGCAAATTATAAAATATAAACAAACAAATTATGTTAAGGATGTCATTTTCTTAACATTAGACAATCATTTCTCTGTGTGTACCCGTTAAAATTAAAATACAACAAAGGACAGGAGGTTTCAAATTCTTACGTTTCCCATATACGTATGGTAGTTCACATTTGTGCCAACATTTTATAATTTTATAAGAAATACATAGGTACCTTTATAACAAAACATCATTACAATAAAATACTAAACTACCAAACTTTTACGTTTTTAACACCCACAGTTTTTGAGCAATACGTACTTTATGAAACAAATAATCCACCGCTTTCACACACCTTAGCAGGATTGTTTGAAAACTGCAAGACACGTGTTTCTTTATTTGTTACAGAGATTATAAATGCTAATTTTCTTAAAACGAGAGGTTCATAGAAAAATCACCAGCGTTTTTTCAAATCCTTCAACTGTAGGCTTACTATACGTCTGGTTTGACCGGGACAGTCCCGGTTTGAGACATCGGTCCCGGCCGGTTTGATATTATCCTGCCGCCATCTAGGCACAATATATTTCCAAACTGGTAAAACAGGCATAAATTTTGAAAAATGTAACACATACCAACAATTGGTAGATTTTTAGAATGTAAAAATGCCTTAAGAGGGGCGTTTAGGTCAGTGAGATCGACACATCGGCCACGACTTTATAGAGCACCTAGAATGTGCTTCCATCTAGCGGTGAACCGTTGTACTCAAGTCCGTACTGATGAGGACTAATAAGTCCTAAACATGTATCTACGGTTTTTTTTATGGCGGATATCCCCGATAATTACTTTTTATAATTCAACGCCAATAAACCAATTTTCGTTGAAATTATATTTTATTTACGGCCGGTATTATAAACGTCGAATAAGATTTTACTACCGCAGTGCTTTTTTTTCACAATAGGATTCGGCCATTGTTAAAAATACACTTTGCTAGTAAAATCTTATTCGAAGTTCATAATAGCCGGCCTTTGGAATATACACTACTTAAAATGAATAAAGAACACACCAAAATTAAAGAACAGCTTCTTTATTTATTGAACGAGTAAAACTGATGTTTTAACGCCTATATAAAGTTAAATATCAATATCAATAAAATTTAAAGTCAACTTCTCAACCTCAATGATATAGTTTATTTATTCATTGAAAATATAAGTTCATGTTACATGGCATTATCTGAAAACAGCGGCTGCCTCCTACTGGATTTACAATATTTTATTTTTAGAGAATTTCTCCTTTTCGATTATGCCACGTGTAAAAAACGGTAGAGTGAGAAAATATACGCATCGTTGCAATGTAATCAGCCACTACCATACCCATAAAGCTGCTGTGAATATATGTAGAACTAGTCTGAAGGATATTTTCGAAAAGTCCACTGAGGAGAATACGGTAAGATCCTGTCTCAATGATTTTTCACCCGTTGATGGTACACTATCTGAGAGTACTATTGATGAAGAACTCAATGCGACATCTGATGAATATAATTTTACATGGTGTTCTGTAGATGAATATAATAATAATAATAATAATAAAATGTCTTTATTGCATCCCAGTAACAACCAATCTACAATAAATCTGAAATTACAAAATGAACTACTGAGTGCAACAGGGCGAGATCCAGTTAAACTGTTCTATCTAACCCTACTAAAATCTAACCCTTACTTAAACACAATTAACCTAACCTACATATATAATCCCAATTAGCATTAATTATGTTCCTGAATTTAATATAACCCGCAATAATTAAATTAAAATGTCATCCGCGAATAATTCGACTTGGTACAAACTTATCCCAATAACCAACAAACAATACAAGCCAATCCAAAACTAACTACACGCTGCTAGATATCAAACAAACCGCAGATCACCGTCTTTAACCTTCTCTTGAAACATAAAATACTCAGCTGTTTCAACTCTGAAGGCAAGGAGTTGTAGAGGCGGTAAACATTAAAAGAAAACGAACGTTCATATAGAACTGTTTTGTGGGGTGGAATCCGTCCGAAACCGCATTTTGGAATAGAGATATGCTGGTTTTCTTTCAAGAATAACTTTTTGGTACAGCGTCCTTCAGCTTATGAGAAATATGGTAAAATTTTCTCAAACCGTGCATATACTTCAGGCTGGAATTCTGACCTTTTTGAATGCGGGTTGTCGTTACGCTGTCCAGTGCAGGGTGGTAGACAGGCGCACAATTTGAGAACTGCGAGAGAACAAACAAATCGCAGAGTCTTACTTTCAACTCCGGAGGCAGTATAGACCTGAAAGGGTATAGATTCCTCAACTGTGCATACGCGTTTCTTATATACTTATTAATTTGGTCTCTATACCGGAATTCATTGTCCATGCACAGTCCAAGGTTCGTCACTTTATCAGCGTATTCGAGGCGAGTATGATTAATATGAATATGCATTATGGACTTCAATCCATCGCATACTTTATTGTTTCCAAATAATGCCAGTTGGGACTTCGTGGAGTTGATTGATAGATTATATCGGGAAGACATGTCGTACAAGTTCTGGAGGTCTCGTTCCGTGTTGACTTTTGTCTCTCTCCACTCACTTTCTCGAAATGCTAAATATAACTGCGAGTCATCCGCATACATGTGAAATGTTGAATGTTGTATAACTTTCATCAGATTGGATGTGTACAGGCTGTAGAGCAACGGAAAGAGCAACGATCCCTGCTGAACGCCTTACACCAAAGCTAGGGGAGCCGAAGTATTCCCTCCAATTCTGACACTCTAGGATCGACCTCTGAGGTAGTCTGTCATAAGCGATATTGCCGGGGCACCGATTCCAACATCAGCAAGCACCCTTAATAATATGCTGTGATTCGCTGGTCCTATGCGCGCAAAACATCGTAATTGATATGCATCAGCGCAGTCTCCAGCTATAACCCAGTCTGAAGCCCGACTGAATTTCCGGAAGTAAGCTGTTCTCCTCGACAAAGTCATTAATCTGCATTTGCATCACTAGCTCGAGGATTTTTGACAATGCAGGCAAGATACTGACTGGTCTCAGCTGTTCCAGGCATGGCTGTTGGTCACTTTTGGACGTGGTATAATAATGGCTTTCTTCCAAATATTCGGGTACACGCCGCTCTCAATTGCGCAGTTTATGATATGAGTTATAAATGGAACAATATGCGGGCAGCACAACTTAATCATAAATATATTTATTCCATCACATCCCATAACATTTGATTTAATTGTTCCTATAATATTTCCTACTGTTGGAATATCAACAAAATCAAAATTAAAAAAAAATCGTTTGTTCTTTCTGCTCCCAGTCCCAGTGCCCGTCCGTCCAACTCCGCCCCGTCAGCGACCGGCGCGGGCACAGCGTCAATGATCAGATCAGCTGAGCTTTTATTACCCATATTTAAATGCCTAAGACGTGACCAGCCTTCCCTAGATGATATATCTATATATCTATGCAAAATACGCCTTTTTTTCATTTCTGACAGTGTTTGTTGTTAAATTGCGTAATGCCTTTTAATTAGTTAAATCCAGCAACGACTTTGTTCTCCCATATCTTAATCTCGCTTCATCTCTCCGCCTCATCAGTGACCTCAGGTGTTGTGTCAACCAAGGCACATATATACAATGTGTCTCACGGGACGTTGGATTGTATGGGTACTTTTGCTATTATTAGAGCTAGAAAGTCGGTTAAATGGACAAAGTAGTGCATATTTATGTGCTCTTTCATAATCGGTTCAGAAAACAGTTGACTTCCAAACGGTTCCAAAGCTATTTTGAAAAAACTAATTATGGTCATAACTTCTTTATTTGTGATCCAATCAAAAAAGCGTTTTGACATTATAAAGGCACTTCTCTGTCTACAATTGATTATGTCAGTTTAAAATTTTTTTCGCTAATGAATTCGTCAGAAACAAACGAAACTTTTGTTTTTCTTATGGACGCCATATTGGTTTTATACATGTTTGGATTCATCATTTCGTTCTGAGTAATTTCGTCTGCCACATGCCATGTTTTTAATACAATAAGATAATAGAATTGACTGAACATGGTACGCTTCGAGAATTGTTGAAAATCGCATGGTGCCATGGAAGACATTTTCTGAAACAATGTGATACCCATCTGTAAACTAACCATCTGATAAACTACCCATCTGTACCCATCTGTTGAACAAAATTGGTGAAAACCCAGAATTTTATAAAAAAAAAATATTATGGTCCGATGAATCATATTTTCTAACTGCGGTATTTTTAACTGAAAGACGACGCACTACTGGGTACTGGGCCCGCGAAAATCAGCACCTTTTTGTACCGCGCCATAATCAGGTGCGGTTTGGTTTTAATGTATGGTGCGGTATAGTGGCCAACCGATTAATCGGACCAATTTTTTATAACAAAAATTTAACTTAGGAGCGGTATCGGCAATATTGCTCTGAGGACGTGGAAGAAAGAATGGAAGATATACCGTTGGCCTTACGCTAACGTATGTGTTTCCAACAAGACGGAGCACTTGCACATAATGCCCGAATTCTGAGGAACTATTTAGTTATGACATAAACGGAGAGTAATTGCTACCTATTCAGAAGTATCATAACCACAAAGATTGCCGGATCTTACCCCTTGTGATTTTTATCTATGGAGTGACTTAAAAATAAGGTGTATAGTGTTTATAATTTTGGAAATGTTGAGGAGTTACGTGACACCGTCATCGCCGCTTTCAATTCGATTGACAGAAGAACCCTCGGTAAGGTCACCGCATTACGGAATGCTGTGAAAAATGCCTCCACGAAAATGGCTAGATTTTTGAAAACATTATTTAGTTTGTTAAAATGTTGTTACTTTTTTATGTTGTGTAGTTCGTACAAAAAAATACATTCCAAACTTTTACTGTAACTTGACTATGGGCACATAAATACTGTATCACTCAAATGTGATTTTCATGGCACCGTGCGATTGTCTGATATTAAAAAAAAACTTAAATTTTGTCGGCTTATTGTGTTCTAAATATGGCATGTGGCATACCAAATTACTCAGAAAAAAATTCTGAAGCCAAACATCTATAAAACCAATATGGCGCCCATAAGAAAAACAAAAGTTTCGTTTCAATCAAATTGCTGACAAAAAAAGTGCCTTTATAATGTCAAAACGCTTTTTTGATGGGATCACAAATAAATAAGTTACGACAATAACTAAAAAAATGCATTTTTTGGCTTTTTCAAAATAACTTGGAAACCATTTGGAATTCGACTGTTTTCTGAACAAATTATGAAAGAGCACATAAATATACACCACTTTGCCTATTTAACTGACTTTTTATCTTTAATAATAACGAAAGTACCCATACGAAAGTACCCGTGAGACACTGTATAACGCGTAACTATCAATAATTTTTAAATTGACGTTTTAAAATACTTTGGTAAATATTTATAGGATTCAAAATCATGTAATGGATGTTGAAGTGGAGCCCAGTCAAACACCTGACAATGGGTATCGAATAATAGAGATCAATTATTTTTTGAGAAAGATCCTTTGTGTACAAACCCACCACAATAGAAAATGCACAGGAGGAATGCTACAGTATTTTAATGAAAAGAGGCAAGGGTTTTTTAGTGAGTTTATTGTTAAATGTACAGCTTGTGAAGAAGAAATTGCGATTGAAAGTGAGAAACCACGACAATCTGGCACAATCAATGAAGCTGCTGTTTGAGGTACCCTTGCCGGTGGAAGCACCTTTGCCGCGTTCAAACAACTGTTGAGTGCCTTCAACTTACCAGCAATGTCTAAGAACAAATTTTTTACCATACAAAGACAATTAGGCGTTTTAAGTCCAATATACCTATTACTTACTTTGCAAAAAGCTGTAGGATCCGTAAATCTCTTACAAATCTCAAATCTCTATCTTTTAGTCGTGGAAGGATTCCTTACTTGAAAATCTACAGGCAGTTGGAAAAGAAGAGCGTGACTTAGCTATTTAATGTGGAGATGTCGGTAGTGATGGATTGCCTTTCATTACTGTTTATGTAGACGGCGGATGGTCTAAACGGAGCTATAGACATAACTATAACGCAGTCATAGATCCAAGCCAAAAAATTCTGATGTGGCCAGGCACATGACTTTATCATACTATATATACAATTAATAGTTTAGCTGCATGAGAAACCATTAACACAAATATATTAATTAAAGAAAATACACATTATGAATTAATATAATTTCAAATGATATAAAACAAATGGTGCCTTGCGCCGTGAGCGCTTATCCGAAATTGTATTTACAAATTTGAATCTTTACGATTTACCCGCCAGTGAGTGCACAGCTTGGCCGGCAAATTTTTAAAAACATACGACGATAAGACGATAAAAATGCTTTACAAAAATATTTAAAAGAACGGTAAACGTTTTGATCTAAAAATTATTGAATAAAACACGAACACACACACACAGCACGCACATGCAGCTACCGCCACCGCCTTCGCCTTCTCCTTCGTTGATCGGGCTCAACGTCATCTTCATCGTTGACGTCCCGCTCAGCATCTAGTCTCAGAGGTCCTGCATCCGCATCGCCTTCGTGCTCGCCCCAGGCTGGTCAGGTGGTTCCGGCGCTGCAACCTCTTGCGGATATTTCGATACCACATTCGATACTATTACTATTGACAGTAGATATTTTCAAAACATCCCGTTTGACACTAGCTACTGTCATTAGAATCAAAATCCTGGCTACTTAGTTTTCACGCCGACACGACAGATCTCAATTTAAATCTGCTCCTGCAGCCAAACTCTTAATTTTACCAAAAAATGTCATAGACATAAATTTCCTCGAGTTTAATTTATTATTTAACTATTTTTACGAAATTACAGAAATGGCGGCTCATTTGCAAAATCCTTGAAAAGTGCTAGGAGGAAACATCCAGTTCCTTTGGACCCTTTTGAGCCAAAAGCTTTTCAGCTCTAAGTTTGGTCATGAAACTTCTAAATATGAAGTTTTGTCTCGATAACTTTAGTAGTTTCTCCGGAATCGTCGCCACAAAAATCGGGTACACACACACACACACACACACACACACACACACACACACACACACACACACACACACATACACACACACACACACACACACACACAGACATTTTTTTGTACCTTGGTCAAATATGTTCAGGGGACCCAAAAGGACATATTTCCGCTAAAAACTCAAATTTTTTTTTCGGCATGATTACAATACTTTATAATACTGCGTATGATAAAGTAAAAATACTATATTGCACTCATTTTATAAGACTTATTGTCGCACTCGTTCGTTTCGCAAATTGACATATTATAAAACTCGCATAATTATAACTAATTTTATGCTATTAAGCAAATAAGTACTCATTTAGGTATGTAAACGCACCACATATATACGCGTTTAAATAATCAATAACGTCCACCGAAACACGTTACTACAATTGATCATAAAAACTCTCCTCCAGCATTCTGTTTTTGGCGAGCGTTTGTGAATTGTGGCTAAAACAGCTCAGGTCTGAACCACGGATCCACGAGTGTCAACTAAACATACGTCATACACAATACACACTCGCTCTCTATGGCTAGTTTCTGCGCCATCTGTGTAATAATTGCTGCAACGTTATTGTCTGGATCTCTGGAATTGATGTGAACTATATTACAGAAACCTTCTTTACACAGCCGAGCGCTGGGTTTTGTACACAATTGCATAAAAGGCAGATCAACTTGACAACGGATGGGTCAATTTTAAACAGCTATGTCTTAAAATGTCACCCACAAATTGACTCCTGTTCTGGGATGAATGCCATTGGCTTAATCACCATGAAAGCATATTAAATCAACCAGTATATGGTGTCAAAAATTAGCTTCTTTTCTCTAACCAAGTTCATTATTAAAGAAACCGCGGTTGAACTTTATATTTATCCCAGAACAATGCAGTAGTTTCGACTCCGATCTGCTTTTTATGCGCACGTATTTTGCATGTAACTGGTATATGGGTAAACGACCCTCTTAAGTCATACTTAACTATTGTTACAATTTTGGTTGTTTTTATTTTTATTAACTTTATATAGATTAGATTAAAACACTTTATTATTGTTTCAATTTAGAAGATCAATTTTACTAATGTTATATTATATTAAAATTTTAGTCATTCTAACTATATTCCAAAAAAGAACAATAAAATCACCATTGAATTAAAAAACAGATGATTTTCGATATGATTACGATTTAGAACTATTGCCTATTGAATTTTTCTTCTGTAAGGAAATATTCGCTTGGACAGATAAAAACACGCTGTATATTCCTTCGGCAACTAATGTCCCAACAGTATTCAGAACCGTGACATGTCATGATGTTCTGCGTGCTGATGAACAGCGTTGTTGTGAAGAAAATCATTGTAAATTTGTAAATACATCTTTGCAGAACTGCAAATGCTCTTTTACTTATTTTCAATGTCATTTATTAAATAGAATTGACTTTAATTTGAAAGCATTGCCATTATAGTTTTCATAGTACGTTTCCCAAAATTAATCCAACAATATTTGAGGGGCGGGGGCTATCTGGATTAAGCTTTCCATTTGGATTTCTAATTTATTGAATATTTATAATGTTTAATTCTTTAAAATAAGGATATTATAATAGGTATGATGCACACAAAATCGGGTAAACTTCAAACGATATCTGATTTTAGGTCAGTCTATAAATTTCGTAAGTTATTTTAGGTACCTAAAAATAATCAAAATTTATGCGGCGGAATTCGGATGGGCCTGTTTAAAATTTCAAATTTTACCTAATTCCGGATGCAGTTAGGAGATAACGGATTTAGTCGCGACTAACGCTTCGTATAGATGGAAAACGAAAACAAACGACGGAACGAATGGAATATTTTAATAAAATTTGGGTCGCATCAGGTCAGCATGTTTATTAATGGATGCAAACCAAGGTAAAAAATTAAGTCGATCGAGCGGTTTAATTATTGCAAAATATACGGTGCACAACACATTTACAAACAGTGCGTATTCTTCTTTGAAGTCGCTTTGAATTATAATGGGACAGCCTGATTTTAAAGTCAGATTGATAGAATTAATATTAAACCGTTTTTCGACAAGAAATTTTTAGAATTGTATTAATGACATTGTGAGCGAGAAACACCACTCGTTTCTACTTATATCGACAATATGTACATAAAGCCTAGCTTCATATTCTTATACTTGCCAAATATCAACCTGACTCCCACATTCGCCAAGGTCACCGCTAAGAATTTAGAGAATACGACCAATCACTGATTACGTATGAAGATCTTGACAAACGGAAAGCGGAAACAATTTGGAAAACTCAACAATTACTATGAAAAACTGACGTACATAAACAGAGAACTGAGAGAAGTTTTTTTACTTTATCATACATAGTATGATAAACTATTGTAATCGTGCCGAAAAAAAATTTTGAGATTTTAGCGGAAATATGTCCTTTTGGGTCCCCTGAACATTTCTGACCAAGATACAAAAAATGTCTGTGTGTGTGCGTGCGTGCTTGCTTGCGTGCGTGCGTGCGTGCGTGCGTGCGTGCGTGCGTGCGTGCGTGCGTGCGTGCGTGCGTCCGTGCGTGCGTGCGTGCGTGCGTACGTGCGTGCGTGCGTGCGTGCGTGCGTGCGTGCGTGCGTGCGTGCGTGCGTGCGTGCGTGCGTGCGTGGGGACGGGCCAGACTGGGGACGAGCACGAAGACGATGCGGATGCAGGACCTCTGCAACTAGATGCTGAGCGGGACGTCAGCGATGAAGATGACGTTGAGCCCGATCAACGAAGGAGACGGCGAAGGCGGTGGCGGTAGCTGCGTGTGCGTGCTGTGTTTGTTCGTGTTTTATTCAATAATTTTTAGATCAAAACGTTTTACGTTCTTTTAAATATTTTTGTGAAGCATGTTTATCGTTTTATCGTCGATTGTTTTTAAAAATTTATGTTTATATTTGTGTTAATGGTTAATGGAATCTCATGCAGCTAAACTATTAATTTTATATATAGTATGATAAAGTAATGTGCTTGGCCACATCAGATTTTTTTTTCTTGAAGTCGAGGAAGTAATTCACAACACGAGGAGCGAAGCCTTGTCATAAGGCCTAGAAGATCGAAGAAAGAAGATGAACAAATTGAACAAGAACACACATTGAACAGCAGAAAGAACAAGAAACATTTCGAAGAAACTCACAACCACAAGAGAGATGATGGTATGAACACGAATTTAAATATCACTAATTAGACCAACATTATTTATGACCCTGACGAGACTAAACTACTTAATAAAGGACATAAAAATTCATTGCCTGCCCGATGTAGCAGTATCAATACCACCATTGAGCTTGACGTAGCTATTAATAGACACCATAATTACAGAGACATTAATAATGAAAAAATAAATTTAGGGAAACACTTTTTACGAAACCTGTTACTTTTTAAATAATTGTTCTAGACAAATCAAATTTGGTTTACTTCAACGGCATAAATTTAACTAAACAAAATTACCAAAACAATGTTACTACTGTTAGTTACTTCTAAGTTACACTTAAAAATGTAAATTAATAACGCAAAACAAAATGGAAATGACTGTCATAGTATCGATGGCAGTCGGGTTTTCTGTCTATTGGTGAGGTTTAATACAGTGTAGACCCTGCACGAGCACAAATCACTTCCTCACACCTGCGTGGCATGCTTCGCACTAGTCTGCGAAGAGATCTTGGGGTATGCTTTCCCATTCCTCAATCAGGGCTTGTGTCAGTTACTGTATGGTTAGTGGTGGATTAGGGCGCTCGCGAACACGTCGGCCAAGCTGATCCCACACGTGTTCAATAGGAGTCAGGTCAGGACTGTATAGTAGCGGTTGCGTAGCATTCACCAGGACTTCTATATACACGTACTCGACCGTCGCAACGAGTTAAACGAAATCTAGGAGTCTAGTTTTGTCATCTTTTTGAAGCGAATACGAGACTTTTCGTATAGTTAGGTAAGACGGAGTTAGGATATCGGCGGTTGGCCTCTGTTTGGATCGTATCTATGAGCAAGTTTGCTTGTTCTGCCGATCTCACCTAACCATTCGAAAAGTCTTGTATTCGCTTCAAAAAGATGACAAAACTAGATTCCCTGGATTCGTCTGTAAACAGGTTCAATAGGAGTCAGGTCAGGACTGTATAGTAGCGGTTGCGTAGCATTCACCAGGACGTCTATATACACGTACTCCACCGTCGCAACGAGTTAAACGAAATCTAGGAGTATAGTTTTGTCATCTTTTTGAAGCGAATTCGAGACTTTTCGTATGGTTAGGTGAGACGGAGTGGGGATATCGGTGGTTGGCCTCTGTTTGGATCGTATCTATGAGCAAGTTTGCTTGTTCTGCCGATCTCACCTAACCATTCGAAAAGTCTTGTATTCGCTTCAAAAAGATGACAAAACTAGATTCCCTGGACTCGTCTGTAAACAGTACAGGCGTCCAGTGACGAAGTTGCCAATCTCTGGATCCAGAGCACACCTCATTAGCGCTGCTTTGTGATGCTGCGTAAGTAGTGGTGCGCAGACAGGTCTTCTTGGTTTCAAATTCGCTTCTTTTAATCTGTTTGTAACAGTTTGATCAGAAATTTCTATTCCATGTGCTCGTCTTAGGTCGTTTAGGAGGTCTCGTGCTGTGGCAGTACGCTGACGTAGAGAGGAAAGGACAAGAAATCGGTCTTGATTTTGAGTATTTTTTCGATTTCGATCATGTCCAGCTCTTCTAACATATTGGCCAGTCTCCCGAAACCGATTCCATAAACGCTGAATAACAGAAGGGGAAATTCGACGGTCTCTGCTAACATGTCGAATAGAGTGACCATGCTGAATAAGGACGACAGCACGAGCAACTCGCACTTCACTAATATCCCTCATTTTTCTTCTAATGACGTTTTTAATCAACGACGAATTGACAGCTGAATTCATTTGTCATCTTTAGTATACCTTCACACGTGAATTCAAAGCATACTTGACAATTTTTCTATTTTGTTTTGCGTTATTAATTTACATTTTTAAGTGTAACTTAGAAGTAACTAAGAGTTGTAACATTGTTTTTGTAATTTTCTTTAGTTAAATATATGCCCTTAAAGCATACCAAACTTGATTTGCCTAGAACTATTTTTAAAAAGTTATAGGTTTCGAAAAAAGTGATCCCCTAATCTGTTTGAGCACTGTTTATCTTTCCGTCCCTTGTCTAAGCGACTTTGTATGTTTTTCCTTCTGTACTCTGTAGAATATGTTAGCGGCTTTCATTGTTAATTACTCATATATGTATATGTTACGGTTAAAGTGATAAATGTGGTTTGTATTAATAATTACCGGCTATTATTAATAATAACCGCTTCATTTGGTCCATGTGATTAGAAACAGTTAAATAATCACATGAACCGGCTATTATTAATAATTTCCTTACGGGCACGGTAAAAGTGATAAAAGCGTTACGTTTTACAAAAGATCTTTGGTATACAGTCTTAAAAAAAGTTAGCTAAGTTATTTTGATTACTATGGAAGCTATTATATTTATTTACTCGACGCAAATCATCAGTACGGCTAGCCCAATTACCAAAATTACGAATAATACAAAACATTGATAATACAGAATGTTTTCTTTTGTCTCCCGTGTACTTTAGAAACTAGTGGCTATAATTGGTAATGATATTTGGCATACATCCAAGGACGGCTCAATGACGAAAACATAAAAAGGAACATTTTATACAGAGTGTTAAAAAAAGTTAACCATTTTCAAGTTTCAAGTTAACCATCAATAACACACATTTTTTTGCAATTTTATGCATGTGGGTAGTTTTTTCTAAATGTACAATTGCAATTTATTAAGTAAATTCTCAAAGTCCAATTATCTTGACATTTTGCGCATTTAATAATAATTTTTTCAATATTGTATTTTCATGCAAATACATGCAAGAATAGGCGAGACTAGTTTACATGTTGATGTTTTTACATGTATTGCGACGCACAAATGATGCAAACATTTTTGTATGGTTCTGTTCCTAACACGGTATTTCTACTTTTGTGTTTGACAATAAAGTAGGTACTATTTTATAAATAAAAGATTAAATATTGTAACAACTTACCCCAATTTTCCCTACATTAGTGTCTATTACCTATACCTACCGTAAGCATATCTAATATCTGACGGATATAATCTGTTTTATAAGGCGGTTATTATAAAAGTGTTTATCACCAACAAAAAAAAAGACTTTTAAATACATTATTTATTTAGATATATGAAAAAATATAACAATTACAAAAACACAAAATAATTCTCAAGTCCAGGAATCAGTTTAAAATAAAATATATTCTTAATAAATAAAATTAACAGTAGGTAACTCAAATAAAGTCTGTATCACATTGGTGCACTTACAAATCACGCGCCCGGTATTCCACCCGGTGTTGCCACCTTGAGGTCTGTTGAATTCGGTAGAGTCGTTAATATAGTCGGTAAGTAAAAAAAACGGAATCAACGGAAATACAATTACTATGCTTTTTGCAGTCCCTTTTTTATTAAAAAAAATACAAAAACAAAAGAAGATGACGTCCTATTGTTACAAACTTTATCTTGCTTTATTTTTACAATATAAATGATGTAATTGTTGTACTACCACAAAAAAATAAAGGTCTAGAAGGACTTTTGTATTCAAAATTAAATATAAAACATTTTTTAAAGTTTTGTATTAAATAAGATAATAAATAATAATAATAAATATTATTTTTCTTGCCACGAATTGCAAAATACAGAAGCACTATGTACGTATGCACTGGCAGAATAATACAAATCGAGTTTCTAATTTATTACTTACTTAGCTTTTAAGAATTGCGCAAATAAGCATGACACAAAGAGTTACACACTCGTGCATGCAATTAGTATCGATTGGCATTTTTTAGTCTCGTTTTGATAATCTTCCTTAATTTAGTCATGAGTAGTAGGTAACTAAATAAGTTAGTCAGGACTAACGTCACTAAAGGCCCAACACTGAAACCCCAGTGAATAGATTCGTTGTGTGGCGATTATGTAGATACTAACAGAATTCCAAATCCGAGGCGTTATTATATTGTAGCATCACCTTAACGCAATATCGAATTGAAATATATCACATTGTCCACAGCATGCTGGAAATTATTAAAAATAGCCAGTTCATGTGATAAATTCTTCACTTTAACCTTGCCACTTGGCTATTATTAATAATAACCGGTAATTATTAATAATAACCTATTTATCACTATGACCGTAACATATATATTTCTGTGCCTCTTTAAGATGCATGCGTTTTCTTTTATAGCACATATCTTCTTTCTGGATTCCAGTGTCTTATCTCTGTTTGTTTTATTCCCCATTCTACGATGATTGACCTTCCTGTCCTTAGGGGAAAAAAACAACAAACATATGTCATAGACCCCAATAGCTCAGTTAGTGAGAGCATTGTGCAAGCGTCACAAAGGTACCTGGTCCCCGGATTGTGGTTGTAATTTTTAATTATTTAAAATTTACATCCCGCCGGTGTTACGAAGTATAGTTTAATTGCATTGTACAATTGAGGTCAGGTCATCCAACCCAACCTGCAGACAGTTGCTTGTCCAGAAATGCAGACGTCAGGCTTTTCATATCGGAACAAAGACATTCCTTTGTGGCAAGCGTGCAAATTAACTATGATTTATATCAAAGGCCGTGTGCAACAAAAAATCCTAACTCAGGATTTTTGGGGGCTCAAAACAGGTCATGACGTCTTGCCAAATTCAATATAAAAGCCACGGCAAAGGATGGGAACGGGATCAGTAGTTTGCAGCACCTACTTGTGGAGTAGCGCGACTATTGTATTTTAGATATCAGCTGTAGTATTGGAATTTTGTATGGTCAGCAATATACGAACAATGTAAACAACACTGCGACTTTTATTTACATCTCCATCCTGACCTAGAGCCGTCCCCAATTAAGAGCTACGTAACATGGTGGAGGCGCAAAATGGTCCCAAGGAAGATCGGGAACGGCGCATTTTGGTCAGGGTGGAAGCATTTGAAAAAATCCAGCGCGACGAAGAGGAAGCATGGTTGGAGCGACTCGAACACAAGGCGAATTTTGTTGGCGGTCAATCTGCATGGAGGTTTTGTAAAATTTCTCACTCCCCCAATGGGAAATATGCCGTTCCAAGGACAGCTACTAACAACCGCGTGGATGGACAGCGTTGGAGTCTAACAACGCTCAACTCTTCGTCTTAGAAATAAGTTAGTACCTAGTGTGCTTATTTGTGTAGTTTAATTGTTGAAGGTTGATGCCACCACTGTAAGGAAGAATATGCATTTGCCCGTTCTCTCTTCGATGGATGTAGCTGGTTGGTCCGGGATTACGAAGAGATGAACATACGGATGGTGGTCATCTACAAGAAGCAGTCGACACATGACGAAACGGGGTACCATACCGGCATAATTGAGTTATATGCGAGTTTTAGGGTTGCCGATACCGCCAGAGGAAGCTGGCGATGTAGACTGGAGGGGATTTGGCGCTACGGATTCTACCGAACCACCTCGCACGGGACAAGGGATGTCTCGACCAGTCAGAGAAAAAACAAACAAATCGACTAGAGAGGAACGGTCCTATGGATTCTACCAAACCACCTCGCACGGGACAAGGGGTCCCGACTAGTCCAAGTAGAAGTAGAAGGAGAAGAAGAATTAGGAGAATTCTGAGAGGCAACAGGAGATGATTCTGAAACACGAATCTGGGTACACGGTCAAAGCCGACCGTAATGGTATCTCTCACGTAGATAACCATCACAATCCTAGAAGAAAAAGGTTAGCAGGAGGACCCAAGAACTAGACGGAGACGGATGAGAACGGGGCAAATCGCATACGATACTGGCACGACGACGTTGAACTTCTTTCTATGGATATTTTTTTTTGTATTGTCATTTCTTATGTTAGGCAAATAAAATTATAAGTGGTGCGTTCTTTCCTATCCCGCTCCGTGGCTGTACAATTTCTTTTCATTGCTCTGAGTCGAGCAATTGTTTGCGAGGAGGGTTGTTACGAAGTATAGTTTAATTGCATTGTACAATTGAGGTCAGGTCATCCAACCCAACCTGCAGACAGTTGCTTGTCCAGAAATGCAGACGTCAGGCTTTTCATATCGGAACAAAGACATTCCTTTGTGGCAAGCGTGCAAATTAACTATGATTTATATCAAAGGCCGTGTGCAACCAAAAATCCTAACTCAGGATTTTTGGGGGCTCAAAACAGGTCATGACCTCTTGCCAAATTCAATATAAAAGCCACGGCAAAGGATGGGAACGGGATCAGTAGTTTGCAGCACCTACTTGTAGTGTAGCGCGACTATTGTATTTTAGATATCAGCTGTAGTATTGGAATTCTGCATGGTCAACAATACACGAACGATGTAAACAACACTGCGACTTTTATTTATTTGCATCTCCATCCTGACCTAGAGCCGTCCCCCATTAAGAGCTACGTAACAATATCACCATTTACTATACATTGATTATTTCATCATTACGGTAAGTCCTTATGATACGGTATATCCGTATATTCCTATCTAACTATAGAATTAGTGCTTGTTTTTCTTTGTTTCCCTTCGAAGAAGAATTGTCTTGAATAATCGCAGTAGCACGTGAAACTGAACCAGCACGGAACTTCACTTTATATTTTTACAGTTTCATGTACCATCTCACACATGTAACTCTACCACGCCACGGACCAGTTTTACTATTGGTTTCTGTTTTGTAAACCCTTCATAGCTTCCCATATTTTCATATTAACAATATTATATAAAAAGTCTATGATTTGGTCAATAATCTTTATTAAAATAATTTATTTTGTACATTTAGATATTATAAAAAATCAGATGTGGCCAGGCACATGACTTTACCATACTATATAAAAAAATTAATAGTTTAGCTGCATGAGATTCTATTTGATCGAGATCGGCCATGTCTGCATTATAATAAAACTAGTAGACTAGTAAAACTAGACAGATATGTTGATTATATTGACCGTTGGTATTGTTAAAACATTAGCGGTTGACACTACCTACTGTCATTAGAATCAAAATATCTGACTAATCCTGGCTAACTAGTTTTAATGCAGTACGACCGATCTCGATGAAATAAAATTTGCTCATGCAGCTAAACTATTGATTGTACCAAAAAATGTCATAGTCATAAATTATTCAGAATTGCCTCTAGTTTAATTTATTATTTAACTATTTCGACGAAATTCCAGAAATGCCGGCTTATTTACAAAATCTTTCAAAAATGCTAAGACTAAACCTCCAGTTCCTTTGGACCCTTTTTAACAGAAAGCTTTTCAGCTCTAAGTTTTGCCATGAAACTTCTAAATATGAAGTTTCGTCCCGATACCTTTAGCAGTTACTCCGGAATCGTCGCCACAAAAAACGGGTACACACACACACACACACACACACACACACACACACACACACACACATCCACACACACAGACAGTTTTTTGTACCTTGGTCAAAAATGTTCAGGGGACCCAAAAAGACATATTTCCGCTAAAATCACAAAATTTTTTTTTGGCACGATTACAATACTTTACATACTACGTATGATAAAGTAAAAAATCTGATGTGGCCAGGCACATAACTTTATCATACTATTTATAAAATTAATAGTTTAGCTGCATGAGATATTATTTGATCGAGATCGGCTATGTCTGCATTAAAATAAAACTAGTAGAACTAGACAGATATGTCGATTAAAACTACGTTTGGATATTCTACTCCGTTGGTACCGGGTACACCGTCCAAATGACACGTGTTATTGGGTGTAGAAAGTGTGAAGGTGCGTTCCGATTGGTGGCAATGGTTGGTAATGGCGGTGGTAGCAGACGAAATTATAGTGTTTCTCACATGTCGTGATGGTGACACATATTAGTTTGCATGTACATAAACTTGAGTCACTAGCAAATTCTATTAGAAATACTATAATTGCATCTACTACCACTGCCATTAGCACTACTGAAAACGCACCTTAACGGTGTACAATATCCAAACGCAGCTTGTATTGCCAGTAGTATTGTCAAAGCATTAGCGTTTGACACTATCTACACCGTCATTAAAATCACATCTGACATTTAATCTGACATATCCTGGCTACTAGTTTTAATGCAGTACGACCGATCTCGATGAAATAGAATTTGCTCATGCAGCTAAACTATTGATTGTACCAAAAAATGGCATAGTCATAAATTATTCAGAATTTCCTCTAGTTTAATTTATTATTTAACTATTTCGACGAAATTCCAGAAATGCCGGCTTATTTACAAAATCTTTCAAAAATGCTAAGACTAAACCTCCAGTTCCTTTGGAGCCTTTTTTAACAGAAAGCTTTTCAGCTCTAAGTCTGGCCATTAAACTTTTAAATATGAAGTTTCGTCCCGATACCTTTAGTAGTTTCTCCGGAATCGTCGCCACAAAAAAACGGGTACACACACACACACACACACACACACACACACACACACACACACACACACACACACACCCACATCCACACACACACACAGACATTTTTTTGTACCTTGGTCAAAAATGTTCAGGGGACCCAAAAAGGCATGTTTCCGCTAAAATCTCAAAAATTTTTTTTGGCGCGATTACAATACTTTACATACTGCATATGATAAAGTAAAAATCAGACAAATGCTGGCTACTAGTTTTAATGCAGTACGACAGATCTCGATGAAATAGAATTTGCTCATGCAGCTAAACTATTGATTGTACCAAAAAATTTCATAGTCATAAATTATTCGGAATTTCCTCTTCTTTATTTTATTGTTTAACTATTTCGACGAAATTCCAGAAATGGCGGCTTATTTGCAAAATCTTTCAAAAATGCTCAGACTAAACCTCCAGTTCCTTTGGACCCTTTTCAACAGAAAGCTTTTCAGCTCTAAGTTTGGTTATGATACTTCTAAATATGAAGTTTCGTCCCGATACCTTTAGTAGTTTCTCCGGAATCGTCGCCACAAAAAAGGGTACACACACACACATACACACACACACAGACATTTTTTTGTACCTTGGTCAAAAATGGTCAGGGGACCCAAAAATACATATTTTCGCGGAAATCTCAAAAAAAAATTTTGGCACGATTACAATACTTTACATACTGCGTATGATAAAGTAATATATATTGAGGACTTTTACAACGGCCACCATTACTTCATTTTCCGTTAAATCACTTTCCGACCTCAAAACGTCGGTATTGTCGAACTATTGCCAATTGAATTTATTGGTTCATACGGCCCGTGGAATGTGCTGTTTATGCTAATGTTGTTTTTCGATATTATTTGTGAAGTTATTGAATAACGTTCTTAAGGTAATGGCGGGTTGACACTTGGGGTTGACACGTGTTGATGACGGTTTGTTTACGCTATGACATCTGTCAAGATTCTCTGAACGCTCCAAAATCATGTACAAACTGGAATTATTAGAGTGCGCTCTGCCAGGAAGAATTGGACAAACGCTCCGGACTAGACACTTGAATACGCGTTCCGGTGTACTTTTGATTATTTGTAAGTAGATCAACGTAGATCTAGAAACCTGAGAACATTCTGAAACATCGAATAGCGCACCTGTCACTAAACATTCTGTCAAAATCACTATCTAAAAAATGTGGTATGAAATTTTACCAGCTTTCGGGATTATCTTAAGCTTTATGTACATTCCCACTTATACCGCGTTTATTATAAATGATCTCATTGTTGGTAATCGATACAGACGAAGTCTTCATGACCGTTTTGAAAGGAATAGCTATATGAGAGATAGAAGGATTGACCCTTATACAAATCCATACATCCTGCACGGTTTGGAAGGAATACCAAATGAAGGTGAGGAATACAAACCTGATGGTGAAGGTGATGGTGATGGAGAAAAGCCTGATCGCTGCGTAAAATTGGAAGATGTTCCCAGGGACCAGTGTCCAGCCGATCCTGGCAAAGAGGTCCAAGCTGCTGAAACAGAAGGTAAAGAGGAGACGAAGGCTAAGGATGATAAACCAGCCAAGGAGTTTTCCCTTGCTGATGATGACCTTTGCAGAAAATAACTTAATGATATTATAATAGATATGTTAGGTGGAAGCCCCGTGAGACCATTTAGAATATTTATATCTATTTTATTTAAGATTCGGTAAAGTCTGTGTAATTTGGTTAGTTTTTCTCTAATATATCTTTTATTTGTATATAACAGGGATATTTCAATTATTTAGTAGAAAATTCATTGCATACAATCGTAAGAACAGGCACGAAAAGGAATTATGTTTCGTTTTAACGCACATGTATGACCTTTATGTTTTATTTGTTTTTGCTGTGTGGGTCGCTTGACTTTCCTGCCTTTCGAATTACATCAACCAGGTTTGATTGTAATTTTCTATACCTATATAGTCTAGTCATTTTAAACGCAAAATCATCGGACGTCGTAAATAATTCACCCGCCTATAAAAATAATACCAATAGATTCAGAATTATGCCCTCAAAATGTTTACTGAATCTTTGATATTAACCAAATTAATTAAAATCTAAATTAGTGTTAAAAAATTCGTCATGGGATGTTTGCATCAATATCTGTTAAAGTATTTATATACACCATATTTAAGACAAAAAAAATACGTACAAATATTAAAAGATGTAGGTTTGCGAAAAGATTAAAAAACGTGTTTTTAGAACCGAGATATTATGTAAATATCAGTTCTGTCAAGTCATCTGTCATCAGCGACCTTCTGTTTTTTGACAGAAGAGATATTATGTCTCGGTACCGAAAACCCATTTTTAACCTTCTCCTAAACCTACATCCTTCAATATTTTAAAGTAATTCTTTATTTACCATGTAGCCACATATTTCGTCTTTAATATGGTGTATAATTCATTATAATTCATTTAAAGTAATTCTTTATTTACCATGTAGCCACATATTTCGTCTTTAATATGGTGTATAATTCATTCTGCTAAGCTTAATACTTTTGGAGATATTCAGCAAACATAGGTGGACAATATTTCAGGACGAATTTTTTAATCTCTGATTGTTTTTAATTAATTTCAATAATAATATCATGAAGATTCAGTAAACATTTTGATATTATTTTCATAGGCGGGCGAATTATTTACGACGTCAACCATAAATGACAATAGGCTAATACATAATAGTAGGTAGTACGTTCTAGTGCAGAGTACGCTATAGGCCAGCGTTTCTTAACCGGGGCTCCGGGGAACCCTGGGGTTCCGCGAGATGTCGTCAGGGGTTCCGCGGAAAAATAGTATCAAAAAGCGGTGGCGGTCGCCGGTTCATGGGCACATTATTCAGTGTCTTTTTTATGTATTATTTTAGTATTGGATTATCATTATATAATACAAATATTATTATTATCTGTTACATAAAAACAAAATAACCTCTGGAAACAACAACGTGGCAGAGTTATTGGTCAAAATCTAACATTATTTGTTTACAACATTTTTGCCATTCCAAATGTGTGAGAAAATAAACCTATAATTTGAATGTACTGCTCCTAATGGTACTTTAGGAGAAGAACAGAGTTGTAGGTAGTGGATTTCAATATGATCTTACATTCTAGATAAGATTACTAACCTATCACCAGACAAGTTTTGAGCTTCTATGACTAAAATTATGTTGCCCCCATTCATAGAAAAGCAATAAATATACAAAGTGATTTACAATTCTAGGCGAAAATTTATGCAGACCGGAAACTAAAGTGACATTTAAAATTTCGTGACTGCATTTAATTAAACAAAAAATAATTAAATTGAAGAAAGTACTAATTTTGACAACGCAAAATTTAAAAGTTTTTGACATTTTTTATTTATAATTTGGTGTTTTTACATTTAATTTTCACCACGAGCTATAAATTACTTTGTATTTTTTTAAATATTTTACGGTGGCGGTATTTTAACTTCAGCCCGGCAGAAGATGATATAATTTTCCTACGAGTTTTTTTTTTTTAATTTTTTAATGAATTTATTTATTTAATTATTTCTAAAAGGTACTGTTTATATTCTTCGTTTTCACATTGCTTGATTTGTATTTTCCTTTTCGTTCCTTTGATCGGAAAAGATGTTTATACCAAGGGAGAAATATCTGCAAAGTTATAGAAAATGAGTGTAATAAACTACCAAAAAAGCTGTAAAAGAAGAATTAACTGTAACATCACTGGTTATTGGACACCAGCTATATGTCTGTATTGTTTTTACAGAATTCACATATTCCACATAACTTTTCCTGTGAAATTACAACAGTACCACCGTAATTTTACAGGGCATTGTTTAAATTTCACAGAGAAAGTACTTTAATTTCACAGTAGTAAGTAATTTTCAATCATTGAACTGCGTTTCTTTACAGACTTGTATCTAGTTACTTGAAAAGCTGCTTTACGCATTTTCTCTTCGCAAATAAAAAGACATTGGGATTGTATCCATATTGGACAGTGTGTATTTTTTGTTGGGGTTCCGCAAGGTTCCACCTCAGTTTTAAAGGTTCCGCAAGAGTAAATAGGTTGAGAAACGCTGCTATAGGCAGTCACATATTATCTTGGAAACTAACAAGTTATTGGGATAAGATGGTGCCCATAAAAATTGTAATTCGTTAAATTTGCCATACAAAATGACTTCCCGCGGAAACATTACAAAGTACTGAGAACAGAAGACAGATTTTTTTTAATAATACGGAAACTAAAGAGTTACTATTATGTTTTTGACCAAAACAAGATTTTTCAAGAATAACGTCTGCGAGGTGGTAGAGGAATATGACCATTACGATGCACACGTCCCTCTAGAGGTGTCACAATTCCAGGTGTGGGTAGATGAGTAGCTCGCTTTTCACTTTAACATCCGCAGTAATCGAAGTGTACTGTTAAAAGAAGCAATAAGATTAAAAACAGAAATCGAAACCACGTAAAAAATGCGGGTTCCAGGGCTATCCAAAAAATCTGATATGGCCAGGCACATGACTTTATCATACCATATATAAATAAATTATTAGTTTTGCTGCATGAGATTCTATTTGATCGAGATCGGCTATGTCTGCATTAAAATAAAACTAGTAGAACTAGACAGATATGTCGATTAAAGGTGCGTTCGGATATTGTACTCCGTTGACACCGGGTACACCGCCCAAATCACACTTACGTGTTATTGCGTGTAAAAAGTGTAACGGTGTACAATATCCGAACGCAGCTATATTGACAGTAGGTATTGTCAAAACATTAGCGTTTGACACAACCTACTGTCACTAGAATCAAAATATCTGACAAATCTTGGCTACTAGTTTTAATTCAGTACGATCGATCTCGATGAAATAGAATTTGCTCATGCAGCTAAACTATTGATTGTACCAAAAAATGTCAGTCATAAATTATTCGGAAATTCCTCTACTTTAATTTATTATTTAAGTATTTCGACGAAATTCCAGAAATGGCGGCTTATTTGCAAAATTTTTCAAAAATGCTAATTGTACCAAAAAATGTCATAGTCATAAATTATTCGGAAGTTCCTCTACTTTAATTTATTATTTAACTATTTCGACGAAATTCCAGAAGTGGCGGCTGGCTTATTTGCAAAACCTTACAAAAATGCTAAGAGTAAAACCTCCAGTTCCTTTGGACCCTTTTCAACAGAAAGCTGTTCAGCTCTAAGTTTGGTCATGAAACTTATAAATATGAAGATTCGTCCCGATTCCTTTAGTAGTTTTTCCGGAATCGTCGCCACACACACACAGAGAGAGAGTATGTGCTGCCGTCTGTGGTAAAATACACATTGGCCACCATGATACCGTTGATTGTATATTTATATAGATATAGAGAGATACTATATAGATAGAGAATAAACTGCTTCCAGGTTATGCCTTGTGTAAATGTAGATTTGTAAATGCTGACGTTTCGCGAACCATGTTGCTCGCTTCTTCAGACCTGAATACTGAAGACCAACCGAAGAAATCTCCCTTATATATCTAAATTTACACCTCACTGCGCACATTTGGAGCTGCCGCTCCCATGTGCTTTTCCACCTGACCGCGTTAGGATGGATTTCCAGACCCTACTAATGACAGTGTCGTCCTCGCATGTTGTCAGGATGTTTGTAAATTTCGATGGTTTCTCTAATAAACCTTCGATGATAATTACACACCCTTGCCAACATCTTCACGTCATCGCAATCCATTGCGAGTATATCCTGAGGGTCATACTCGTAAGTTTCAACGTAACATCACTCTTTACGTGTGTTCTGGTTAAGGAGGCGGTCGAGGCCTTCCGACAACACTTGTTAGGTCTACCAACCGGTGTACCGGATCTTGTAGAGCAGCGTTTCCCAAACGGTGCTTAAGGACAGCGGAAGAAGGTTGGGAAAACCTTTTGTAGAGTATTGTCTCGCCACCACATACTTCAAGTGGGCGGGAGCGATGTATGAGCAGGTAGCGGGTGTAGCCATAGGATCACCTCTTTCACCGGTAATCGCCAATTTCTTCATGGAATTGTTTGAAGAAGCCATCATTCCTTAAAAACACAAGCATTGGGTCGATGATACCTTTGTGGTTTGACCACACGGTAGAGATAAACTTACTACCGAACTATTTATAGAAACAAATATTATAAACAATATAGACTTTAAATTTCGATTTTCATCGTTTGGGGTGCACATCAGATTCATTTATAACGAGCTTTAGTAACCTACCTTCATAAGAACACAGCGATGAAGCAGTTCTAGATATACTAGAGGATTAAAATTTTTGCCCCACTGTGCGGTTCCGTTGTACGTTTTCGTTTGAGGAGCACTGATTTAGAGTAGACATAACTCTCCTAACGCCCGCCACAAGGGTACTATATTCCTCGATATGATTTCCATCGACCCTTGCTAGGCTGTTTTTAATATAAGCCCTCTGCAATCCGATACGCCCCAACAATGTAACCGAAGATATAACGTCGAACATCTGTTCGGGTAGGCGAAGAAGTCAAATGGTATCACATTTTTTTCTGCTACATGATTGATGTTAATGGATTATGAATGATGAAAATCGTCAACGGTTAGAACTGCACGAGACGTTGGTTTTCCTGTCCCGTCACAATCATTATCGCACCACAAGTTTCCTATCGTGTCACTAGCATCCTGCGATAAAACGCAAACGTTAAAGTTGTAGATTATAATATTATACTGGGAAATTAGTAGGATCAAATATCATTGAACGGTGCATCGAAAAGTCTAGTTTCAAAGTAGCTATCGATGGTGGTTATCAACTTGTTCAACCGGATTGTACCTGAATTTAATGATATTCGGTGGTACATGCTTACTTTTTAAATATCATAGGCAAAGAATCATGGGGTAGTTTTGTTAAAACAAAGTGAGTTTTCTTTGAAACTGTTTTTTTTTAAACATTATTGAAGCGAATACAAGAGAACCAAAAATTGGTGATTTTGGTGCCAACTTTTAAAACAGAACCCAGAAAGTCAGCCGTTTCAATTTCTAATTCTACGTCATGAACGATCAAATACAACGTATTTGTTTTATACGTTTGTTATAAATTATATTCATAAATGTTCCATAACTGTCACCATAATCCCTGGTACGTATTATGCTTATTAAGTCACCGCAACAATAAAAATAACAAAATAACAATAAGTACATAATTAACGTGTTATTTGTGAATCGTGGACAACGAAACCAACGATTTTGGAGTGTTTGTTTTCTTTTAATTAGTTTTTAAGTAGATATGCATTGACCGGTATAATACACAATAACCGAAACATTGTCATATCAATTAATATTTAATTGCAATTGAACAAAAAGTAACCTGCTAATATTTCGCCCGCTAAAAACGGCGAAAAAGGAGAAAGTCATAAATCAATCTATATTCAAGTTTTAATAAAGCTACACATTTCAAATCCTTTTGAATATTTTCGGAATGGAACATCGTGTACACTTGTCCAGCTTTTGACACTATTTAAATTTAAAAAAATTCAACTGTGGGAACCGCATGTCTTTAAGTTTATTCATTAGAAAGTTAAAGGCAAAAAGAAGCTTTAACTAGTAAGAAAATTATCTTCAGCCGTGCTGAAGTTAAAATACCCCCACCGTAAAATATTACAAAAAAAGAACAACTGAACCGATTTTGCCCATTTCTTACCTTTTAAGAGATACCTAAGCCTGTAACCAAATTTCAGATCAATTACTTCAAAATTACTGCAGTTATCGTGTACACAGACGGACAGACAGACGGACATAGCTAAATCGATTCAGTTTTCAATTCTGATCAAATCCATATATACAGTGTGTCCACGAAAGTCCGCACCATATGGAAAAAAATTTTATTGTGTATTTCTCAGAAAATTTTATTCTTTATAAAAGTTGGCGGCTCGTATGAAACTAAAACTGCAACCGTCAAATATGTAAATTTCGGTGCCATATACCGAGCGATTCAGAATATATGAATTTGTGATAAGAGTAAAGTATCTTTATTTTCACTATTATCAATAAACTTTATTTGGAAATGTTGAAAAAAAATATTTTCAGTTTTTTTCTTAATTATCACTCTTGTGACAAATATTAGTAAATGCAAGTTATACTAATAGGTTCTTTTTAATACATTTTTTAGAAATTTGTATACATTTTTTATATTTTTTGTTATTTTGGTATGATAACTAATGTTTATTTAGAACTAGCGCAAAATTACTCATTTTCTTGGTGCGAAGTTGATATTTCACCACATTAATATATCATACAATAACTAATTCAGGAGTGTGACTTACCTTTTATTCAGTTAATATTAATGACTGTGGATAGGTTTATAATAGTAGTTATCCCTCTACAGCGAGCGGTTCTCAAGTAGTGGTACGCGCGGTACTACCACTTATGAAATTTTATTTTCACTGATAATATCTTAATAAACATAACTGAAACTTCAAACAATTGTGTCTTGTATTATTTATTTTATGCAAAAATGCATCTTCTTATGTACAGCAGCACAAAACGCACCAATAACCACCTAAGTATAGGTTCTTGTATAGGCAACCCAATGTAAATGTGCTTGCTGTTAGAATTTGACTAAAATTAAAATCACACCTACAACTCTAGTCTTTTGTTTTTTTTTTATTATTTTACCTGATCTCCACCATTTATTAATTAAGTACATATCATTAATCATTAAGTATCACCCTTATAAACCAAAATTTATAAGTACACTAAAAGAATCATATCGACATCAGGTATGACTGCCATCTGGTTTGAGGGGAAAATGGAAGAGAACAGATCTTTTTTTTAAAATATTATTTGGACAGACGAGGCAACATTTACGTCAAATGGGACTGTTTCTTCCCAAATTGCCGGTGGTGGGCACATGAAAACCCGAACTTTACAATAGAATGCCGAGATGAGTACAATTTTAAGACTAATGTGCTGTGTGGTATTTTGAATAATCAAATATTTGAGCCTTTTTTTTCGTCAAAATTTAAATGGGGAATTATATCCTCAGTTTCTGAACAGAGAGTTGTCACCTTTTTTTGGACAATTTGCCGTTAATTCAACGGGCGTCAATTTGGCTCCAGCGTGATGGTGCACCCATACACAATATCAACTCTGTCAAGAACTTTTTAAATCATAAATTTGGCCATCGCTGGATAGGCAGAAATTCGGAATCAAGATCCTGGCCACCTAGATCCCCCGACTTTACCCCGTTAGATTTCTTTTTGTGGGGTTACTTAAAAAATAAAGTATACAAACACCGACCATTTAGAGATATAAATCATTGAGAGGAAACTATAGAACATTGTATCCAGAACATTCTACCGAATTTTGTTAGTAATGCGGCCAAAGATGTTTCTAGAAGAATGTGTTTATGCATAGAACGGGACGGACACCACACAGAAACATGATGAATAGATATTTAACAATTCTTTCAATGTCAAGTTTTTTTTTAATTTGTAATAATGTATGTATTTTTGTAATCGTTAGTAGTAGAAATAAAATAAGTTCATAGATAATAAATTAGCATTATTAACATATTCATAATAGTTATTAACTTAATAACGGGTAAGTCAGTCATAATTAATTCACGAAAGAATAGATGTTTGATGCTTTAGTTATTTTTATTAAAATATTATCAGTGAAAATAAAATTTCATTAGTGGTAGTACCGCGCGTACGACCACTTGAGAATCGCTCGCTGTAGATGGATAACTACTATTATAAACCTATCCACAGTCACTAATATTAACTGAATAAAAGGTAAGTCACGTTCCTAAATTAGTTATTGTATGATATATTAATATCTACAGGGTGATATATCAACTTCGCACCAAGAAAATGAGTAATTTTGCGCCAGTTCTAAATAAACATTAGTTACCATACCAAAATTACAAAAAATATAAAAAATGTATTCAAATTTCTAAAAAATAGATTAAAAAGAACCTTTTAGTATCACTGGCATTTACTAATATTTGTCACAAGAGTAATAATTAAGAAAAAAATTGAAAACATTTTTTTTCAAGGTAGGTGGCTGTGATTTCATATTTGAATATAATTTTTACTTCTAAACAACATTTCCAGATAAAGTTTATCGATAATAATGAAAATAAAGGTACTTTACTTTTATCACAAATTCATATATTCTGAATCGCTCGGTATATGGCACCGAAATTTACATATTTGACGGTTGCAGTTTTAGTTTCATACAAGCCGCCAACTTTTATAAAGCATAAAATTTTCTGAGAAATACACAATATAATCTTTTTCCATATGGTGCGGACTTTCGTGGACACACTGTATATATATATATATATATATATATATATATATATATATATATATATATATATATATATATATATATATAGCGGAGGTGCTTTTTCCAAAAATTATCCTCACCTGGATTAATTATCATTCGCTTCTTTAGTTGATTCTACATTACTGACGAGTTTACGTAATTAACCATTTTCCCTTGAATTTATTCATCTGTATGAGCTTTTAGCAATAAACATTTAGCGATTCCTAGTTACCAAACTTCCATCTATCCCCAATAGGTGTCACGACGGGTTTGTTTAATTCGAAATTCGGCTTGCAAATCCTGAAGTGACAAATAAAACCTATAAATTTCCACTACCTCTGTAGCTCAAATGGGAGAACAGTCAACCGGAAATTGGAGGGGTCCTGGTTCAAATCCAGGCGGA
This sequence comes from Aphodius sticticus, assembly GCA_963966075.1. Taxonomy (NCBI): domain Eukaryota; kingdom Metazoa; phylum Arthropoda; class Insecta; order Coleoptera; family Scarabaeidae; genus Aphodius; species Aphodius sticticus. The sequence continues at coordinate 42,975,036 of OZ014509.1, read as the reverse complement.
GGTGCTTTTTCCAAAAATTATCCTCAACTGGATTAATTATCATTCGCTTCTTTAGTTGATTATATATATATATATATATATATATATATAATAATTAAAGTTCTTCGATCGAAGGTATATTCAACAACGTAGGATTAGTCGGGTATGTCGATCCAAATAAAATACTTAAGTGATTACCTTAATATTTGCTATATTTCGAATAACAATGCAATCTTCTACAGGCAAAACTAAAAAACAATAAGCGACACATAATTCACCAATTATCATCCATCATTATGTACTTACATTTTGTATCACAATAGGCTGCCCAAAAGTAACATACAACATCACAAAACCATGCATTCCATGCGGTACATCAAATAAAAAACTCAAGAACAATTTATTGCCACTACAACACATTTACAATAAATATCTTAAAAACATCCTGCAACGTCCGACAGTGACGGCAACCGAAACGTTCAATGGTCAACTCAAGCATACGAGTAGGAGGCTAGTTTACAGTTTTATTTTTCATTTTTTTATATTACGATACATATACCCACATGCGCAGCGATAACAACAGTCAAGAATAAAATGCTAGAAAACCAAGGTATCGGTAGAATGCCGTGCGTTAATCATAGTTTGCTTCTTATTTCTATCCATGAACATAATGTACAGATCCAATATCATCTATAAGATTAACTGTAAAAATTGTGATGGAGAGTATGTTGGGGTAACTGCACAGTGGCTAAAAAATCGTGTTAGTCTACACAAGAGTGATTGTCGTACGGGGAAGATTAGGTGTGCTTTGGCATCGCACTGCATTAATAAAAACCACTCGTTTGACTTTGAGAATATCAAGATATTGGATTCAGAAAAAAATTACAAAATTAGGTTATTTCTTGAAATGTACCACATTAATTCGGCCGAGAAGGGTGTAAATTTTAGAACTGATCTTGATGGCCTCAGTAACATCTATTCTTACATTATGTTCATGGATAGAAATAAGAAGCAAACTATGATTAACGCACGGCATTCTACCGACAGCTTGGTTTTCTAGCATTTTATTCTTGACTGTTGTTATCGCTGCGCATGTGGGTATATGTATCGTAATATAAAAAAATGAAAAATAAAACTGTAAACTAGCCTCCTACTCGTATGCTTGAGTTGACCATTGAACGTTTCGGTCGCCGTCACTGTCGGACGTTGCAGGATGTTTTTAAGATATTTATTGTAAATGTGTTGTAGTGGCAATAATTGTTCTTGAGTCTTTTATTTGATGTACCGCATGGAATGCATGGTTTTGTGATGTTGTATGTTACTTTTGGGCAGCCTATTGTGATACAAAATGTAAGTACATAATGATGGATGATAATTGGTGAATTATGTGTCGCTTATTATTTTTTAGTTTTGCCTGTAGAAGAATGCATTGTTATTCGAAATATAGCAAATATTAAGGTAATCACTTAAGTATTTTATTTGGATCGACATACCCGACTAATCCTCCGTTGTTGTATATATGAATGTTCATCTTTGTAATGTATTCCACACCTGTAAGGGTATTCGGTGAATAAATATCTATCTATCTAGTATCTATATATGTATATATATATATATATATATATATATATACCTTTCTCCTTTATATATATATATATATATCAAACGAATGTTCTGTAACTTATTCGCCGGTAAAGAATATAGAGAAGAATGTACAACATGATCGTAGTCGAAGTAGCTGAAGTCAGTTCCTAAAACACTTATTGGATTTTTTTTCTTGTAAACTTTTTAGAGAACAGAATATGTAACCCATTACGTTGTTTGGACATTTTTATACCCCCACATTTAATGTGGTGAGGGTATATTGAGTTAGATTCAACATTTTGTGGCACCCTTAAGGAGGCGTGGCAGATATATATATATATATATATAAAATCCAATAAGTGTTTTAGGAACTGACTTCAGCTACTTCGACTACGATCATGTTGTACATTCTTCTCTATATTCTTTACCGGCGAATAAGTTACAGAACATTCGTTTGACAGTTAAAGACCAAAAAAATCCAATTTAAAAGTGCTCATGGCGTTATTGTAAATACTTTTATTTAATTTATTATCTAACTAGCAAATAAACTGAACAAAGAAATAAAATTATTATTTAACAAAAAAATTAAACTGAGTACTAAAAATAATATTTTCATTATTTAAGATTTTTAGCCATTCCTTTTTTTTTTCGCCATATAACGAAAAAATCGCCCTATAACGAGATCAATTACTAATTTAATGGGTTATCATCAACCGAAAGATTATACAGGACGTTCCATTTAAAAAATGAAGTTTGACCTGCTTCTTACAAATGTAACAGCCTGTTTATTCAAAAGAATTTCAAGTCTGTAGATTAAGTGAATTCCTAAAAATTTAAATGAGTTGTCTTGTAAAGGAGATTTACACGTTTCGTTTCTATTTGTGCACACTATATAACGATTACTTACTTATATAAATTACACAATAATTATTGTTTTCTGATTCACCTAAATTGGCAGCTAAAGTCCTGTCCGAATTATTACCTCATTATTTAGCAAAGTTACTAAATAATCAACAAAATTTAAATTGTAAAATTAAATACAAATGATGGAACTATTTTCAAATTGATAATAATTATACCTAATAATAATCCAATAAGTTTAATAAGAGTCCATAATATCTACATAACACGTTTAGAATATTTTTTCTTTTTAGTTTCATCAAATAAAATCCTTTTTTACACTACTTCTGGATGTCAATATTTTTAACGCACCGCTGTAAAACGCATTGATATTTTGTGATCATGACACATCGAGAAAATAAGGACGTCCAGGTACTTAAATGTAACTAGGCAAGCTGGTTTCGAGCAATTAAAAAAAGAATTATCGGCGGAGCTAGCGACGCTGTGACCAAAGTCGTGAAAGTAATAGATCCAATTTGAGTGGTTAGTTATTACTAGGTACTGTAGTGATGGTTAGTGATGGCCAGCAACAAATGCAGTTGCATGGTGTAGATGTCCTGTAGGAAATGGGTATTCAAAGAAAACACCGAATGAAAGATGACGCAAAAGATTAGCTGGTGCTTCTGGTTTTATTTTGTACAAGTTTTCTGTTATCTATCTACGATATTTTACATTTCTACCCGAAAATAGATGTGATAACGATTGTTTCTTTTGAATGTGATGGCAGAAACAGGAACGCTTTGTTGGAATTACTGGCTCACGCCAAGGGTGGTGACCTCAATTCGCCGCAAATTTGGCGCCAGGGCCTTCCATGTCGCGCTCAAAGCCGAGCACACGATAACGAACTATGAGCACCACCCGCGGCTTAACCAGCGATAGCGACATTGTATTCTCACTTTATTACCTTTATTTACTCCAGATATTAATTTAAGACATCCAATGCAGAGATTGTTATCAATTTAGTCACGATTAATTCACCTTAGCGATAAAAGAACAAAATTTTGAAGCTAGAACCATCGCGTGCCGTTTGAAATAATTGGCGCAATTCTTAGTCCTAATATACTTACTTAGTTAGTTCAAATGATAGTGGAGTCAATAAAGGTTTTTACTACGTAACCACAGTAATAGCTGCGATTTTGGTGAACCTTTTTTTGTCGAAATCAGAATCATTCCGGCTGTGTGACTCAATTATTTTTTGATTAAATATTTTTTTAAAACCGTTCTCTGTTTTTGGTGTATTTAATTAAAGCTGACAATTTGAGTAAAACAAGCAACCTTTATTGTTTTTATTTTCAATTAAAAAAGTAATAATAAACTGATAATAATAACTGTTTATTCAATCGACATTCAGAATTTGTGCAGCACATCTGTGCATGGCGTGTATACACGTCATGATCTATACTGTACGTGATTATTCACGTAATTACCCGGCTAATGAGGCCAGTTTTGAGTAGTTTTGTTGCTAGGGTTGCATAGGTAGAAAAAAAATATAAAAGTAACGGATAATCCGTGACGCAAAAGATAAAACGGGGTAAACAAAAACTTGATACACCGGAAAACCAACCGGAAAGAAAATATTACGCCCTTCGCGCTATTATCCTACGCGCTTTTGGAGATTTTTATCAATTTTGTCTATTTCGTCCTTGAGGTTGCTTTTTATCTTTTTTCGCTTGTTGCTACTATGGACTTCTAATATTCATTAGGTTCATTAGATTATTTTGCATATTCTGCATTCCTTAAAATTAGCTGTCATTATAGTGGGACCACGACCACTTCTGATTGTTACCTTAACCGATAAAACCAATCTCAAAATTGATTACAAGCTAACCTTCAGTCACGGTAATGAAGAAAACTTGTTACACGAATCTGATAAAGCTATTCATTAGCGAGAACGGACGGTGCATTGTTCAAGAAACTCCAGCGTTTGGATCTACCTGTGCAGTGTGCAGATATGGTATCTGGTACGATTGGCATGGGGTCCGCAGACAAGTCCGTTAATAATGGCGGAACGCCCACGTGAATTCCTTGATAGGTGGACGCAATTTGTACTGTAGAGTGCAATTACTAATAATAATTCAGTAGCTGGCAGATAGGAGAAGCGGGGAGGACTTAATGAAAACCCGACCTGGGCGAACAGGTTCTCACGTTAACAGTTTGAATTAATTTTGCACGTTAACTCTCTCAATATTATATCTGTGGATGTACCCGCTACAAACAGCGCAAGGAGAGTTCAGAATATTATTTAGAGAAAAGAATAGGAAATCCCAGTCATGTCAAATTTTAAGCAGAATCGGTTTAAACTATTCTACAATTTATCAGAAGTCATACTGTGTAAACTTATCGCTTTAGTTTTTCTGTGAAATAATTGCAATTAAAAGTGCATATTGTTTGTATTTACCCACCACCCTCGGAAACACACAATGATTACCGTTCCCTAGTACCGCTGACAACAGCGGACAGCTCGTGACTAGCTGATCATGAGCTGGTCGGTCTAGCTAACAGTTGGCGACATATCTGTTGTTAGACAACAAACTCGAAATTCAATTAACTTGTTCAACATCTTTCATCTTGTTAGCCGGCAATGTAAAGAAAATCTTATCAGGAGTTACTGCTGTTACAGCCCGGCACAGAACAATATCGGTGCTGGTGTTCCTACATTTTCTTTTTAACTTGTTTATTTTACATCGGTCTATTTCCGCAACTTAGGCCAACCACTGACGCTAAGTGCAGGCTACACACACCCAGAAATTTTGTTGAACTGATGGAATTTCAATCTCCAGTAAAAGTTCTTTAACGTGCACGTCGCATCATGCCAGCAGACGGGACCACCGGCTTTACTTCCTCATCCGAGGGAAGACGGCATGTAAAGGTATTTGGTCCCTGCGTAAAATACCAAGACAATCGATTTTTGACTCGGGGATCGAACATGGGACCTCCAGCGTAGATAGCACGCGCTCTATCATATACGCCACCGACCCCCCCCCCCCCTTTACATATTTTGAAATCACTGTAAGTATTTAATATAACCTCAAAAGAAATATTTAAATATTAACAAGAGAAATATTTACTACGTGCACCCTAGATATCAAATCACTCACCATTCACAAATTCGTCTATGTGAGTGTGAGCGCACATTTATTTTTGGTGAATATTTTGTGTTTCGATGTTATAGTTTTCAGATTTAAGAACCTAGGTCGTATGTAGTATCATTGCAAAGATATTTTAAATAGAAACAACATTTATTTGTGTTTTTAAATTAAGCGCCTCACAAAAGAACCCATAATCTGTTATGTTGTCTGCATATGCTGTGATCAGACGAACATTGCACGTAATCATTTTGGTTATGCCGATGCCGGCGCCAAACGGTGCTACGACGCGGTGAGACATACTAACAAACGTTCGACTCTGGAGGCTGTTCACTGTACGTAGCATCGTGTAGCGCTGCCCTTAGTAGAGGAGACACGTGATATTACTATGATAAGTAGTAGATTTAGCGCGTCTGATGAGGTAGAAGCAAACAAACAATATGTCTACGTAATATGCCGGTTTAGACGGGCTTAAGTAAAATTCTTCAAGCGAATAGTAGGTAATAAATATGTACTATGTTTGAGCATATCTTTCAAACAGTAAACAAATGCGCCCAGCGGCCGAAAACTTCTAATACAGCGTTTGTCAACCTTTTTACCCCTGCGGAATCATTAAAATTGGGTTGGAATCCCTACAACAAAATATTATAGGAGGTGTATTTTATTCCACATTTTGTTAGAACATTATTACAACAGAGAACATTATTAAAACAACTGTATCAAGTAACCTTACAGTTTAATTGAAAACAATCACTTCTACTGTGAAATTACGGGATAATGCTGTAATTTTACAGAACGATTTCGATATCACAGGGACACATTGTAAAAAAACATAGATTGTATCAAATAACCAGGGATGTAGCAGTAGAAAGCAAAATGTAAATATGTACCTGCAAATTATTCTTTTACAGAATACTGCTGGAAGTTACATATAAGTTACATTACTCTTTAATTACTGTTACTGCATTTTTGCTGTAGTTTATTTTACTGTATCAAGTAACAGTTTAATTTTAAGAAATCTAATGTGGCCAGGCACATGACTTTATCATACTATATATAAAATTAATAATTTAGCTGCATGAGATTATATTTGATCGAGATCGCCTATGTCTGCATTAAAATAAAACTAGTAGAACTAGACAAATATTATGTCGATTAAGCTGCGTTCGGATATTGTACACCGTTGACACCGGGTACACCGTTCAAATGACACTTACGTGTTATTGGGTGTAAAAAGTGGCGGTGTACCTTATCCGAACGCAGCTTATATTGCCAGTAGGTGTTGTCAAAATCATGTCAAAACATTAGCCTGACATTACCTACTGTCATTAGAATCATAATTTCTGATATATCCTGGCTACTAGTTTAAATGCAGTACGACCGATCTCGATGAAATAGAATTTGCTCATGCAACTATACTATTGATTGTACCAAAAAATGTCATAGTCATAAATTATTCAGAATTTCCTCATCTTTAATTTATTATTTAACTATTTCGACGAAATTCCAGAAATAATAATAATAATAAGCTTTATTTGTCATTTGATCTGGTACAGATATCGACAATTGTCATGTACAGTTCTCCTATATCATAATACTATAACTATTTAAAAGTTTAAAGCTAGTGCGCCAAAATTTATCTTGTAACGAGCAAACAAATGGCGGCTTATTTGCAAAATCTTTCAAAAATGCTAAGAGTAAACCTCCATTTCCTTTGGACCCTTTTCAACAGAAAGCTTTTCGGCTCTAAGTTTGGTTATGAAACTTCTAAATATGAAGTTTCGTCCCGATACCTTTAGTAGTTTCTCCGGAATCGTCGTCACAAAAAACGGGTACACACACACACGCACACGCACACGCACACGCACACGCACACGCACACGCACACGCACACGCACACGCACACGCGCACGCGCACGCGCACGCACACGCACACGCACACGCACACGCACACGCACACGCACACGCACACGCACACGCACACGCACACACACACACACACACACACACACACACACACACACACACACACACACACACACACACCCACCCACGCACGCACGCACGCACGCACGCACGCACGCACGCACGCACGCACGCACGCACGCACGCACGCACGCACGCACGCACGCACGCACGCACGCACACACACACACACACACATACATTTTTCTGTACCTTGGTCAAAAATGTTCAGGGGACCCAAAAAGACATATTTCCACTAAAATCTCAAAAATTTTTAGTAAAAAAAAAGTAAAAATCACTTCTACTGTGAAATTACGGTATTTCCTTTTAATAAGCATATGATGCTTAGCATATTGAATCTAATTTAAAAGATTAACCATCAATTTAAATCCGAATTCTTAAAACTAGGTACTTGTCTCTAATAGGCTATCCAGTCATGTCCTATATTTATTTTGTCCTAAACAAGAAGCACTAACACTTCACTCACAGTGCTCTGCTTTTTACACATTTCACTGATTCACTAGTTCGAAGGGTTTAGTTCTTTTTAGTCTTCTCGCCAGATTCTGGTTGTCCAGTAGCTGCAGGGCCTCTACGTTGACGTGATGGCTTAGGCGAGATTCGTGCTTAGTGGCAAATCTTTTTATTTCTTGGATGACTTGTGTGACACCAAGATCACGGTGCAGGTCATTGTTCCGTATGTACCAAGGAGCGTTAACCATATTCCTTAGTACTTTATTTTGGAAAGTCTGGATTCCTTGTAGATTGGAGTTTTTCGCGCAACCCCAAAGCTGGATGCCGTATAACCAAAATCGGAAAATTTACTACTTAGTCTTTTCCTTTAGAATGGAATTGACATTCTCTTTCTTGGATTGCTTTTCTCAGCTCTCTCCCTTTTGTGGTTATCAGTCTGGAGCCCCAGTCTGGATGTTTGGCGTATTCTCCGAGATGTTCTAAGAGTTTTCTATATAGAAAATAAGCTGCTTCCGGGTTATACCGTGTGTCAAGACTTGTAAATACGGACGTTTCGCGAACCATTTTGCTCGCTTCAGAGCTAATTAAATACTGCTGCTCTGAAGATGCGAGCAACATGGTTTGCGAAACGTCAGCTTTTACAAATCTTGACACACGGCATAACCCGGAAGCAGTTTATTTTCTAAATGATTCTGGCCGTGAAAGTGTACGTACTTAATTTATTATAATCAATGTATAAAGGTGATATACAGGCAGGATGTAAATTTTAAAATAAATTAAAAATTACATCCTGCCTGTATATCACCTTTATACATTTAAACCAGGCAATAGGGACTTTTTCGTGACAAAAATAGTATCAGCAAGCCGCCGGTCCCAGGTCACGTGGAACAGTCCGTAGATGTATTGTGATGTGTTTTCGACTAGCAAATATCATTACTTAATTTGTTATAAACAAAAAACCTAAAAAAATCGTGCTTTTTTTCGTTGTTCGCTTGTAAAAGCTGAACCGATGGAGCAATGTTTATACTATCAACAGACGAATTGTAGAGAATGAAAAGACGAAAGAAATGAACCCTACACTGACCCGATCGGATTAATATTAACGGAGGAAATTCGAAAAAACCGGAGAAATCTGGATTTTTTTCAAAAATTCGTAACTCCGCCATTTTTAAAGTTGTAGCGCAGGATTTTTGCGAGAAAGTAGCGATTGATGGGTACTTTAAGTGTGCACAAGCCAGGCGTTGTCCGATGATTAGTTTTTGCACAATTGCGATTTGAATTTTTTTTATGCAATGTGGTTCGGCGAGTCTGGGTGCGTCGGAGGTGGTCCGATTTTAATTTTTTGAACGTATTTCGAAAGTAGAAGTATTGTACTACAAAACGTCTATTCTGATTTTGCGTTAAAATGTTGCAAAATAGGCGAAAAATGCTTGCAAACTTGACCGAAATCTGCCGCGCGCTCAAACGCTGTCGAGTAGTGGGGTAGGCGGCCAACTCGGGGAAGCGCGCAGCGCGTTGTGATTACTATAGATACGCGCTTCCCCGCGTCGGCCGCCTACCCCCACTACTCGACCGGTTTGGAGCGCGCCGCAGATTTCGGTCAAGTTTGCAAGCATTTTTCGCCTATTTCGCAACATTTTAACGCAAAATCAGGATAGACGTTTTGTAGCACAATACTTCTACTTTCGAAATACGTAAGAAAAATTAAAATCGGACCACCTCCGAAGCATCCAGGCTCGCCGAACCATATTGCATAAAATAAATGCAAATCGCAATTGTGCAAAAACTAATCATCGGACAACGCCTGGGTTGTGCACACTTAAGGTACCCATCAATCGCTACTTTTTCGCGAAAAGCCTGCGTTACAACTTTGAAAATGGTGGAGTTATGAATTTTTGAAAAAAACGAAGATCGGGTCCGTGTAGGGTTCTTTTTTTTTCGTCTTTTCATTCTCTACAATTCGTCTGTTGACAGTATAAAGATTGCTCCATCGGTTCAGCTTTTACAAGCGAACAACGGAAAAAAGCACGATTTTTTTAGGTTTTTTGTTTATAACAAATTAAGTAATGATATTTGCTAGTCGAAAACACATCACCACACATCTACGGACTGTTCCACGTGACCTGGGACCAGCGGCTTGCTGATACTATTTTTGTCACGAAAAAGTCTCTATTGCCTGGTCTAATTGATTATTCTCATCATTACGGTTAGTCCGTATGATACGGTATGCCCGTATATTCATTTTTAATTTATTATAATCTGATTTTTTGAAATTGGACCTTGGGGTGCAATATATCGCACCCACAGTAAAATTCTGTTTGGTTGATTTTATACCAACGACCGTAAGTTGTACTTCTGCGCTCTTGAGATAGCACTCCTCATAGTGATTTATGCTATTTTTTATTATTACGGCACTTGGTTATCGTGATGACATGCTTCATACAGCTGACGTATATCTATTTTATGTGTTTAGAAACACTTCTACTTCCAATTTTCTGTTTCGTGTACCGTTCGCATTCCAAGTTGCGATTCGTAAATCCTTAGTCATCTTACGTGTGTGCCTTTTACTGTTCTAGCATAGATAAATAATTTCTCTTCGATTTTGTCCATCCTTTCTATATTTTTTTGTAGCAATTGCATAGTAGTCACCTGAAGTTGATGGTTGTATTTTTTTGAGGAATCTGTGGCTTTTGTTGAAAGACATTTTTGAAGAAAATTACACAAATTACCAAAATCCTCAAAATCCTGTTAGCACTTAATATGCTACCATCAATAAATAAATGACCGCATATGCCCTTCTACCTAGATTCTCACAGTCCCAGGCGATCATCATCAATGGACATTATTCACCAGAAAAATAGGAATTCTCGCCGTATAATTAACCGGTTATCCGTGTATAAATTAAATATTTACAGTTATTGCCGTTCACGGCTATTTCCACATGGTGTGTTATATTCCCCACTTGATCTTTAACGTTAGGATTCTAGCTGCTTTATGGAGATTGCCTTGCATAAGTTACCAGTTCTTATAGTTCATACGCCATAAAGTACATAACGAGTCGTTCGAACTTCATTAAGTAACCTCGTTATATTAACCATTTTTAGAGCTCGTACTATTTCTTACACAACGACCGCATACCCGCCAAATCCGAACATCGGGTATCCTCAACCGGCCGGCGGCGTATACTGCAAAGAATGACCGTGAAATTACATGTAATGCGGTAGCGTAAAGTTGCATGCAATTTCAATTATTTTTACAAATCTTTGTGATTTGCAAACGCCGAGACATTGCCGAATGGTTTGCCGTTTTCTCGGGCAGTGGCAGTCAGTGGCAGTTGGGTTCAAAATCCATGGGGGTGGGGGTAAGCGCCTCCCCCTGCTCATATGTAACGGCGCCCGTGGGGGTAGTATTGTACAGTTTCATGATGGTGCAGATCGTACATAATTGTGCTCTGGCTATTTTGTGTTGCGGTACTATGGTAAGTATTTTCGTGTGCCTGAATAAATCTCTGCCATCAGCTCTCTTTCTAAGACCAGCTCCAACCAGTTCTTTGATAGCCTCATTCGGGTGAACAAGAATTCTGTACATATGGCCAGAGACCCTCAAATCAATACACGATACGTCATATTGGAATAAAAATAGGTAATAGCTAAAGAATGCTGCCTTATATGTCGCGAAACTTTGAAGTCATGGGATTAAGTAAGCTGTTGATAGTTTCTTTGTTAAGTGGGAGTCAACATGGGAGTTTGGACCGGTCGACTCCCACTTGACCAGAGTTGTGGTAACATTCATACTTAACTGATAGCTACCAAACCAGTTACCCGCCTCGCATAGGAAACTGTCATTGACAAAGAGGCATGTAGATTAACAAGATCGGTCCTAAAATTGAACCTTCCTAATCGGACATGCCTTTAATCTAGTGCGTTGGGTTCTTTTGGTTTTTAGGTAGGACTCGAACAGCAGGTGCGTCATTTCACTCCAAAATGTTGACTATATATATATATATATATTTCGACTATATATATATATATATATATATATATATATATATATAAAGGAGAAAGGTATTTGTCGGGCAATTCCGTCATACGAAGATCGAAGAAACAACCGTAGACACGTGTTTCGGACTGTTAGTCCTCATCAGTACGGTATAGCCAAGGAGCAAGATGGGAAAAAAAGCATAAAAAATAGGGAACCATTTGAGTGTTTTTCCATTGAGTGCCCATCTTGCTCCTTGGCTATACCGTACTGATGAGGACTAACAGTCCGAAACACGTGTCTACGGTTGTTTCTTCGATCTTCGTATGACGGAATTGCCCGACAAATACCTTTCTCCTTTATATCTCACCGTCGATTAACCAGCTTTTCTTTATATATATATATATATATATAGTCGAAAATTGTCAAATAAACACTAACTAAATCGACTTTGGCCGACATTGCATTACTGGCGCCCTCTAGCGTGATTTAATTGGTTTTTGGCCAGTGAGTCATTTTTTTCATTCGTGGCGTAGAAATGTTGTTAGAAGCAAGGAAACAAAAAAAAATATTGACCTAATGATCAAAGTCAGCGTACAAGTCTAAGTCACTTAATGGACTACTCGAAGGAAGTATTCGAATTATTCGAAGAAAAGCATTTTTCCGACACAATGCGTGTGTACAACCACATCGGGCGCTGGCCAGCGCTAGCTAAGCGGTGCTAGCGCTTGGTAAGCGCTGGCACTAAGCGGTCGCCATCTTGCGAGCGGAGATAATATACTTCTCGTGTAACCGTTCAGCCGGTCCGACGGCGCCGCTAGCGCTAGCGATTTCTGCTAGATCTGGTTGTACACGCCCAATGATATCAAATGCTTGATATTTTGGTGATAATCGTAGCCTGAAAGTGACGTTTAAGGGTACTTCCTTCGAGTAGTCTATTGAGTGATTTTGACTTGTACGCTGACTTTGATCATTTGGTCAACATTTTTTTCGATTTTCTTGCTTCTAACAACATTTGTACGATACGAATTTCAACAAAATAGCAAATATCATTGTAATCGGATAGATGTTTCCTATCGAATAATCAGAGTGTCGCCATTGGATACCCGTGAAAAAAATGAGTCACTGACCGAAAACCAATTAAGTCACGCTAGAGGACGCCAGTAATGCAATGTCGGCCAATATCGATTTAGTGTTTATTTGACAATTTTCGACTATTTTCACAAATTCATAGCCACCTAGATTAATACACAAAAAAGTTATTTTTGCGTTGCCTTGGTGATAAAAATTGACGATCAATATGTTTTTGTGTTCAGAATGTCATACTGATTGAAAACATCATACAAAATATATCGGGTGCCATTTAAAATTTCAATTATGACGTCATTTCCGTAAAAACTGGAAGTCACATTAACCTCAAGAGTATCCCAAATAATGGCATTCTTTGTCGATTAACACTTTACCAAATTTCATTTGTCCAGCTTTACAAACAACCAGAAATAAACGGGAGTACCTATGGCGTGGGTCACCCGGTGTATACATGTAATTTCGTTAAAATACTTAAATAATGAATAGAAATAGAGGAAATTTTATACCATTTATTTCTATGACATTTTTTGGTAAAATTAATAGTTTGGCTGCAGTAGCAGATTCAAATTATTGTCGTGTCGGAGTTAAATTTAGTTAGCCAGGATTTGTCAGATATTTTCATTCTAATGACAGTAGGTAGTGTCAAACGGTGATGTTATGACAATCTGTCAATAGTTTCGAAATAACCGCAAGAGGTTGCAGCGCCGGAACCACCTGAGTAGCCTGGGGCGAGCACGAAGGCGAAAGACCTCCACAACTAAATGCTGAGCGGGACGTCAGCGATGAAGATGACGTTGAACCTGATTAACGAAGGAGACGGCGAAGGCGGTGGCGGTAGCTGCGTGTGCGTGCTGTTTTTTATCGCATTTTTTATCGCTTTATCGCCGTTCGTTTTTAAAAAAATTACCCGCCAAGCTGTTCACTCACTGGCGGTTAAATCGTAAAGATTTCAAATTTGCAAATACAATTTCGGATAAACGCCCACGGCGCAAGGCACCGTTTGTTTTATAGCATTTGAAATTATGTTAATTTATATTGTATATTTTCTTTAATTAGTATATTTGTGTTAATGGTTAATGGAATCCCATGCAGCTAAACTATTAATTTTATATATAGTATGATAAAGTCATGTGCCTGGCCACATCAGATTTTTTCAGATAGTAGATGTCACACTGGGCAAATAGTTTCAATTTTAAATCCGTTTGAAATAATAACAAAACTGTATTTTATATTTATACGACTCTAACTTGTTTATGAATTAAAAAACCCAGTTAGTCGACGTGAAACTTTTTACTCAGAATGACATTTACTTGTAGAGAAACCATGGGTATTGATTGTATTTTTGTTCGTTGTCAAATTGTTTGGCAAGTATTTTATTTGTATTTTCCACAATTTTGTTTTGTTTTAATTTTCCGGCTGTAACTTTTTAAGCCTTTCAAAAAACCATTAGGACCAAATAAAGAAATGCTCAGAATGACATTTACTTTCTACAAATAATTTTTGCAGGAAAAAAAGAGACATCCTATATAGTATATATGTACCTACATAGTACATACCTTCACTCTACAGAGTACAGATATGATTCATCATGGTGTACGTATAAGTAGTGGAATAGTTATTCCCAGTATAAATAGTGCTATTCCGCCTCCCATTGGCTAAAATATTTGTTTTATAGTAATAACAACTTATACTGGTATTTATACCAATATTTAGTTAGACCATGGTATAACGTGCTTTGTAAGATCGGCCCTTAGTAAAACAGCAGCGATCGGCCAAGGTGATAATTAGTTATTATATTTTCCTAGATGGATATCTACATCCGTTAACATATTAATTGTTTGATAAGTAATTTCTTCAATTACTTAGATCATTACACGTTAATACTAATTAATGTGTAATAAATACAACAGCCGTGAACATCAACCGAATTACCAGCGTAGTATGCTCGAATTAGCTTCGAATTAAAATCGTGACAAATGGAACACTCGGCAACTGTTTTCATCAAAGCAAGATGCGAATGCTCTGACGGAGCAGCCTAAGTGAATAAACGGTGTAATTATACAGTTATGGCGTATGATTGAGATGCCAAAACAATTATCTCAATTTCGGTAGGCACAACATAACCGACAGTTATTTCGTATATTTAATTATAAAACAATGTAATTGTTGGGAAAAATATAATTTACGGGAAAGATATTTTAAAATGGTTGCTTTAGTAAGAACTGACTGATTGATAGGTACTGTAATTTATGACATTACACACTTGATTTCGTATGATTTCGTTGAAAAGGACATTAAGTGTATTATTCTTCAGAGGTTAAGTGCAAACACATATAATCTTCTTCAACGGCTTTATTAACACTACTCACACAACTTACAGGTTACAGGTACAAAAGAAAAATGAGTTCTAAAACAGACACGCGCTTGACATTTTTACACACTACATAGGTGGCGCTTTTAGGCGCGTTGCCAACTTAAATATATTCATATAAAATTGTCCTATAAGACAACAAAGTGGAGCAAAGTGTTCTGAATACAATAGTCAATTATTTGACTCCAGTCGGTACCTGTGGTTGCAGCCAATGCATTCCAAAAATCTTGTATACTAAATTTCAGATCAACTGCTCGAAAATTACGGCAGCTAGCGTGTAAAATTGATAAAATTGATTTAAATATTGTGGCAAACTGAATATATCCTACTACAGTAAATATGGGGTCATTTTACGAGTCATTTTTACCGAGAAAAGATGAAAATTGATGGAAAAATCAGAAGAAAAAAGTCTAGACACTGAAAAAATAAATCAGTTTTCTTTTAGCCTTTTAGTGTCGGTAATGATATTTAGGGCCATATACCATAACGGAGCGAAGAACCAACTGACAACCCCGTCAAGCCAGCTCCCCAGTAACCCACTTTGGTGTAGTCGAATTTAGATCCGCGGCAAAGCCGCAGAAGGCTGCAACAAGCCGCCGAATTTTATGCCGACGGCAATGCCGCAATTGCCGCCGGGCTAGCCCAGTTTGGTGAAGCCCCGCCTTAAGACAACACCCGCCAGCAATTTTATAATTATACAATACAAAAGGAAATTACGATAACTAAATTGACTAAAATTCATAAAAGATTTACAAAACCACAAGAAAATACATTAGAGTTATTGTAAGATACATAACTAATATTAACACATCAATAATTCTGAAACACCTAAATTTTCTCTGTGATAATTGAACTTAATTTTTCCCAGAGACTTCGTCATAATATCCGCTACCTGTTTCTCTGTACAAACATACTCAAGAATAATTTTGCCGTCCAAAAACAAGTCTCTAACAAAATGATATTTAACATCAATGTGTTTAGTTCTTTTTGTTTCTAAAGTTTTTGCCATTGTAATTGATTGTCTTCAAAGATCTTAAATGGGAATACATTAAACTCAGTTACTTCTGTCAATAATTTTGAAACATAAACTGCCTCCGCAGTACATTCCGATAAAGCAACGTACTCAGCTTCGGCACTACTTAACGAAACAGTGGCCTGTTTCTTTGTTTTCCAGTGAATTGTATTATTAAAAAGCTTTAAAACAAATCCTGACATGCTCTTACGATCACTTATATTACTGGCAAAATCTGAGTCAGCATAAGCTGTTAAAAGACTTTCAAAATTATTATTCTTTTTCAATTTTAAGCCATAATTCATAGTAAATTTCAAATAACAAAGAATCTTTTTCAAGTAGTTCCAGTGCTCGATATCAAAACAGTTCTGAAATTGACTCATATATGTTACAGCAAAACAGATGTCTGGACGAGATCCTAGCATAATATACATTAGCGAGCCTACTAATTGTCTATACGGTACATCACTTTTTGATTTGCCTACTACTAGTTGCAAATTTTGTTCAACTGGTAGACAATGTGTTTTAGAATCGGACATTTTAAATACTTCCAAAGTTTTAACAATGAGATCCTTTTGACTCAAAAATAAACAATTTTTTGACTTTTTGATCGTTAAACCTCGAAACTTCAGTTCGTTCTTACCGGTAATGTCTCTAATTGTAAATACATTTCCCAGACTTACTTTTAGATTTAACAACTTATCTTTATCTTTACAAAAACAAAGCAAATCATCTACATGTATTAATAAATATACTCTATTTAAATTTTGTTTAGAAAAATATAAACATGGATCTGTTTTTGATCTTAGAAAACCAAGATTCTATGTTAAATTTGTCATTCCAACACTTAGGAGATTCCTTAAGACCGTACAAGGATTTTTTAAGTTTACATACGTGTGTTATACTATTTCCTTTCTCTCCTTCTGGTATCTTCATATAGACAGGTGACTTCAACGTGCCATTTAGGAAGGCGCACTTTACGTCTAGGTGTAGGATATGCATTTCCACTTGTACGCTGAGGGTTAATAGAATTCTTATACTCAGCATCCTCGTAACGGGTGCATAGATGTCTTCGTTTATATTCGTTTGTTAGAAACCTCTGGCGACAAGTCTGGCTTTCCTTATTTTCTGCCCATCCTGTTCCTTTTCACGAAATACCTATCTGGAGTCTATGATAGTTTCCCCATCTGGTACCTCGGAGCGTGGAATGGTTTCCCAGGTTTTGTTTTCATGCAGCGCATGAAGTTCCTCGTTGATTGCAGTTTGCCAACCCTGATTTATGGCTTCTTCAAAGGACTCGGGAACTAAAAATAATAAAGCAAAATGACAAAAATTACTCATATCATAGTCGTTGAATCTTTGAGGTGGTCTTCTTATTCTTTGGGTACACGACTTTTCATTGGGTGGCTCGTCTACTGATCTTTCTTCTTTGTCGTTTATGTTCTCATCATCGTTAGGCATATTTGCCTCATCGTCTTCCTTATTTTCTTCGTTTTCTCTTTCATTCTCTTCTTCTTCCTCTAAGACTTGAGTGTGTGCATCCGTTTCATCAAACTTGACATGTTTTGCCACGACAATTTTTTCTTTTGCTTCATCCCATAGGCGATATCCATTGTTTGTATAGCCTACCATGATTAGCTTTTTGCTTCTTTTATCCAATTTTCCATTTCTGTCTTCTTTTTGTATAAACATGTATGCATCACTTCCAAATATTCTTATTTTATTCAGATTTAGAGGTTTATTATGCCAAACTTCATATGGTGTCAAAGTTTCCAGTGTTCGAGTCTTCGTTCTGTTGTGTAAATAGGTTGCCGTTTTCACTCCATAAATGTTTGCCTAAATTTTTGTCGAATATCAGGCATCTAGCTTTATCAAGTAGTGTTCTATTCATGCGCTCGGCGACTCCATTCTGTTGTGGTGTGTGTGTGGCATTGTATATTCTACTTGAATACCAGGTTTTTCACAGAAATCTTTGAATTCTTTTGACGTATATTCCCCTCCATTATCGCATCTCAGTCTCTTAATTTTCTTTTCTTGTCGGGTGCTGGCATACTTTACATATGAAGCAAATTTTTCTAGAACCTCTGCCTTTGTTCTCATAAGATAGACCGCAGTAAAATGTGAAAAATGATCTATAAATGTCACAAAATATTTACATGCATCGTGCGTAGCAGGTTTAAGGGGTCCACAGACTTCACTGCAGATTAGTGATGGGAAGTTCGAATCTTTTATGCGATTCGAACCGAACGACTCTATTGAGTAAAAGATCCGCATCAAAATATTCGTTCATTTCGTTCAATTCGTTCGAACGAGTCACCGGCTGACCGGCTCTTGGCTCGGTACAGTATGTATCAGGTCTGATTCGTTTAAGTTCGCTGGGATAGCAGTCGGCGGGGATTCGGTTCGACGCAGTTATGGGCAGTTTTCTAAAGTATATTTTCTAAATGTTTTGTTAGTAGTAGAATTAAAATGTATCCTTAGTACCCACCCAGTTTCTTTAATTATCGGATGTAAATGTATTTAAAATATATTCGATATTGATAATAATCAATAATATTATTAGATATTACAGTAGAACGTCAAAAATCCGAACGCGTTTTAAAAGCGTTTAAATACACAATTATGTAATAGTTTGTATAATACGTGGTATAATATATAGTTATTTAACCAACAAGTATATTAAAAAGAGCGCTTAATGATCAAGACTGTTTAACGCTCGAGCGTAGCGAGAGCGTGAATTGTCGAGATCACTAATCGCCGTTTAATATTCGAGTTGGTTACAAAATTTTTTCGTCGATCGTATTCTTCTAGCGTCGTCTACATAGATTTTTCTTCCCCGATGTCTTTTTAGGTTATATGATAATTTATGTAATTTGACACTGACAGTTCTAGAGGGCGGTATGTTTTGATTGGAAGGTTTCATTTCACAATTGTTCGATTGGCCAATCAAACGACGTATTTATGTCGTGTGATTGGCTATAACAAATCATGCATTAATAGAAATCGTGCATTAATAGAGTTGTTTAATAAACAATTTCCTATTCACTAAACTGACTCATAAATAAACAATCGACGGAAATGTATATTTAATCGATAAAAGTGTATATTTTAGGCATGTTTTAGGCCTAAGTGTCATTTTCTAGGTTATTTTCGAAAATGCGAACAATTTGATAATCCGAACCACCTTCGGTCCCAATTAGTTCGGATTATCGACGCTCTACTGTATTTAAGAATCCAAAAACACTAAAAGAATTATCTCAGTTAATTACAATGATTTAATATATACCGTGTCCAGAAATCTATCCGGACGATCTATTCTGATCATGTTACCTAAACCGAACTCATCCCTAACTTCATATGTACATATGTATAAAATAAAACAATAAATTACATACATATATCTAATACAAATTAATTTCTTTATCATTCGTGTATCATATTGTAATATAAGTACCTATAAAATATGTGTGTATGACGTGTGCAATGTCACTAGAGAACAGAATGAACAATGACAATACAATCATACAATGTACGAATTTTACGATGAGAGTCCGAGACTCCGCAGTCCGCAACCCACAATACAGTGCCAGTACGTTTACAATTCGCATGAGTTGAACGAGTCGTGAAAAATACTCGTTCAACTCATACCGCAGATACGGGTCTTGCTTTGAGTTCGATTCAGCTCCAGTTCGATTCAGTTCGAACCTAGTGATTCGCACCATACGGTTCTTTTTAAAGATTCGTTCAATTTGAACGAATCATACGAACTCGACCCACCTCTACTGCAGATTACTTCTAAAACTTCTCGAGGTTTCAGTTCGTCTTTTAGGTTTTCGAATGTTGTTTTTGTCTGCTTTCCTTCTAAGCAAGTTTGACAAACCTTCGTCACTGGAAACTGACATGAATGTCCCATTCTTCTATGCCATAGTAGTTGATCGGTAATGTGGGCTTCTTCCTTTACATTAAAGTTTAACCATTTTTGAGTTTGCCACAAAGTCTCACTTCCCCATTCTTGGTTATTTTTGCTTCTCTGTTAGAAAATTCCACTTTGTAGCCCTTTCCTTCAATTTGCTTCACTGACAACAAATTATGTACCAGCCCTTTCACTAATATTACATTTTCTAATTTTTGATTTTTCTTGTTATTTTGAACTTTCAAGGTACCTCTTTTTGTGCCAACTAGACTTTGACCTTCTTTTGCAATGCCAATTTTTATTGCAACGTCTTCGGTGTTTTTAAGGAATTTTCCAGTTTCTTCGTTCACCATGTGTATGCTACAACCGCTGTCCAATACAAATGTCAGCAAACCATTTCGTTCTTCCATACGGTCTTCTCTTTCATACGTCATAAAGGCTTCTTCTTCTTCTGAATCTTCTTTTGTTTGATTCGCAAGACTACACTTTTGCCTGAAGTTCTTGACAAAAAACTGGTTTGGCGGTTTTCTGTAGTCAGAGCGCTTGTGCCCCACTATTCCACAGTTGTGACATTTAAATGGGAATCTTTTGTAGTTCTCCTTTGGAAACTTCTTGGTGTAAAATGAGTTTTCCTCTACAGAGCTTTTGTTGTCCCCCTTTCTTCGAGATTCCTCCATTAGCAGTTTATTCTTAACAAACTCAAGCGTCACTTCGCCTTGAGAACTCAGAATGTCTATGGCGGTGGTAATGTGGTGGTAAGTTTCGGGCATTGCCGACAGAAGTTGCATGATGATTTCGTCGTTCTTGATTTCCGACCCGCAACTTTTTAATTCTTGCACAGTTTTTACGAAGTCAGCTAAAAACGTGTGCAAGTCTTCTTTTTCGTTGTACACCATCTGCCGCAATTTTCTTTGCAAGGTTATGCGATTTGATAAACCTTGTTTACAGTAAGTAGATTTTAATTTTTCCAACATACTTTTTGCTGTTGTCTCGCTCTTCACAACGTCGCGAATTTCGTCATTTAGGCACTGAATTATTATATTTTTCGCCTTGGCTTCGGCTTTCCGCCACTTTTCAGTTTCGTCTGCTGGCGGCTCCTTCGTTAACACGTCCGCTACGACCTATTTTCTTCCAGACGCATTATCACTCTGTATTCCCAGCTAGCGTAGTTGGTTCCATCGAATGGCCTGATGCTGTATATGGCTGCCATTTTCTTCAAAATTGCAATACTTTTTTTTCTTTTTCCTTGATGTTGAAGGTTACAAACTTTCCGGCTGCACCGTTCGCATGCACTTAAACCTCTCTCTAGTTACGTGGTTATTCTGGGCCCATAACCTATTATTCTTCAGAGGTTAAGTGCAAACACATATCATCTTCTTCAACGGCTTTATTAACACTACTCACACAACTTACAGGTACAAAAGAAAAATGAGTTCTAAAACAGACACGCGCTTGACATTTTTACACACTACATAGGTGGCGCTTTTAGGCGCGTTGCCAATTTAAATATATTCATATAAAATTGTCCTATAAGACAACAAAGTGGAGCAAAGTGTTCTGAATACAATAGTCAATTATTTGACTCCAGTCGGTACCTGTGGTTGCAGCCAATGCATTCCACAGACTGCTACAATTTTTAACAAAAAAACCTATCCTTATTGTTGCACCCTGGATAGGCTCAAAACGCGTTGAATACCAATGTCTCTAATATTACTGTTACCGGGAATCAACCGACAACTGAACAAAATAATTTTTAAAATCGCATGAGCTATTCGACCTATACTTGGAATAGTATATACATACTTTATATTTCATCTTACTTAGAGAATTCAAACCTTAACATTTTTGCAAGTTGACTTAGTTATCTGAATTTATTGTGACGATGAAATCAAAAAGATGTCCGTGGTACAGTCCATATACGTTCACTCCATCCAGTTTAATCAGTTTAAAATGATTGAAAATTGGGTGTTTGTAGATGGTCTAAATGAGGCGCGACTCTCGAGTTAATGTTCCGTGTCCGTGCATACAGTTTTCTCCAAAATAGAGACACCGAGGCGACACGCAATAGTGACGGCCACACATCTAGAGATGTAATATTTTGTCTGAAGCATGTTATGATTGGCTAGACGCCAAGACGCCTCGTTTAGAGACGTCGCCAAGCGTTCCTGTCACCGGGCTAAGTATGGACGCCTTCTTCAAATTCCTGCCTGCGTCTCCTAGGTGACTCGTGAAGTGTGCGTTTAAAAATGCGCTCTTTGTTTCACCGCAGCCGCTCCGAGAAACGAAATTAATCACTCACCCAAAAGAGAAATGAAAAATACAACAAAAATCTATGTTTTAGCTATATTAGGGTGGTCCATATTTTTTAACTGTTAAATTTATACAGGTCCCTCTCATTGCATTGCATTGCATTATATCCATACTTGAGGTTCTCAAAATCAAGAATAAGTTTAATGGAATAATATAAAAAAATACACATTTTTATACCCCCCACATTTAATGTGGTGAGGATATACACCCTTAAGGAGGCGTGGCAGATATAGACTTATATATATATTGTTGTATATATTGTTGACACAAAATGTCCCTTTCCTGTCGGCGTCTGACCGCCATTGCGACGACAAGATATTCCTAAACGAATAATTCACCGCCAAGACCAATTATTTAGAGAAATAACCGAAACCCTGATAATGTTTGTTGGCAGTTTCAAGCACAGACTATTTGGGACAGATGATGGCGAAAGCCGAAACTAGTCTCCCATGTAAATAAAAAACCAATGCAAAAACCAATGCTTTTATTGTACTACCCAAATTATATTAAAAACTTTGCAATATGGATCCAGGTCAGTATCAATACTATATATATATACAGGGTGTCTCACGGAACTGGTACATTAGAAGTTTCTCATGTTCTACTATTTCTGGAAACTTGAAATTTTGCAATTAGAATTTACTCGATCTGAACTCTTCAGCTAAAATATTTTCAAGTTAACTGTCACGTCCGGTCACCGGAAGTCGGTATCAACTTTGTTATTTTAAACGGAATGATATAATTTTTATTTTATTTTTGGTTTCTACGTATCAAAAAACATCATTTTTGATAATGTTTCCCTATACCTAAATATCATCATTTTTGAGTTTTTTTGATTTTACTATTTTTTTGGTGATTTTCGCGGTTGCGTTTAAAATTTAATATCTCGGTTATTATTGAAACTAGAAGTTTCATGATCTGTGGTCCAAAACTAGAAACATAACCAAATAAGACGATATTTAGTTCATCATGATGTCTTATACAGGGTGTTCAAAATTTACAACACAATAATTAAATTTTCAAACTTAAAAAACTATATATTTTCAAATGGAACCACCTGTATACCGATACGCCATTCGATAGTAAATCTTCTTCCGTATCAATCAATATTAGGGTTCCCTATATCTATCTTTCATAGTTTTTGAGATATTGTCAGTATAAAAGAATGCAAACTAAATACAAAACGATTTAGTTTTCATTTATAGGAATGTAACAACTTTGGAACAGCAGGAAAACAGAAAAATATTGAAAAGGTTTGTTAAAATTAAAATAATATATTTGGGATATCTAACTTAAATTAAAACTTAATTATGTTGTTCGAAATGCTGCCCGTTCTGCTCAAAACATTTTAAAACTCTACGCTGTACTTCTGTCATCGTCGTTCTTCGGATTTCTTGTCGCTGAAGTCTGAAACTGAAACTGAAACTGGTGGCTACTAATCTGTTAGTCAATTGTTCTCGAGTATTAACTGGTGTGGAATAGACCTGACTTTTCACATGACCCCAGGAATAAAAGTCTAATGGTGTTAAATCTGGTGAGCTTGGTGGACACCGCCAGGATCCCCTATCTCCGAACCACCTATCGTCAAACATATGATTAAGTTGAATGGATACCACATGCGAAGACTTGCGGTGCCGGTGCACCGTCCATTTGATAAAAGCAGTCGCGTAGAATATTGAGGGGAAGAGTTTCGCAAAAATTGTTGAGACATCCACGCAACATTTCTAAATATCTATCACTATTTACATTTTCGTTGTAAATTTCATATCTAATTTCGTCTGCCTTTATTAAATGGGAGTATTCAAAATGGATTTAAAGAAAAAGTGACAATATCTCAAAAACTATAAAAGATAGATATAGGGAATCCTAATATTCATTGATAGAGAATAAGATTTCCTATCGACTGGCGTATCGGTATACAGGGTGATGCATTTGAAAAAAATGAGTTTTTTACGTTTGAAAATTCAATTATTGTGTTGTAAATTTTGAACACCCTGTGTAAGATATCATGATGAACTAAACATCGTCTTATTTGGGTATGTTTCTAGTTTTGGACCACCAATCATGAAACTTGTAGTTTCAATAATAACCGCGATATTCAATTTTAAACGTAACCGCGAAAATCACCAAAAAATGAGTAAAATCAAAAAAACTTAAAAATGGTGATATTTAGGTATAGGGAAACATTATCAAACATGACGTATTTTGATACGTAGGAACCAAAAATAAAATAAAAATTATATCATGCCATTTAAAATAACAAAGTTGATACCGACTTCCGGTGACCGAACGTGACAGTTAACTTGAAAATATTTTAGCTGAAGAGTTCAGATCGAGTAAATTCTAATTCCAAAATTTCAAGTTTCCAGAAATAGTAGAACATGAGAAACTTCTAATGTACCAGTTCCGTGAGACACCCTGTATATATATATATACATATATGCAGGTTTCTGCAAAGAATTGAACATCATATGTTTGACGATAGGTGAACAGCCTGTTTTTAGGGTTCCGTACAAAAGTTAAAAATGGAATAGAAAAAATAAATTAGAAAAAAAATAAAAACAGAATCACTCTGTCTCTCTGTCTGATGTATGTCACACTGGAATTTCTCTGCGCTGAATCAAGCATATACAGTATATATTATACACAGTGGGCAAAGGGAAAATAATAAAAATTTTGAATTACTTGTATTTTCAATTAGAAAACATACCATATTTGCAATAACACAACGTTTCCATCCAATCATATGTTAGTTTATATATGGATATGCTGGATTTCTGATAATATCAGGTCAATTTAATGTGAAATGAAAGGTGTATTACAATCAGTGGGTTGACATTGGCTGGTTTGATTTGAAAGAACATCGTGGCAGTGGAGTGGGAGGTTTGGAACAAATTCATAGCCCAGGCACGTGAAGTCTGATTGCAGACTTGACTTATCTTTGAAGATTGTGGAGAGACCATCGCTTGCTTTTGGTTTTTTTTGGATGCCATATTTGATTTGATTTTGTGTGGTTTCTTATTCATGTCCAATTATGATGTATCATACTTATTGGTTGATATTAAATTTTAAACGAATGTTATTATTGTATATGTTATACTATTTTTTGTTTGTTTATTCATAGATTTTATCCGATGCAAAGAATGAACGACGGCAACATTCAAACAATGTTATGTGACAACGTGAATTGACTAATAATCTGATATTGATTAATAATATAATAGGGTATTTGACTGTATTAAAAATATGGCATGTATTATAGTCATCCTAATAGATTACAGTTTAAGAAAACTATTTGTTATTACTTTTCAAAAAAAAAATGCTTTATTTCTATGAAAAACCAAAATTAAAATTGAATTTTATTCACGTCCTATCACGTGATTGAAAACGCTCTGTAATTGGGTCAGTCTCCAGTGATGTCATTCGTTAGTCCGCCTTAGAGCGCGTTCGGTTTGTCAGGGTATGGTATGGGGAGAGCAATGCTCAGATAACTTGGGTCGGCTGTCTCTCTCTTATATGCAGATAAACGCCGTATGACGTTAGTCCGCCTATTATGCAGCGCGTCACTCTCACCGTAAAATACCGGGTTATCCGAACGCGCCATGTAAGCGTCATGTAAGCATAACTTTGTAGGTTAGGATAGCCCTAACCTTCAGCTGTCAGATCAGATAATACCTTTCGAAAATACGATAGATAACTTATTCTAGTCAGTTTTACTTATGTCGAAGTAATCTTCACAACAGAAAACACTTGTATTGGCGGCTATTTATTTCATTTGGATTTCTACGAGCCAACCACTTTCTTCGCAGTTTCAAATCTTGCGGAACAGCTAGAAATAGTTTATCCGGAGTTTTTCTTGACGTATATCTGCATTGTGGATTTATACACCATGTATAACCCATTTTTATGTAGAAATTGTGAAAACAACACATCATACAACACCATTACCAAACGGCGACGATGCCGATGCTGACAGACCATATGGGCCGATTTGACATCTTGACATCACATCATCTTGACATCTTGACATCACTAACCGGTGACGTCACACAACAGAAAGTATCGTTTTGGCGGGACTTTTTGTGATTCAATTTTTAACGCTGATTTTTATGAAATATTGAGGAAATAATTACAAAAAATAATGCATTTACAATGTAGAGTGAAGGAATAAACACATTAAGATGGTTTTCCAAAAATAGTCAAATACCCTATTAACTTGATTTGATTAATAATTGTTATTGATTAATCACCTTGACAACCGTACGTCGGTACGGCTTTTTGTCGTTACAACAATGACAGCTTAGAAATTTTACGGTTGCATGCATTACACATACACATGCTATTACTATTTACTGTAAGAAAACCTGCTACTTTATCGTGTTGCTATATATTAAAACCTTATACAAAATTTAGAACGATTTTTTCTCGACTTTTAAAGTAAACAATCAACAGTTTTTATAATAAACGTTCATGCATAAACACATTTCCTTAATTTAATTACATCATTTTAATTAAACACATAAAAATATTGTTCACTCGCACGATCCACTAATAAATTTTGTAAGTCGGGCATATAGATATTTCCGGTGAGTATATATGTGGGGCATCTTAAGATAGAAAATATTAATGCTGTCTAGTTAACACCGGAAATGACGTAACCAGTGTATGTAATTGCTTATAATTCGAGCAACGGCGGCGATGTGCGGGTCTAATATTGTAAACCGCCTAAACTGGTTTAATAGGCACGAAAACTCAATACAATGACTTCGAAATTACTTCACAAATTCAGAACACAATCGGTCCGGCATTTGTCTGTACACTTAAATTACTGCAATTATAATTATTTACTCACACCTAAATTGAAAACTTGGGTGCTTGTATGTAGGAGGGATTGAATTCAAAACTAAAATCCTGTTCAAAATCCTGTTTAAATTACCGGGTAATTAAAAAGTCAAAATGTTAAATTACCGGGTACACAGATAGAAATGTTTGTTTAACTCGAATATTTGTTTGACGAGATGCAAAAATATATTTATTTGCTACAAAGAATTTTTATTTTAATCAAAACAATATTACTTTACTCCAAACAAATGGTATTCGACTCTAAGAAACATTCTTTGTAGCAAATAAATATATTTTTGCCTCTATTCAAACACGCATTTATATGAGTTAAAAAAATTTCTATCTGTGTAATTAAAAATTCAAAATGTTAAATTAAACAGATCACTATAAGTTATGATTACTACCAATGTTAATAAAAATGTTTGGTAAAACCTTAAATCATTATTTTGTGGATAACAAGCTATCTCTGATCTTTTGCCTGATTTGATAGTACATACTAAAATCAAAGCAGACTACATAGAAATACTATTTACTACTACAAAAACAGGAAAATCAAACAGAATAATAATAGTAGAAAATAAACAATTTAGTTCTGTACATATTCACAAAATAAGTCTCCGGTTCACAGAGGTTTTTTTTGTCATTTGTCATTTTTCTAACACTGGTTTATTTATTAAAAAGTAAATTCTGATAATAAATGGCTTCTGATTTCAGAACTGCATTATCGGATTTGTTGGATTTGTCGCCATTGGCGAAGGCGTTTTCCACTTCTCTATTCATTAAATACAAAATATTAGTTCTGTATTTTCTCAAGTAATGTCGGTTAATTTGGAATAGTAAAAATAGACCCATAGACCCATTTCCATTGGCTAAATGACACCTTGAATAACATTGTCACGCACGAGTCCGACCATGCACCACGCGGATTGTTAGGTACTTCCCAGGCAAACGCAAACAACAGTGCACTTGTCGACTGCTTAGGAGGGGTGGGGCGCATTCATGCGTCTACTCATGGAAGGTCTTTGAAATTAATTTATAAATTCCGGTAAATTACCAACGGTAATTAAAATTGTCGGTAAATTACCAACGGTAATTTAAATTGAACGCCGTAAATTACGGTAATTAAAAATCGGTAAATTACCATTAATTACGGTAATTAATTCGGTAATTTACGCGGTAAATTACGCTTTTACATCCCTGCTAATAATATTATAAAATGCATCATTTTTGAGTTACAAGGAATTAATCAAAATTAGTTCAAATACTTCCAAATTAAGAATATTTTTACACATACATACACATTTATTATAATTTGGTAGTTTGAACATTTAATTTAATGCCTCGGCGACATTATACCGCTTACATGGCTACCTCTGACCCGAAGCGCCTCACTAAGTTTCATTTATCCACGACATCTTCGATGCTACACAAGAATCGGGGCTAGTTCTTAACAGTGACAGACACTATACACTCTATCCAACTGATATTGACGGTAATTATATTATATTAATGTTCTTGCTCCTTGATAAAATTGTCAACAGTCCTAGTGATTATTACAGTAAGATGAATGTGTTTTCTTGTTTCTTATGTGTGCACATGGTCCTTTTTCAGCATGGCCTGATGATGGGTTTCAAAACCAGAAATTAATTGCCTAAGAATATACAATTAAACTAGTCCACAACGAAGTTTTATTATTTCCCCACTAACGATTTTACTTCTCTAGTATAGACGTTTTCTCTGTTGCTGCTGGGATCACGCATCACTTCGAGTGTTGGTACAAGTTTTTGTTTGATACAAGATCGCGTTACTCGTTCGATCAAGCGCAGCCCAAACTCATTCTTTTAGGAAATTTCGAAAGTAAATGAAAATAAAGTTGCGATACATATTAATATACAGTGCGTTCATTTCAAAACTTCCCACCCGGAATAACTTTTGACATAATGACGTCACGATATTTAGCAAAAACACGTCAATTTTTATTTAAAGGGGGAACTTTAAACCTAGTTCTAATCTAATCATAAGTTCCACCCCTTCACCCCCAGCCACCCCTATTTTTGATTTTCAAATGTGACTATATACCACATTTTAAAGGGGATAAAAATGTCTATTCACTCATAAAAAAAATAAATTAAATCGGTTTATTCGTTTCTGAGATAGAACAAATAAAGTAAGAGTTAATGTTCTATTTTTGACAGAGAGGAAATGCCACTTTGCAGACTTTTTGCATGCTTTTCTCTTAAGTTTTAAAGTTCAAGTCCACGCTTTCAGTTAACCCTGCTAAAAAAACCAATAACACGGTTTCTTAAAACAAAATTGCACGAATAGTCAAAATGTACAGACTTTTTTTCATAAACCGAAAAAACAGAATTTTCTAGAAGCTGAAATGGAAACTTCAAAATCCCTGTCCTTAAGGGTAATTTTAATTAATTATATCTAATAGAATTTTGTTTCTAACCTCTTCACAGCCAGCCAACTCTACTTTTGATTTACAAATGAAAGTACCATCATGTAGAGGGGATGAAACAATCTTTTCATTTTTAAATGTGATATCTGCATTTAGTATCTTAGAAGAAGCAGCATCGTGAAATTATTATTCACGTCATAATTCGGATACTGTTTATTTTGTAAAAATAACATAACAACGATTTAATTTTTATCAATTAGTTTATAAACTGTTCAAAATGTCCTCCATTTTTTTTCTAAGCATAAATAAAGTCTACTCTCGAAGGCACGTCGCACTTTTCTAAATGTTTCGCGAGATATCTGCCGGCACTCTCGACTTATCCGAACTTTAAGATCATGTAAATCTTCCGTTTTGAAAACTTGAGTTTTTAAATGACCTCAGAGAAAATAATCAAGTGGCGTTAAGTCCGGGGATCTTGTTGGCCATTATAGTGCTCGGCCCTTCATCTACCTATCCACTTCCCATGAAACCTTTCATTTAACCATTCTCTCACAGGAAGTGCATTGCCGTCCTTCTTCATCAACTTGGTTCTCCAAAGATCGAATTATAATCACATTCTCCAAGAGCTCCAGATAAAGCTGGCCTGTGAGATTTTCTTCAATAAAAAAATGACCGATTATTTCATCCCCTAGAATACCAGCCCATACATGGACCTTCTGAGGGTATTGTGTATGGTCTTCCCGAAACACATGTGGATTTTGAGTGTCCGATTATCTACATTTATTTTAGTTGACAAACCCGTTCAAATAGAATGTCGATTCGTCAATGGAGCAGATATTTTTTAATAGATTTGGATCATCAGTGATTCTTTGTGTAATCTGCTCACAAAATTCAATACTCCTATCAAAATCGTCTTCAGCGAGCCGTTGATGTATTTGCATCTTGATAAGAAAGAACTTATTTAATTTTAATGTTTTATGTACCGAACCAAGAGATATTTGCGTTTGCGCAGCAACCTTTTTTATAGATATTCTTGGATCTGTTGCAAAATGACCAACAACTTCAATTTGTGCTCTTTCTACCATAACTCTCGGTTGCTTGTTCTTCTTATTTTCTACTGAACGAGTTTCAAGAAATTTTTGAATCAAATCAATTACATAACGATGGCTTACATTTTTATCGGGATACTTATCGTTGACAACTCTTGGCGCCCGACGAGCACAACGATTTTCACCGGCGTAAATAAGAATTATATCTATTCTTTCTTCTAAGGTATAAACCATCTTCATAAAATAATCTAAATACTAAATACTATATTTTAGCAATCGAATATAGCTCAATCAAGCTTGAAATCTAGGAATCTAGGAAATGTCATAATAGTAACCATGGTAATTTACACAATAAACTATCTGTCGTATGTGAGAGCTAGGCTAACTCGATAAAATTAAATGATTCGCTTTTAATTCTATCTCGGAAATGAATAAACCGATTAATTTATTTTTTATGAGTGAATAGACATTTGTATCTCCTTTAAAATGAGGTATATGAAGATAGGTAGTCCCATTTAAAAATCCAAAGTAGGGGTGGATGGGGGTGAAGGGGTGGGACCTATGATTAGATTAGAACTAGTTTTAAAGTTCCCCCTTTAAGTACAAATTGACGTGTTTTTGCTCAATATTGTGACGTCATTATGACAAAAGTTATTCCGGGTGGGAAGTTTTGAAATGAACGCACTGTATATAATATTAGTATGTAGATAGATACTAGAGTAGGTTATAGTTATTTATTTATTGGTATGTCTTTGCAAAGTGATTGTTCTGTAAGTATTTTCTGGCTGTGCAAGTGTATTGTTATTGTCACCCCTTGGTGCTTGACACCCGGGGCAGATCGCCCCCACCGCCGCCTTTACGCCTTTAATAATAGTTTAATCCGCCTAGTAAATTATTGCCGCACATTTTGCAAAATGGGGGTATAATAAGACCTATCAGTGTTATTTTATGAAAGGCCAAAGAAAAAAGTCAGTTGGTGTTACATCCGCCCATCTAATTGGCCCATTCGTGCCAATCCAGCGGTCTGGAAATCTGATGTCTAGACATTGTGTGACAGCAATACAGAGAACTGTCAAATTCAGATGTTAGCATTTATCCATAGTTCACTACGCCGACTTTGATCATTAACATATTTTATCTTATTTTTGTGCTTTATACGACGATTTCCACGATACGATTTTCAACAAAATATCAAGTATTAGGTATCATTATTATCGGAAAAATGTTTTCTGTCGAGTAATCGGGTATACCTACCCTGTACACGTGAAAAAAAATACTTGCCAAAAAGCAAATAACTCACCAGAGATAGCGTCAGTAGTACAAAGTCGGCCAACGTTG
Organism: Aphodius sticticus; assembly: GCA_963966075.1. NCBI lineage: Eukaryota > Metazoa > Arthropoda > Insecta > Coleoptera > Scarabaeidae > Aphodius > Aphodius sticticus. The sequence continues at coordinate 42,942,745 of OZ014509.1, read as the reverse complement.
ACTTTGTGCTTATTTGACAATGTTCGACTATTATCATCACCTGATTTATACGTTGCCTTGATGATTTTCTAAAATAAATCATTATTACTTATTTGGAAGAGTAACCTAATAAGTGGCATATTTGTCAAGGGTTTTGTCATGGGGTTCCAACACGTTACATTTCTGTGTTATGAAGGGTAAAAATACCAAAAAAACGCGTTATTTTTGCAATGTTTAAGTATTTATTGTGGGTGGTATTAATTCGCCCACGATTAGGAGCCATACTGTATAGGGGTCTCGAGACTGCGGCCAACCCTCTTCGCCAGGGAACCTCAACAGACCAGACAGACCACGTTAGCGGTTTATTATTGAGTATGATGATAGTATTGTGACATACAATTTCATTGTTCTGAGACATTTGATGAACATAAAGCCACAGTTTAGATGTACAGCGTTTAAACGTTTAGATGTGCCAGTTTGAACTACGAAAATTATGGTATTTTATTCAGTATTTATTTCAGGTAGAAGTTAAAGTTGAAGTATTTACTTAACATATTACCTTATATACAGTACTTGGTTTATAGAAGTAAAACCTACAGCAAATGCTCTGTAGCCACAGTTATGGTTTCTAGAAAAGTATCGTGTAGTTGCTTGCAGAAACCCAACACCGTCATTAACTGCTTTGCCCAAACGGTCAAATTGATGGTTTTAAAAAGTTTCCAAAAAAAATTAAAAATTTACAGAGAGATCATTAAAACTAATACCTATATCTACAATAAGTGAGGCCAAAATTATATATTGATAATAATTTACAAATAATTTACTTTTAAAAATGCAAATATCGAGACCCTTTTTCATTCTCTCGCACTCATGCACTTCATGTTTAAACAGTTCGATTGGAAGAAAATGTTGAGTGCCAAGAAATGTTAGGAGCCATCAAACATAGGGTTGAATACTCTCGAACGAATTAGTTAGGTCGATTATTACGTTATAATAAGACAGTTAGGGCGTGATAGTGTTTTTCATGTAATAATGTATAAAGTTACAAAACAACTCTGCGTACTCTAACAGAATATGTAATATGTACCGATCATATTATAGATTAATCTAGGGGTCTATCGAACTTTGTTCGGCAACAGATACTCGGTTTCCCTTTTCGTCGTGTTTTCTTTTTCGTCCACGCCATTGTGCAATGGTCACTGTTGAAGAGGTGAAATCAATACTGGGCCAGCGTTCTCTGTGCGGGAATATTTGCATATCGCGGGTCGTTGACGACCGCTAATAGTCCCAGTCATGCCAACCCCATTCTCACGAGATCGGCCTCACACCAATACCACGCACACCCAGCCATTCGTTGCCCCAACCTATCTGGAAAACAGGCAAAAACTCGCCCTTTTTCTGAGCAATTTATAGCCTCATCACTATGCAAATGTGATTAGTTCAACGGCACGCAGGACACACTAATTAGGTAGATTGCGGTCGGATTGGAAGACTATGAGAGGGTCCATGGTGCGAATGATTTTGAATGTAAGTACGTAGGCTTTCACGGCCAGAATCATTTAGAAAATAAATTGCTTCCGGGTAATGCCATGTGTCAAGATTCGTAAATGCTGTCGTTTCGCGAACCATGTTGCTCGCTTCTTCAGAGCTTGCTCGCTTCGTCAGTATTCAGTTAGCTCTGAAGAAGCGAGCAACATGGTTCGCGAAACGACAGCATTTACGAATCTTTACACACGGCATAACCCGGAAGCAATTTATTTTCAAAAAGATTTTGATTGTATTACGATAGGTCGAATAATGGTGGAAAACGCACGACCCTATGCCAAAATTCGATTAATAAAAGCTAACAAAAACAAATAACGCAGCAGTCGTTCAACGGTTAACGACGTAGTCTACCGGAAGTGTACCGTAGGTTCGGAATCCTAGCGTTAATACGCGTTGTAGCGATATGAAATTTTTACAGTGGTTTTCTGATGTAGTATTGCATATTGGAAAGTATATAAACGTAATAAAATATTAAATAACGACATTCATTTTTTTTGGTATACATTATTATTTTATGAAAATAACTTTCCAAAATAGAACATAAAAAATAGAAAGGTTTTACCTATGAACTTAGCTTGAATTATTTATCGTTTTTACGTGATTTCGAACCAGCGATTTAGAAAAAAATTAGTTTTTCTAAGACACCTTTGACGTTAGCGTTTGTTTCATGCGTTTTTTTACGTCCTATATCACCTGTGGTTAGCTTCCATTGCAAATAGTTTTTCTCAAAACACTAACAAAAATTTTCATTAGTGGGGTATACTTGCTCCTTAAGGAGCTAAGTTAAGTGTTGCCAAGCGATTTGTTGTGTTTTAAAAGAAGGTTTTAGTTAATTTAATTTGTTTGATTTTGTTTGTAAAAATATATTCTTAACATAGGTACTTACAAAATCATAATTGAAAATATTCCACATTTTATATTATTCATTAATGCATATTGCATATTAATTTTGTTAGGTATGGAATATTATTACTAATTTCTCACAAACTATAACTGTTGGAAACATCGTTATAGTTTTCCTGTAGAAGTAGTTTACGTATACGTCTATTAACAGAATTTCTTTTTTAATAAAATTTAAAATCAAAACATTTTACTATAATACGATTTTAGTTTAGACTTAGTGCACAAAAGTTATTATCCGATCGTGTTCAATCTCATGGCGGGCGAATTCAACGCCAAGTCTGAGGAATGGGGTTTGACTACATGAAACCGAAAAGGAGGAGGGCTACGCTAGTGGACGGTGGGATGCGGTCTGTTTCCACTGAACGTGGGTAGGGAAAACACTTTCACAAAAAGGGGAGGAGGATCAGTACTCAACGTCACCTTTGACACAGAGAATATCGTACGCGAGGTGGATGGCTTGAAAGTACTTGAGGAGGAGGCGCTCAGCGACCACATGTACATAGAGTACATGCTGAATATCCTATCCCACAGCCAAACCAAGAGAAGGACGACAGGTTTCATTTGCTCCTTCGGTACAACGTAATGAAGTTGAATCGTACTAAATTTAGGGAGGGGAGACCATGCCTAAGTGGAGTGTATAGATGGAACGAGGAGATTGCGGAGCTTGTAAAGGCCAGCAACAGCGACAGAAAGGCTGTGTAGACGGAGAAAAGATATGAACTTGGAGACCACATCTTTTCGATAGATACAAAGGAGCAAGGATGGCACTGAAATACACGACGGCAAGGAGGATCAATCGTCCTGTAGGAACTAAGTACAAATAACGTATGGGTGGAGTGGTACAAGATAGTTATGAGGAGAATAAAAGACCGGCTTACTGACGGCGGAAACTGAAGTGGCGGATGACATTTTCCCTGAAATAGAGGCCAGAACCATTAGGGAATACGAGCATCCGGTGCAGGTGGGGGGGGGGGGTTCGCGTCTTCACAGAAGAGTCAGGAGAACGGCCGATAAAATACAACACATGAAAGCTGCAGACCCAATAGCGGTCCTCCCGTAACAATCAAAGCAATGGTTGCAGTGTCCGGTAGTTACGCGTCATGAATTGTGTCATAACCAATGGAACGTGTCCGGATTGGTGGAAGACGGCGAGCTTCTTACTGCTACTAAAAGAGGGGCCACTGAGAAAGAACTACCCAGATACAGGTCGATATACATACCTATAGCACACCTTCAGCAAGTTAATGGAACAGCTACTCGTGGATAGGCTCAAGGCTGATACGATTGCTCCTCTGGCGGAAAACCCAATTCGGTTTCCGGGAAGGAAGATCATCGGTTGACTTAGCATGATAGGGAATGAGAATTGTGGTACACGGAGAACCAGAGAATTATACATGCTGGTCATCATCGATATTAATAAAGCGTTCAACACGTGGCGTGGAAAATCTTCGCCGCGGAGCTAGAGAGGAGGAAGGTGAGCCCGAGTCTCATGAGGGTGACCCCGAGTTGAGGTGCTCTGCAAGACAGATGGTTGCTCCACAGGGATAATCAAGGAGATGAATACAGAAAGAATCAGTAGCGGCGTCCTGCAAGATTGGTCCTGGAGTCCACGCTCTGACGGAGCTGAAGATGGGTGATATAAGAGTACAGCCGACCAGCAGCCTGAAGTAACTGCGGAATAAATTGAGAAAAATCACAGGTGCAGAAAGCAAGTGGGAGATTTGGCTATCAGACCCGAGAGAACAACTGCTCATGAAGCTCGTGCCGACGTACAACGATCCCGACAGCGGAAAAAAGGAAGGATACTAGCGTCGGTAGCGGACTCCGCAATGCTGTATGCAGCGCCGCCGGTGTTGGCAGACGTCATGTAGTTTTCTAACCTGAAACTGCTCTTAACAATACGAAAAAGAGCGGATATCTGTTATGGCCATTCGGAACCGTTTTATACCGGGGGTCGGGGTGAATAGGAAACACGGTGGAAAAGTTATCTACGAGCTCACTCAAGCCCTGAAGGGACACGACAGTTTGGGGCATACCGTACAGTCTACAACGTCAAAAAACTAAACAGCCCCGAATGCTGGTACTACTGAGGGGACGATACGCTCGAACAATCATTGTAGGTATACCCTCAATGAAAACATATTTCAAGAAAGCGCCCTCACGTTGAAGATCTGATCGCGAACAGGCTAGTGAGCGGATGCTGCATGGTCCAGAAAAGGAGAGGCAGATCTCTTACGCCATCGGAATGCTCGTGAAGATATATATAATATAGTATAGTATATTAGTATAGTATAGTATATAATAACCATAGCTCGTTTCTATGATAAAATTTAGAATCCAGGTAATTTGTATGATCATGATTTCGCAAAACTACTTAACAGAGAGTGCATTGATATATTGATTTCCGGGTGGAAACCGCGTTGAGGACTTTGACGCAGTCGACATTTCGCGCTCTGATACAAGAGGCATCTTCAGGACTAAGTTATCAAACCAAGTGCTAAGAAGACATTGTCGTCTGTTGACGGGTGGAAGAGGTACGGTTAACAGGTAATGGGACAGCAGGTAGAAGCGGTTGGGACAGGACTGATTTCCATGTATGATGTAAGTGAAAACCATCGTCTCTATTGATATTGGACGGGTGTTTTAGGATTTGTATTGATTCACGGATCCCTCTAGGGTAGTAATGGGATTCACGGGCGAGGATTTTGGTAGGTGTAAACAGGATCTCATGTCCCGTGTTACATCTATGTTCAGCGAGAGCTGAACCAGCGATTTGTCGCAATCTAGTGCAGCGCTCGTGCTCAAATACTCGGACGCTAACTGATCGCTTCCACTTCCACAAGCACATGGAATCCGGTACACACCATGAGAAAGAAGACCAGGGATTTTGTCCTTTGTCGAAGAAAGTATGTCCGATAGCTTGGAAAGGGGTTTCAATATCGGTTTTAATTTGTACTTGCGGAGGATGCGTCCAATACGATCTGTCGTACCCTGGACGTAAGGAAGCAAAAGCTGTTGCAATTGGGACGTCGCGATGCTGATGAGGTGTGTTATCGGTTGGGTTTAGGTGTCGGGAAATGGTTTTAATATTATCGAGGACTTGGGATAGTTATTTTGGGATAAGACTTTGTTGACGTTAAGTGGTCAAGTTCGTTTTGGAGGTATGTGGGGTGGGTTATAGAAATTGCTCTTTTTACAAGGGTGTTGATCACTGCTTGTTTCTGAGCGGGGTGATGGTGGCAATGGGCATTGAGGTATCTGTCGGTGTGAGTGGGTTTCCTATACACCGTATGTTCAAGGGTGCCGGATAGAGTGCGAGTAACTAGAACGTCGAGGAAAGGGAGGGAGCCATCGGTTTCCACTTCCATGGTGAAGCGTATGTCTGGGTGTTGCTGGTTGAGGTAGTCGAGGAAATTGTTTAAGGATTGCTGTCCATGTGGCCAGATTACGAGGGTGTCATCCACGTATCTGAACCAACCTTTGGGCTTGAGGTTGTGTGACTCAAGGCCGAGAGTCATGACAGCTCCCGAAACTTGTTCATAGAACTTGCCTCGGAACTGGAAGTAAGTGTAAGATAGACACGCACCTACAGAGAGTGCATTAATAGCTTAATGTTTATATGAAACTGAGATGTGAAAGTATTTATGTATTATCATTTATCAAGGTATGGGTCGATAGTCCACCAGAGTTTCCCAGTTCAGCGACGTCGCGTCAGTTTGAGTAAACACGATGTAATGATATAAATGTTTGTAGCGCACTTTGCAAGCAGACTTCGCAAACGACGTGTCGAAATTTGTATGCTGCTGCCACGGTATGCGTCTGATTGTCCCATTTAAGCCAAGGTCTGCAGTGTATATCAAATTTCATAATCATGGAAAGTGCAATATGAAGTTATTACTCACTGGAATTGCAAAGACTAAACAAGACTTCGAGACACACTAATCAATTTTTTTTTCATAGTTCTTAAGTAATTGAGTTCCCCAGCAAGGAATATTGTCCACTGTGTACATCCTTTCAACCTGTAAACAAAGCATTATCTGAAAATAATAGTGTTTAGTGCTTTTCAGTAAATTTTTAATTAAGTGAAATGCACATTGATGTACAGCTTTAATTCAATAACAATTTAAATCTGAAGCTTGAGTGACTAAATGTTCAGTCAAAATAAAACAAGAATTTTGTTGCCACTTCGGCCGCGTTCGTATTCAGCGCAAAAAATCTATCGGAAGTGCCTACCTGGTCTCTTTCCATTCTCATTTATCATAATTTTCAAGTTTCAAAGCTGAATATATCAGCACATGCAAACAAAATGACGCTCTATAAAAATGCTAGGCTAACAAGTTATAAGATACATACAATACAAATAAAACAACTATAATGATAATGATAAAGGGTTTTAATGTATTTTGTTGTTATTTCGGTTTTTATGTTTTTTTCGGAACATTCTTTAAGTTTCTACCACAATGTTAAAAAAATGGTAAGAGAATGCGGTCAAACCATGTTTTTGACAGCATTTTAAGCCTGACGTGAACACTCATGGAGCCTCTTGTAAGTTTCCATTCACAAAATCCAAGTTCCTCAATGTATCATTATGTTCCCAAGAAGTACTTAACTGCTTGTCTTCTCTGCTTCTGAAAAGAAGCAGAAAAGACCAACGACAAGGAAGCATTTTATGTTGCGAGTTCACTACTAACCGCCAGCAATAAATGGCATTACTTATCTCCAGCTATATTATTTTATCACATTATAAGCAAATGATAACTATCCATCCGTTTTCGAAATAGAGCCAACAACGTATCAATAAAATTAACAATAATAATACCATGTTGTTGCATTCTCAGAAATTGGTAAAGTATTTCAAACAAATTTTGAAAAATTAGCCATAAGCTCTCTCCAGAACAGTGAAAATAAGATTTATTATTGATTAGTACATTTATGGGTTATGGATAATTTATCGTTGATGAAACTGGAAAACCTCGTTTCGGCACTTTTGCTTTTAGAGTGATTTTGTAATAAATGTGAGAAAAAAACGCATCTGTTGTCTTTTATACCCCCACATTTACTGTAATAGGGTATATTCACTTTGCCTCAACGTTTGTAACGACCTTAAATAGGCGTAGCGGGTACGGAATTTATCATATGTATATCGGCTTACAATGTGGTGATAAAAAATCTGATGTGGCCAGGCACATGACTTTATCATACTATAGAGCAATGTCAATAGGTACTGACAATACTCTTAATATAATCAAAATATCTGTCAAATACTGGCAAACTAGTTGCAATGCAGATACGAGCGATCTCAATCAAATAGAATGTTTAATGTGTGTAGAAGGTTAGCGTTGGTCTGAATAAACACTGCTAACGCTTCACTAAACTATTTATTGTATAATTATACATAATGCACAGAGCGCTGAGCGACCAACAGAGTCAACTGCTAAGCATACTTTAAAAGTTAAAGTTTGCTCTTGCAGCTACATTATTAATTTTACCGAAAAATGTCATAGACATAAATTATTCAAAATTTCTTCTACTTTAATTTATTATTTAACTATTTTGACGAAATGACAGAAATGGCGGCTCATTTGCAAAATCTTTGTGTGCACACACACACACACACACACACACACACGCGCGCACACGCACACACACACACACACACACACACGCGCGCACACGCACACACACACACACACACACACACACACACACACACACACACACACACACACACACACACACACACACACACACACACACACACACACACAAACATTTTCTTTGTACCTACCTTGGTCAAAAGTGTTCAGGGACATATTTCCGCTAAAATCTCATTTTTTTTACACGATTACAATACTTTATCATCCTATGTATGATAAAGTAAAAACTAGAAAACCGTTTCAATATTGATGTTAAATATGGGCTTCAGTCAAGGCAGTACACAGCAAAAGTGTTTGACCTAAAGTGGATAAAGAATATCTCTCTTTACCAGAAATAACGACATGTGTCTGTGTCTGTGACCTCAACTACTTTTACACCGAGAAACGTCACCGTACAAATCAACTTATTTTATCGTGCTGGTCGTTAAATTTTATGGGAAAAATGCTTATCGTGCTGATTTTGTCAAACCAAACGTAAGGAAATAATTGCATGGTAACCGGCAATTTTTTTTTGTATTTATAATTAGTTTGGTGACAATTATCTGCCAGATTTGTAATTCATTAAATTATTATATGAACCTATTTTAAATTTATTATTAACATTTCATAAATTCAAATAAGTTAATTTTATTTAGTTTTGTCGATGTATTTTATTTCATATATTTAGAAAATAAACTGGTTCCGGGTTATGCCGTGTGTCAAGATTTGTACATGCTGACGTTTCGCGAACCATGTTGCTCGCTTCTTCAAAGCTAATTGAATACTGAAGACCTACCAAGAAAATCTCCCTTATATACCTAAATTTACACCTCACTGCGCACATCTGGAGCTACCGCTCCCATGTACTTTCCATCTGACCGCGTTAGGATCGATTTCCAGACCCTGCTAATGTCAGTACCGTCCTCGCGATTGATGTCAGGATGTTTGTAAATTGCGATGGCTTCTCTAATAAGGTATCATAAATGTATCTATATCTACATAAAAGTATATCACAAAGGTATCATCAACATATCTGAACCAATGCTTGGGTTTGTAAGGACTTCCATCCGTTTATAGGACAAACTACATCTTCTGTCAAGAACTCTGAACATTTTATTCAGATTCTGAAGGAAGTTGTTATTGACCCGCAGGATATACTCGTATGTTTCGACGTAACATACCTCTTTACGTGTGCTCCGGTTAAGGAGGCAGTCGAAGGCCTTCGGAAAACACTTGTGCCCCTAGGTCTACCAACCTAGGTCTACCGGATCTTGTAGAGTATTGTCTCTCCACCACATACTTCAAGAGGGCGGGAGCGATGTATGAGCAAGTAGAGGGTGCTGCGATGGGATCACTTCTTTCACCGGTAGTCGCCAATTTCTTCATGAAATTGTTTGAAGAAAAAGCCATTAGGTCAAGTCCTTACAAACCCAAGCATTGGGTTAGATATGTTGACGATGCCTTTGTGGTTTGGCCACACCGTAGAGATAACCTTAGTTCCTTAGCCACCTAAACCATGTCAGTCCTATCAAATTCACGATGCAAATAGAAGAGGACAATCAGCTGCCATTCTTGGGTGTGCTGGTATACAGAACGTCAACGGGTACGCTTGGACATACAGTCTACCGTAAGAAGACACATACCGATCGGTACTTGAACGCCAAATCACATCACCGTCCCCAACAGAAGAGAAGTGTTATTAACACTCTGTTCAACAGAGCCGAGAGGGTGTGCGACTCCAGCACCTTGGACGACGAACGGAAACACCTGTAGTGGGCCCTACGTCAGAATGGATACACCAAGTCTGACATACAGGGTGTCACACAAAGAAAACCGCAAGTCTTAGAGGAGCGGCAAGAGTCAAAGGGGTTCGCTTTCTTACCAGACGTAAGTGGGGTATCATAATGAAACGGTAGATTACTGAAGAAGTCGGGTATCACGGTAAGGTACAGAGCACCAGCAAAGGTAAAGGATCTTTTGCCTAACCCAAAGGATATCACACCACCCCTGAAGAACGAAGGGGTATACAAGATAACCTGTGAGTGTGGAAGATGCTGTGTAGGACAGACAGGACGGAGTATCGAATGTCGAGTCAAGGAGCACAGTAGAGACACCCGGCTATGCAAGATTCAACAGTCCGCTGTTGCTCAACACTGCCACGAGTCGGAACACACAATGAATTCCGATGACGTGAAGATGTTGGCAAGGGTGGGTAATTAAATCGAAGGCTTATTAGAGAAGCCTTCGGAATTTACAAACATCCTGACAACATCAATCGCGAGGACGGTACTGACATTAGTAGGGTCTGGAAATCGATCCTAACGCGGTCAGGTGGAAAAGTACATGGGAGTAGTAGCTCCAGATGTACACAGTGAGGTGTAAATTTAGGTATATAAGGGAGATTTTCTTGGGAGGTCTTCAGTATTCAATTAGCTTTGAAGAAGCGAGCAACATGGTTCGCTAAACGTCAGCATTTACAAATATTGACACACGGCATAACCCGGAAGCAGTTTATTTTCTAAGTAAATGAAATTATGAAATAAAATACATCGACAAAACTAAATAAATTTAACTTATTTGAATTTATAAAATGTTAATAATAAATTTAAAATAGGTTCATTTAATAATTAAATGAATTACAAATCTGGCAGATAATTGTCCCCAAACTAATTATAAAAAATACAAAAAAAAAAGAAAAAAAAGTATGGTCCTACAATTTTGTCACTGACAAGTTCCGCCCATACATTAAGCTTCTATAGGTATTGGGTGGGGGCTTGCATCCAGTGAGGATTTTCCCTAGCCCAATATCAACAATTATGCCGACAGTTTCATGTACAGGCTGTCCCACGCTAGAAACAAAGTACATTAATGGCCTTAAGGAATCGAAATACACATTTCTTCCATATATAAAAGTAGGGGTAAATATTCGCTCAACAGTCAGAAAATATTTTGATGCTTACAGGGTGTCATACAACAATGTACCAACATAAAGTTATGTTTTTTTAAATGGAACACTAGGTATATTATTGCAGTTTTTGATGAAGATTTTAATCCTAATTGCTTTGACACTATTATCATCTGTTTCGGAAATATTGGGAAACTATCATTCTACCATTCTGAGGTAACTAAGGATAATGAAACAAAAGAACTCACGTTGGGTATTAAAAATATCGCACTTTTTGACAGTTATTATTGATTTGCGATTATAATAATAATAATAATAATATTTATTGATACAAATTGCAAACCTAACATATAACAACTTTCCAAGTAAAAATTAAAACAAAACAAAAGTAGAAAATATAAGAAGCAATTGAATCAATCCTATGGTGTGATTCGGTTTGGCCGTTCTTCCATCACACCATAATAATCATTGAAAATAAACAAAAATCGCCTTACATCTCAGAAAATAAAGCAAAACATAATAAATTCTAATTGTAATCAGTCTGCCATCGATCGCCACATGCACAACCATATTCTTAAACAATACGAAAATTATTGAACAATTACTCACACCTGCCAATACCAATATAATATGACTTATCCCGAATAACTGGATATTTGCTAAATGTCCAATAACTTAAGAATTAAAAAAAACATACTTCTTTGACATAGTTCAAAAGGTCAATACATCAGCTTGCCTAAAATTTGTAGGTCTATCGTTAACAACTAAAAAGTTATTAAGCACTACGGATGGGCATTCTCGGTCATTTCAGTAAGCCGGTTCAGTCGAACCGGCTTACTAAAATGACCCGTTCAATCAGACCCGTTCAAAATGAGCGACTTTCATATGGACCGACGGAGCGACCGAATCGTTCAAAATGAACGAATTTCATATAGGTTGTAGGCGGATCTAGCGAACGAACCGTTCAAAATGAACGAGACACAGTACGCGCGCGTTGCTTGTATCTTCGTTCAGCAATCGCAGCGGCCCTATGTGGCAGGAGTCATTTGTGCGAATATACCGACGCGCGACGGCCCAACTCATGCGAATAATGATTTGGGTTGTTAGAACTGGATTTTTCTGATTTAACTTAGTTTTTCTTGTAGTTTATGCTGATAAAAATTACCTCCTCAGTAACAACCAAAAAATAGATTTTATAAAAATACTACTAACGCTTATAATAAGACAATGGTATTTGCATAAATAATTTTGATCTTTTAGGGATTTTCGAAAGATTATTTTACCGAATTTATACAATACTTTTCAAAAAATTCTGTATGTTTAACTAAACAAGTCGATCAATTTTACCGCAAAAAAATTCTCATATCTTATATTCTGCTTGACCAGTGTAGATATACGGTACTCAACAAATTTAAAACGCAAGGAAAATATTTGGGCAGATCCTTAATATGTTGACGAATCTTCATTCTTCAATCAAACCAGAAATAAACGAACGAAAATAACTTTTTCGTAATACTTTACACGGGACTGGAAACAAACAAACACGTGCATCAAAGACGCCGCCGTGCCAGCGTCGGTCGTCGCAAAAAGCTGGCCTGTATCTGCCTTGAGCCGTATAGGCCTTGAGCAGAAATGAGCCGAGTTCGCAAACGCCGTAAACGAACGAACTACTGACCCGTTCACTTTGTCAGCGCTGAGTCGGTTCGAACGGTTCAGACATTTGACCCGTTAATTTTGAACGGTTCGTTGGCGAACGACCCATCCCTATTAAGCACCTAATTTAGCATTTATAACCCATACATAATAATTCATAAATTAATATAAAATATCTTGTTTCCACAACGAAATTCAACAATCGCACAAATGATTCTTCTGTTCATGCAGGTACTAGTTAGTCATTTAAAACTGCTACTATAATTTATACAAACAAACAATTTATGATCATCCAAGAATTAGCTTTATTAGTACCAGTCGAGAATTATTTTTTTAAAACATTTATTATTTTTTGTTCATTCATAAACATACATGATAGGTACACTATACCTATGCAAGCATCAAGATATTCTGCACAATCCTCGCCTCGGGATTCGGACGGTGTCCTTTCTCGGGCTAACGGTGGTAAGGGTTCATGATCATTTTACTCAGTGACTCTGGTCAGCTTCGGGCTCTCACGTCTTGTGTTATAATATTTCTTTGGTATTAGCTTTGGAAGCTTTCGTATGTCATCTTCTTCATGTCATCAGTTGTTCGGTGTTTTTGTATTCTAAAGTGTGTCGTTGTTCTTGTTCTATGGCTATGTTCTTCATTAGATTTAGTAAGTTTCATTTTGGTCTTTATGGTTTTGTTTTGTAGTCTGTAGATAAAATTCTTGTTATTTATTTACCTAATGTTCTAAATTATTTAAAGAATTTTAAGGAGTCCTTTGGTTGGTTGTAGTGGTCCTACGCCTTAGGCAGCTAAATCGCCAGCTCTATTTATTTATTTCAGGAGATGTTTCTAGAGAAGTTTTTCAGGATATTCCAGATACTACACATAACAAAAACAAGGAGTGCTTTGGTAGAAATGTGGTGTTCTGCAGAAATCTCAACATTTCTGTACACACAACACAGTGTTAGTAATACCCGCATAAGAATAAGCAATTGATTAAATCGACAATTGTAAACGGAATAAACTGAAAAAATTATTTCAGTACGACTGTCAAGAGGGCACATATCAACCCTCTCAAGTCAATGCGTTTAAGTCTAACTTCAAATTCTCGGTGGAAATATTACATTTTCCATGGTTTCCACAAAAATATTTTGAAAAAAAAACCCTTATTCTATTCTTCATGTTCTCTCTCGTAGTCATGGGCTCCCGCAGAGAGGGGCAAGGGGGTGCACTTGCACACTTACACACTTGCAAAAATCATGAAGTACAAGCTAATTTATAACTAGTGTTAAAAACATTTAATATTTCATTGAAAAAAAAAGAATAAAATAATAGAACTTAGTAATAAAATAATTAATAAACTTCTGAATTTTCACATAAAAATTCACAGATGTTCAATATTACCAAAAAAACAGAAACAAACAAGTGACAACTGATTATGTTATCAATTTTTGCTTTTGACTGTTGAAAGTTGACTGAAATACGTTTGCTATTCGAACGGAGATTATCGCCATTTAGCAAAACTCCGTGCGTCGCGTCGAAGAGCTACTAGATCTTTTAATTACCTACAATTTGGGGTATGATAGATATTCATGCAACAATTTTGCAATACTTTTGCAATACTTTTTGCAAAAAAATTTCTGTCGCAACTGTTTGAAATACTTTGCTATTCGAACGGTGATTATTGCCATTTAGTGGTTGTCGTCGATGGGGCACAACTCCGAATGTCGATGGACTACTAGGTAGACCTACCGATTTAGACATTTTAGTGAAGATGATTTATCGATCTCTCGTAGTGTCAAGATATACAGGGTGTTCCATTAAAATGTTATTTGACATTTACCAAATCTCGAGTTATTCTGGATAATTCATATTAGAATGGCAATCAATAATAACTGTCAAAAAGTGCGATACCTTTACTATCCAAAATGAGTCCGACAGCTCAATAATTATTAACCACAAATGTCGGCAAAGAACAACGTTTAAGCAACGTGAAAAACAACATAATAATATACCGAAAAACCCCCAAGGTGGAATCTTGGAGTCATCTTCAAGTAGTAGTATGTTTACAAGTAAAACTTTAAAATCGTTTTTCTTATGTAACATGTAAAAAATTATATACTGTTGAATATAGTTTCAAAAATCGTACTAACATAAAAAATATAGGTTGGCATAAAAAAATATAACTTCAAACAGAACTATATACTAAAAGTCTAACACAGTCCGCGCAAGAAGTTTACGAAAATCGGTGAATCGGGGGAAGGGTCTGCTGCTCGGAGAAGCGAAAATCGGCGCCGCAGGCGCCGATTTTCGGCCTATCCCTACTATATACTAAAAGTCTAACACAGTCCGCACAAGAAGTTTACGAAAATCAGTGAATCGGGGGAAGGGTCTGTTGCTCGGTGAAGCGAAAATCGGCGCCGCAGGCGCCGATTTTCGGCCTAAAATTGGATTGTACAGCGCTCAGGCTTTCGATTTCGTCCAATTTCCGGCCAGTTCTCGTTATTTTTTACCTCGATTCGGCTAAATTTATGGATTATCCTTTCGGACTGTACACGCCAGCGCGTCGTCATGCCAATCGATCGAGGTTGCTAGGCAACGGCCGCGCGCTTCGCGACGCGGTCGCCAGACGGCGACACATCATGTCGCTCTTGAGATTGCGCTACGAAGCAATAGATGGCGCGCCCGTAACCGTACCGAACGTACGAGCATAATCACGTCGCGCGTGTAAGAGCATCCGGGCTTTTTGTCTCTCTCTTAACGCTTCGGCGATCTACCTAGGTCGACCAGCAGGCCTATTAGGCCTGCACATTCTCCTAGTCATTGTACTAATATGCATAGAAAGTATTTCCGCACCATATCAATTGTGGATTCATTTAGAGCGGTCAACTAAATGAATCTAAAAGGGACCGTATATTTCCTTAAATTTTAACAAAAAACGTTAAAAAATGGCTGAGACATAAGATTAGCACAAAAATATAAAAAGTCGTGCCACACATTACCATTTTGAAAATGTTAAACGACATAATTTGTCAAATTAGTAGCTCAGTAGCTCAGTAGCTCAGTAGCTCAGATGGGAGAGGATTGTGCTAGAAACGCAAAGGTCCCTGGTTCAAATCCAGGTTGTGGCTGTAATTTTTGATTTATTTATAATTTACATCCCGCCTATATGTCACCATATTATTAACCTATAATTACCATTTTGGTTCTTGCTGTAACATAAGCTGTGTTTTTTCCAAATTGATTTTGCACGATATGCCGAAAAATCATCAAATAGTTGTTCAAAAGTTATTGAACGTCCAAATACATAAATACATAAATGGCGGATTTTTTGTTCATGAGTTTATCTTATTGTACAATGCTACATATTATCTCAAATGAGGCAATCACTAGCTCGTGACCACAAATTTCAAAGAGTTTGATCGGAGTGTGCTACAATATTTATGTACATCACGGATAGTCATGCATAGTGATTTACTGGAGGCAATATACGCGTTTTCTTGATCGTGTTTACTTGTTTGCTCCGTCCAGAACCAATGACCCGAATAGTTCTGAGAATGACCTCTGTCTCCTGATAGCGTATTATTATATTTAATACATTATTATCATTGTTAGCTAATAAAGTACTGCCACCAGACGAATTAACGAGATATAAACAATTGTCAATTAAGTTAATATATTGATGCACAAGAAACAGTTCGTGATTGCAATTACTACAGACTAAATTTTCCGTTAAACAGACTTAATTGAGAGTTTGCATAGGTTATCCAGAAATGCCTAGTTGCGAATAATTAATTTCTAAGAAATATTAACTTCGACTGAAAAACAAATATTTTGATAGATATAATTATGGCTGAGTATCGAAGTAAGATAGATCGTATAGTTGACATCGATAGTATTTTTTCGAAAAAAACGATATCTCGATAACATCGGACTAAAACTACCGTTGTTTTTAATCATTAATCATTATTTTTACATTAAATAACGATAAACAGGTAAAATGGAAACAATGTTGCCTTTCAAAAAGCAAACAGCGGTATTTACAAAGAACGAAATATGTCTTTGCTATATTTGCAGCTTGTCTTATAAGAGAAAAAAAGGTGCTTTACTTACAAATATTTTGATAGGCTAGGGTAAAATGTACACAAGTGTTTCATTTTTGTGTCGAAACTGAAATATGTATGTACAATGTACATAGATACAGCTTTTTGTTGTAGGATGTCAAAAAGAAAAATAAATAAATAAATAAACTTTTGTATTATGATTAAAAAAATCTGATGTGGCCAGGCACATGACTTTATCATACTATATATAAAAATAATAGTTTAGCTGCATGAGATTCTATTTGATCGAGATCGGCCATGTCTGCATTAAAATAAAACTAGTAGAACTAGACAGATATGTCGATTAAAGCTGCGTTCGGATACACTGTCCAAATGACAATTACGTGTTATTGGGTGTAACAAGTGTAATACAATATCCGAACGCAGCTTATATTGACAGAAGTTATTGTCAAAACATTAGCGTTTGACACTACCTACTGTCATTAGAATCAAAAAATCTGACAAATCCTGGCTACTAGTTTTAATGTAGTACGACCGATCTCGATGAAATAGAATTTGCTCTAGCAGCTAAACTATTGATTGTACCAAAAAATGTCATAGTCATAAATTATTCAGAATTTCCTCATCTTTAATTTATTATTTAACTATTTCGACGAAATTCCAGAAATGGCGGCTTATTTGCAAAATCTTTCAAAAATGCTAAGACTAAACCTCCAGTTCCTTTGGACCCTTTCCACCAGAAAGCTTTTCAGCTCTAAGTTTGGTTATGAAACTTCTAAATATGAAGTTTCGTCCCGATACCTTTAGTAGTTTCTCCGGAATCGTCGCCACAAAAAACGGGTACACACACACATACACACACACACACACACACACACAGACATTTTTTTGTACCTTGGTCAAAAATGTTCAGGGGACCCAAAAAGACATATTTCCGCTAAAATCTCAAAATTTTTTTTTGGCACGATTACAATACTTTACATACTGCGTATGATAAAGTAAAAATCTGATGTGGCCAGGCACATGACTTTATCATACTATATATACAATTAATAGTTTAGCTGCATGACATTCTATTTGATCGAGATCGGCCATGTCTGCATTAAAATAAAACTAGTAGAACTAGACAGATATGTCTATTAAAGCTGCGTTCGAATATTGTACTCCGTTGACATCGGGTACACCGTCAAAATGATACTTACGTGTTATTGGGTGTAAAAAGTGTAACGGTGTGCAATATACGAACGCAGTTTATATTGTGTCAAAACATTAGCGTTTGACACTAACTACTGTCATTAGAATCAAAATTTCTGACATATCATGGCTACTAGCTTTAATGCAGTACGACCGATCTCGATGAAATAGAATTTGCTCATGCAGCTAAATTATTGATTGTACCAAAAAATGTCATAGTCATAAATTATTCGGAATTTCCTCTTCTTTAATTTATTATTTAACTATTTCGAAAAATTTCCAGAAATGGCGACTTATTTGCAAAATATTTGAAAAATGCTAAGACTAAACCTCCAGTTCCTTTGGACCCTTTTCAACAGAAAGCTTTTCAGCTCTAAGTTTGGTCATGAAACTTCTAAATATGAAGTTTCGTCCCGATACCTTTAGTAGTTTCTCCGGGATCGTCGCCACAAAAAACGGGTACACACACACACACACACACACACACACACACACACACACACACACACACACACACACACACACACACACACACACACACACACACACACACACACACACACACACAGACATTTTTTGTACCTTGGTCAAAAATGTTCAGGGGACCCAAAAAGACATATTTCCGCTAAAATCTCAAAAAGAATTTTTGGCACGATTACAATACTTTACATACTAGGTATGATAAAGTAAAAGTCTGATGTGGACAGGCACATGACTTTGTCATACTATGTACCTATAAAATTAATAGTTTAGCTGCATGAGATACTTACGCTAAAACGTGTGGCCAGTACTTGGTAAACTAGTGCATTTGTAAACCTAATATTGAACGAAACATGGAAAGGGCAATGAAAAGAAGCAATAAGAGTAACAACTATTGTTGTGTTCCTCAGTCTAGTTTATTTTACAGTGAGGCATTGTCATTCCACAAATTTAGAGCTTAAACACGTTGGAATTATCTTCTCGCCAACATAACCGCAACCAATTACATTACCATTATTATTAGGAACAATACAATCTTGTAGCCTTCCAAAAACGTCTAATTAAAATCTCATCGTACACGTATGAACACAGAACACCGGAATTTTATCCCGTTTAGAGCGGACAATAACTATTTTTTTGCAGCGCCATCTACATTTGCTCGTTCATGCGAATTTGATCCAGATCGGTCGTGTCTGCATTAAAATAAAACTAGTTAGCCAGGATTTGACAGATATTTTGATTCAATTGACAGTAGGTATTGTCAAAACATCAGCATTTGACACAACCTACTGTCCTTAGAATGAAAATATCTGTCATATCCTTGCTAACTAGTTTTAGCAGCTAAACTATTAATTTTACCAAAAAATGTCATAGCCATAAATTATTCAGAATGTCCTCTACTTTAATTTATTATTTAACTATTTTGACAAAATTACACAAATGGCGGCTCATTTGCAAAATCGTTGAAAAATGCTAACAAGTCTTTGGACCTTTTTGAACAAAAAGCTTTTCAGCTCAGTAACTTCTAATAATGAAGTTTCGTCTCGATACCTATAAATTTGTAACATTGCCAAAATCACGTATTTTTCGAATTTTGACCTCATTTTTTCGAAAACCTGTGATGATAGAAATATTTCAACGTGGTTTATCAATGTTCAGTGTTAGAAACAATTTCGCTTAATTTGTCACGCAGTGTTATTATTAAATATTTCGCTTCTAGTTCGAGCATTAATGTTTATTAACGTCCATATAACTATTAACAGAAAGAATTAGAGTTGCACGTTGAGGATTATTGCACCTTCGACGAGCATTGTAGGGTGAGCAAAGTGACAAAGTAAATGCCGACTCGCCATACTTAACTACTATGCCCCATATTCATTATAAAATTAATTAAAAGCAACCAGCTCTATTGCCGTTATTGAACGAAAGAAAAAACTAAATAAGCAGTTATGATTGACACATCCTATAAATTGAAAACACTAATCGGGTAATCGGGTTTTATGATTTGTACCCCCCATATTATTGTCAGAATCCTATATGCTATTGGTTGCGGTAAACATGAAGTGCCATTGGTTGAATTTTGGTCCCTAAATCTTGATTCGCGCTCTATGCGCAGCATCCCTTCAGATTTCACTGCATTTGTCCAGACGCACCCTTGTTCTAAAAATCTCCCCTCGGCGATAACAGCACTTTGTCCCTTCATTGCTGTAAATGTTGTGCATCGCTAGGATGTCGCCCCAATGAGAGTTCCATTAAGAACTATATCCTGATATTAGTAAATTTGCAAAGTATATGCAATTGTGCATACATGTACTTTTTACTTTATCATACGCAGTATGTAAAGTATTGTAATCGTGCCAAAAAAATTTTTTGAGATTTTAGCGGAAATATGTCTTTTTGGGTCCCCTGAACATTTTTGACCAAGGTACAAAAAAATGTCTGTGTGTGTGTGTGTGTGTGTGTGTGTGTGTGTGTGTGTGTGTGTGTGTGTGTGTGTGTGTGTGTGTGTGTGTGTGTGAGTGTGTGTGTGTGTGTGTGTGTGTGTGTGTGTGTGTGTGTGTGTGTGCGCGCGTGCGCGTGGGCGTGCGCGTGCGCGTGGGCGTGGGCGTGCGCGTGCGCGTGGGCGTGCGCGTGCGCGTGGGCGTGCGCGTGGGCGTGCGCGTGGGCGTGCGCGTGGGCGTGCGCGTGGGCGTGCGCGTGGGCGTGCGCGTGGGCGTGCGCGTGGGCGTGCGCGTGGGCGTGTGCGTGTGTGTACCCGTTTTTGTGGCGACGATTCCGGAGAAACTACTAAAGGTACCGCGACGAAACTTCATATTTAGAAGTTTCATAACCAAACTCAGAGCTGAAAAGCTTTCTGTTGAAAAGGGTCCAAAGGAACTGGTGGTTTACTCTTAACACTTTTTGAAGATTTTGCAAATGAGCCGCTATTTGTGTAATGTCATCAAAATAGTTAAATAATAAATTAAAGGAGAGGAAATTTTCTATAATTTATGTATATGACATTTTTTAGTAGAATTTATAGTTTAGCTGCATGAGCAAATTCTATTTGATCGAGAACGGTCGTACTGCATTAAAACTAGTAGCCAGGATATGTCTGAGTTTTTTATTCTAATGACAGTAGCTAGTGTCAAACGCTAATGTTTTGAAAATACTACTGTCAATATAGGCTGCGTTCGGATATTGAACACCGTTACACTTTTTACACCCAATAACACGTAAGTGTCATTTGGACAGTGTACCCGGTGTCAACGGAGTACAATATCCGAACGCAGCTTTAATCGAGATATCTGTCCAGTTCTACTAGTTTTATTTTAATGCAGACATAGCCGATCTCGATCAAATAGAATCTCATGCAGCTAAACTATTAATTTTATATATAGTATGATAAAGTCATGTGCCTGGCCACATCAGATTTTTTCAATGTACATCTAAACAAAACAACCCAGTTCAAAAATTTCTGTTTCTGAAATTACATATTATTTAGGGTTACGTGTGAGTCGTATAACATTTACGGCTGGTATTTTCACCTATCTACAACGTCTTCAATGTTATGTACTTACCACATCTGTCAGATTTGTTGCGCTCTTGAAACAGTTAAATGAAGTTGTTTTAGAAGTTGTCTGGCACGGGTGGGTGGGTCGCGTCTCGTGCTCAGAATGTTCATTGTTCACGCTCAGCTCACCGCAGCCGGCATATTTTCTCATTTGACGGGCTAAAATAGCCCAACAAATCTGACAGATCTGTCACATAACTATTGACGACTTTGTGGGTAGGTGAAAATGTCAGCGCTTACAATCATGGTTTTATGGGTTACAGGTTCCAGTGTATCACAATATGCAAGGTTAGTCAAAATTACCGAAACACCTAATAATTATCCAACCACAATTTTTTCTTCAGACAAAAGTTTTTGGCTGTCGTTTAAATATATTTTTACCATGGAGGCTGTTTATTTTATTAAGGAAAGATTACAATCCTTTTTCCAAATAGAAACCCTACATATTTTTACATTTTTTAATTTTGTGATTAATGGAAAAATTCTTTTATAGAAATAATTTTTTTTTATAAAATGCATCATTTTTTTAGTAATAAGCTATTAACCAAAATTAGTCAATATTACCGGGACACCTAAATAATTCTCCAACTGTAAAAAATTCAAAAATTGTTTCAAATAAAAAAAATTGTTCGGTTTCAACGAGCTCTCGTTTAAATATACAGGTAGCCATCGGTTTACGCCTTAGTGCCGTTCCTACAAAAGCCGGCGCAAATCAGATCGGCGTAAAATATATCCACTTACAGTGAGGTATCGGGTTAGGTTCTACAACAGTGAAAAATAAGTAAATAATTTTGTTTATTAATACAAACAGAATACAAAATACATTGTATAATTTAATGTAATTTTTAAAATGTATTTTATGATAAAATAAAGTTAAATGTTTTTATTAAGATATCTTGAGAAAAAAAAATGAAGTTTTAAAGTTGCGAATCTGCTACATTTTTTGGAAAAAAAGTAACTTGCTTTAATTTCTCTTTTCTCATGACAACGAACGATGGTGAAAAAGCTCAAAAAAATATCAGTACCTAACTACAAAAAAAATAAAAATATGAAACAAATATAAAAATATACTAAATCTTCACATTGAAGATATACATATATATCATAACAATAACGTATTTTTTAAAAGATTCAGTATTAATACCGAACTGGGTATCCAAAACATAAATATTTAAGTTTTTGTCTATTGACTATTTTGTTTTTTTTTGACTAATAATGCAATAATTTTGACTATTGTTTTTGCTATTATTATTCGAGTTATAGCATTAGAATAACATCTTCCTTTGTTTTCAATACATTCAATACATGGTATTTTTCACGACAAGTGGCAGTAAGCCACTGACATAACTTGCAAACGTTCCTATAGGCATTGACGTGTGTTAGAATGAAATAGCAATCTTCTTTATTTCATTCTAACACATGTCAATGCGTAGGAACGTTTGCGCGTTATGTCAGCGGCTTACTGCCACTTGTCGTGAAATAAACTCTATACGAGATGGTATACTAGGCATTCATATACCATTTTTAAATGTAATCGAAAATTTGCTTAGTAGTGAGCGCACTTTCGCAATTTTTACGACATCTTGTTGGTATTTTTCAAAGCCGCCAAGTGACTTTGGTGCAGAGGGAAAATTTTGAATTAGTTTGTCGACACGGCGGCCTTTGTTTACTAGATATATTTAATTGAACAATAACAAAAATCCGTTAGTGATTTTCCGTAATTTTTACATCGCTACACTATGGTCCCAAATGCACATTTAACGCGAATTAATTCATATTTCTGAAATCTGCAAAAGCAACAAAAAACCATACAGGTTTACAGTTAAATATCTGAACTATAATAAAACGAGACAATTATCTGGCAAAAGTTGGTATTTTTGGAATATGACAGCACCATACTTAGAAAACTGCGCGCCGCTCATTTTATAGTAAAATAATGGGTTATATTCACTTGTGATTTTTTGTTTACCATATGGTTTTCTTTATTTCTACTATCCATTAGGAAATGGATTAGACTATTTACATTAGGTCTACGACAAAAAACGGTTAGTTCCTATTACATATTATAAGTTACATCTCGTAATATAGACCAAGTTTTTTATTTTATGTAAAACGTTAAAAATGAAGGTTTTAAAAAATTGCAGGCGAGTGCATGCATTAAAAAGTATATTAGTTCGTAATACTAATATTGTTCTTTCATGATCAAAAAAAAATTAGTCCCCGGATAGCCCAAAGCCCCAAAAACCTTATTTGCATAAAACGCTGTTGAGCATATTTTTCGAGGTCGCAACCACGCTTGCATAGCAATTCGTAATTATTACTAGGCCAAACTAGTTCGGCCCAAGAGCGGTAAGCACAACTAGTTTATCCTAACCCTAACTAGTTTAACCTGGTTTGTAAAGGCATACTTCAGGTCAAACTGGTATGTCCTAGGCCAAACTGATTTTAATTAACAGTTTTGAAGTATACCATAATTTTTACGCGCGTTTTCTGTGGAGCGTGTTTTCTGACGCACGTGTTTTCTAAAGGTCGTGTTTTTGAAGCTCGTGTTTTATGACGCGCATCTTATGACTCATGAGTTATCTGAAGCGCGTGTTTTCTGACGCACGTGTTTTCAAACGCGCGTGTTTTCTGACGCGCGTGTGTTCTGACGAGCGTGTTTTTCTGAAGTATGATGACGCACGTGTTTTTTACGCGCGTTTTCTGTGTCGCGTCTTTTCTGACAAGCGTGTTTTATGAAACGTTTGCTTTCCGACGCGCGCGCTTTTACGCGCGTTTCTTCAAGCGCGTTTTCTGATGCGGGTGTTTTTTTAACTGTTTTTATCCTAGTCAAGAAAACACGCGCGTCAAAAAACTCGCGCGATATAAGACACGCCCGTCAAAAACACGCACGTCATAAAACATCCACTGGAGAAAACGCGCATTTCTAAACCGTTAATCGATATCAGTTTAGCCTAGGCCATACCAGTTTGCCCTGAAGTATGCGTCTACATAACAGGTTAAACTAGTTAGGTTAAACTAGTGGCCTAGGATAATGTAGTTAATGCCTAACATACTTCGACCGATCAGATCCGATCATATCGGAATTAAGGTTGCAAAGAAAAAGTGCAAAATAGAACTGGAGGTGGATTCGATTAATTTGCTCAAAGCGCCAGATATTCAATTACACAAAAGTGTATGATGATATTTTGAATAACTTTGTTTATTTCACCATATAGTATGATCCGATGAAAACCTTCGCAAAAAGCTTTCATTTGATACCGATTTTGTTATATCATTTAATACTTTGACGGTAATTGAAACTTTTCGGACTTTCGGGACCATATTTTGGGTTATATCTCCGGAAGTGGTTGAGATATCAAAATTAAGTATAGCCACAAGTAATTCACTCCTAAAAAGGCATACTGTGTCAAAATTTGGGAACAATCGGTAAAGGATTTTCCAAATTATGAATTTATTCGTAATGTGCAATTAGGACCACCGTGCGCCATCTTGTTAGTATTTGTCAAAGTGGATATTGATTGTCCGATTAAAAAATGCGTTCATTACCAGGCTTATCTTCACTTCACTTGTTTGTTACGTTCAAATCTCGTAATCGATATTTTGCATACTTTACAATGTCCAATCGAGTTGAAATTTTGCATGTGAATAGACTTCCTGTGACAATGCAAGAATCAAGAAAGAAAACAAAACCCTTTGGAAATTTTTAATACAACTTTTTTATAAAGCGTCGTTTTTAAAACATGTATTTTTTGGATAACTTTATTTATTTTTCTTTATCATACACAGTATGATGGACCTCTACAGCTAGATACTGAGCGGGACGTCAGCGATGAAGATGACGTTGAGCCTGATCAACGAAGGAGACGGCGAAGGCGGTGGCGGTAGCTGCGTGTGTGCTGTGCGTGTGTTCGTGTTTTATTCAATAATTTTTAAGTCAAAACGTTTTACGTCCTTTTAAATACTTTTTTAAAGCGTTCTTTATCGTTTTATCGTCGGCTGTTTTTTTTTAATTTACCCGCCAAGCTGTTCACTCACTGGCGGGTAAATCGTAAAGATTTCAAATTTGTAAATACAATTTCGGATAAGCGCCCACGGCGCAAGGCACCGTTTGTTTTACAGCATTTGAAATTATGTTAATTCTTAATTTTCTTTAATTAACATATTTGTGTTAATGGTTAATGGAATCTCATGCAGCTAAACTATTAATTTAATAAATAGTATGATAAAGTCATGTGCCTGGCCACTTCAGATTTTTATCTTTAGTAAAGTTTCTTTTTGTTGCATAATGCATAATCAAAGCCCTTGTGGCACGTCTTCCCATTGTCTGATCGATTTAAAATTTGGAGGGAATTAGTTTTTCAGTAAGTAGAACAAATTTCAGGGGTGGCGTGCTTCTAATTTTGGAGAAAAATTCCTTAGGTCCACCCTCACACACGTTTTTTACCTTGGTCAAAAATGTTTAGGGGACCCAATAGGACATATTTCCGCTAAAATCTCAAAACTATTTTTCGACACGATTGCAATACATACTTTGTAGTACTACGTATGATAAAGTATAAAGAATTTAATAGTATATTACATTACAAGAGCTGTAACTAGCATATTACGTACGAGTCGAGAGTTAACATACGAGCCGCGAAGCGGCGAGTTTTGTTATTTTCCACGAGTACGTAATATGCGTTACAGCTCGAGTATTGTACATAATTTTACCTACGACCGACAATTTCAATAAATTGTATCAAAAATGACAGACAAATACAGGTAAGGACAGGTAAGGATATTTGACGGTTAACCAATCAATGTATTCGCGCGACATCTATTGCAACTACGGAGAACTTTATCTCCGAAGTGTCGACCGAAAATTCCAATACAAATTCAACATAAATTATCACGTTCATGTAATATATGTTACAGCTCGACCGAAAATTTCAATAAATATAAATTTTATCAAAAATGACAAATAAATAATCAAAATATTCGCGCGACATATGTCATTATGACATTATGTCGTGCGTTAAAAACAGAAACCGCACAGCCAAAAGCCACCAAAAGCACACGTTTGTTATGAGCGATATACGAGCCAATACGAGCTAAGAATTCCGTGACGTAAGGGACATTTACACATACGGTCGTAGTTATATTTATGTTACAAGTAGTGATGTAATGGTAATATTACCGCGGTAATATTACCGGTAATTTTGGTAATATTACGTAAAGTTACCGAAGACAGATTTTTTTGTTGATAATATTACCGCGATAATATAACCGGTAATTTAAGTAATATTACCGATATTTTAATTTATTGCCGTTAACCATACAAAAATGTATTTTTAAAATTAAATTTTATTTTTCTTACTTTCATATTAATAAAATAGTTACAAGATTTTATACTATTATCTATTACACGCCACGCCATTAGGTTTGTATGGATATGACCTGTGGGTAATATCACCGGTAACATTTTTTTTTGCAAAATAAAGAATATACGGTATAATAATATAATAATGTACATTTACAGTACTGCAAAAAGGTCAGATATATTTCATTGAGGTGGTTGGGCTCTTATGTACTGTATGAACTCTGATAGTTCGTAGAAGCTCTCTGCGATAAGAAGGTTCTTTAGGTCTCTCTTGAATAGTCTATCCGGTTTTTGGTGCAAGCTTTTTGGGAGTAGATTCAGGAGTTGATGATGGTGGTGTTGAGACATGGTCGTGTAGGTTCGAGGGTGTGGAATATCTACTCGGAAGGCACTTCGTAGGTTTAGCTGAGTCACTTCAGCTCTCTTTGGCAGGGAATTTTGCTCTTTTTTTGCTGTTAGAAGTTGTTGGTATATGTAGGTGCCCGGTAAGGTCATTATGTGGAGGCTGCGGAACAATGGTTTGCAGTGGGTAGTTCCCGACACCTGAGCCACTGCTCTCACCGCTCTTTTTTGTAGGATGAAGATGTCTTCTGCATGGAGTGAGTTGCCCCATAGCCTTATGCCATAGCTCATCCTACTATGGAAGAATGCGTGGTAATAATAATAATAATAATAATAATAATCCACGCCTTAACATCCCCCAACAGCTTTCGCCACTACGGGGGCATCGGCAGGCCCGAATTGTTATTATTATGGCCCGCGTCTGTGGCACGTCTTAAGTTGTTTGGCTTTCAGCATTCGCCAGGTAAGAACAGCTGCATCTGGTCCCACTATCTGTCGCATTCGTTGTACAGCATATATGGCTGTTGACAGTTTGGCAGATAGGCTATCAGTCTGATCTTTCCATGTCAAGCGAGTGTCAAGTATAACTCCCAGTAATTTTGCTGACGTCTTTTGGATTTCGGTGTTCCTTTTGGTGGTGAAGTGTATGCGTGCTGTTTTGTCTTCGTTGACAGTTAGTCCATTATCTCTAAACCAGTTCACCGCTTCATTAAGAACCAATGCTGAATCTTCAGCGAGTGAGTTATAATTGGAGTTTCTTACGAGTAGGGTGGTGTCGTCGGCAAAAAGCACACACTCGCTTTGGATGGAATCGGGTAGGTCGTTTACGAAAAAGGCTGAACATGAGGGGTCCCACCAGTGATCCCTGAGCGACACCGGTGCACGTTGGTAGAAACGAGCTCACTTCGTCGTTTACTTGGACGGCCTGCCTCCGGTTTGTGAAGTAGAATTCAAACAGCCGCAGTGGTTGGCCCCTCACTCCATATCTCTCCAGCTTCCCCAGAAGAGCCTCGTGGTTGATGGTGTCGAACGCTTTGGAGAGGTCACAAAGGATGGCCTCCATCCACTCGCCGCGCTCCATGGAGTTCCATACATAGTCTAGTAGGCATCTGATCGCATCTACTGAACTCCTTCCCTTCTGAAAACCAAACTGCCTGTCACTTAGGATCTTGTTTCTCTCCAAGAACGAAGACAGCCTTGAGAGCATGATGGACTCGCGTACCTTCGAAAATGCAGGCAATATCAATATTGGCCTCTTTTATTGGAAATCGGTTTTACTCCAGAATATGTGAGTGCACATTTGTAGAGAATTCCATTATGATCGGAAATTCCACATTTAAGTATGGTTGCTGAGAAAAGGGATATGTTGGTGTATATATCATCTATTGATGTTTTGGATTTTTCTGTTTCACGTGTATATTCAGTTATCGTTGGTCTAAGTCCAAAGCTGGCCATTGAATTGATTAAGGATTTGGATGCTTCCCCTTGGACGGACGTGTCGATGTTGAGGTCTCCCTTCAGGATAATACTGGTTTCTGGGGGATATTTGACTATAAGTGTAGATAATGCTGATTCAATGTTTTCCAGGAATGTAGAGAGATTTCCATCTGGCGATCTGTATGCAGCGAGTACTATAGTGTGTTCTTTTACCAGATAAACTCCGCATAGCTCGCATTCCTTTTCCACGGAAAATGGGGTTATGGTATCAATGTCGGCATAGAGCAGGTCTGAGCGAACATATATGCACACACCTCCATGTTTGAATGTTGATCTAGCAAAGCAGCTTGCTTGCGTGTACAGTTCGATGTTGTAGGCATGTTTATTGTGGTTGCTAAGCCAATGTTCAGCAATACACAGAATATCTACTTCGTTTTTTTTTTTTTTTTTACTAGAAAAAGTGTTTTATTTCGATATGTCAGGTATATACAACCAAAACATACCAACAATCGTGACGACAACCTTTGCGTTTCTATTTACTACCAAAAATAGATGATTAGTTATAAAAAATTAATAATATTGTTTAAAGAAAAGGAATTTACAAATATAAATCTAACGGTTTTTTAAAAATAGGCAGTACTTAAAATAAACATGCAGTTGATGAAAATAGCGATATAAAGTAATACTGATGAAAGAGAAAACATGAGGAGATTATATGCGGACTTACAAGTTTATAATAATAATAAGTTTATTCAAAACAAACAAGAAAAATAATTATAATCATATCACAACTTAAGCAATTTATACAAATAAGAAAATTAATATCTATATAGAAAATTTCACGTAAAAATATATCCATAATTGCAATGATACATCAATTCACAATAAAAATCAATCCTTGTCCATCCTACATCTACAATCTCATCTTACATAATATCCTCTCCATAACATTCATAACAATAACAACAACACGAAGTGCCAATACATAACAATAACATTATGGAGAATATCCACAATAAATTGCCTGTGCATAAATTTAACATAAAACCTTAAGCGCGAATACCAATATCAAATAGCTAATATCAAAAAAAAAAAATGTTTGTTTGGAACTCGGCGACCTAAACACAAAAAGTGTTTGTATTGTGCCGTTTTGCCTGTTGGTTGGTGCTTTACATAAACAAATCTAAATATAACTAATCTAAAATGCATTAGAAGGAAAAAAAGGACAAGCGAGCGCAACATTGAATTGGTGTGTATATGTGTATAAGTGTGTTTTCTTTTCTTTCTCCCTCCCCGCTCTGATTATGTGTGCTCTAGAACTGTCACCAGTGAAGCGTAGTTTTCTTGTACAAATTCTTTTATCTTCACAGAGAATGTTGTAAACCTCTCAATTTGTTTTAGCTTTGTCGGCATTAAATTGTAAATCTTTGGGCCGTAGTAGGAAAGTCTTCTCTGTGTAAGTGTTTTATTGAATTTGGGCACCACTAGAGCCCCAGTACTCCTCAGTCTTGTATTATATTCATGGTCTACACTTTGTATGGTGTCAATGTTCTTTCTTGTGTTTAGAATAACTGCGTATATGTAAAGACCTCGCACATTCAAAAGTTTTGTCTCTCTGTACAAATCTACTGTGTGGTACATTCTGTCTCGATAGGTTATAATTTTAATTATGTGGTTCTGTGTTGTCTGCAAGATCGTTAGGTTAGACGCGTACAAATTCCCCCATCCTGTGGTTCCGTAACGTATCACAGACTCTACAAGTGAGTTGTAGACATTCAATAATATGTCTTTACTTGGAACCTCTCGCAGACGGTAAAATTTATACACCAATTTTCGTAGTTTTCTGGTCAATAATTCTATGTGTTTATCCCATCTTAAGTGTTGGTCGATTTGCAACCCGAGGTATCTAACTAAGTTTGTTTTCATAATTTCTCCTTGGTTATTTTCTAAATGGACAGTATTAAATGTAGGTTGTCCAGAAACAGTGCCGGCCTTAAGGGGGGGCGAGGTCGGGCGCCGCCCGAGGGCACCGGGTGACTTGGGGCGCCAGTGGCGCCCTACTTTTGTACAAGTAATGAAGAAATTTTTTATTACCTGTGGTCAAATTTAATAAATAGCGCCCCATTAAAATTTTTTAAGAGGCAGATCGACAGATATTTATTTTAAGAAACACTTTTATGATAACAACATTGTAAAAAACTCAAATTTACTACAAAATCAAACAATTAATAAAACGCTGGGCGCTTATCACGCTCGCGCCCACCCTTACACTAATAAAAACCTATTTAAGATATACAATGTGGCAAGACTGACTTTCGAGTTTTAGTACAGTTGAACTAGACGAAAACGGGCCTATGAAGAAAAAAAATCCAATACTATTACCCGTGGCAGTAGCAAATGTTCTACCCGCTCTTACCTTTTTGCTATCCGGTGCAGAAAGTGTTGAGTTTCAATATTCTATGGTGTCAGCAAATTTTATTAGAGCCTTGAACCCCTAAAGGGTAACGTGCACGTGCGCTTTACCGCAAAACGATCACAATTTTGCATTTTTATTAATCCTTATAAAATTCTGCACAATAAAGGTACTTTCTATATTTTCTAAATGCATTGGATCTTAAATTGCGAGTGCCCCAATATATCTGTCTTAACTTGTCTTAAAGGTAATTCACAAAATGTATCGCCATACATAAGAACATTTTCAAGAAAAAGTGAATTAGGGTAATAAAGATAACTTCTGTTTGTTTATGGAAAGTGAATAGGCGTTTTCGATTGAATTCTTTTATGGAGCCGTACGTACGTAAAGGATTGCTGTAAATGCTTCAAGAACATTTGGGAACAAACATTGGGGATTGCAGGTAAAATTGGAAAGATTAAGGTTTACTATGAGACCATTTTGAGGTTTCTAGGATAATCGTTTCAGCTGGTATAAATTTGTATAATTTACCAAAATAGTGTGACACTTTGACTCTACCTTTTTCGAAAACCTTGCGCGATGGAAAATTTTGGAGTCCAGATTCGTTTACAGGGCAGTTAATTCTACCAAAAACGCAATTTAATATTCAATTCACAAAAGCTACTATCCCTAAAGTCATCAATATTTTTTATTTAAAATATTTCCGGTACCATTTAGACAATTAAATGAAGTATCAAAATCAGTGAGAAAAAAATGGGAGTGTAGAATTTTATAAACCCAACATTGTTCGGGAGCTAAGATCACGAAATCGTGACCGTTTTGCGGTAAATGCGAAGACCCGCGAACGTGCACGTGAAGGATGAGTTAGGGGTGGATTCCAGGCTCTAATAAAATTTGCGGGCGCCATAGGTATTGAAATCCAACACCTTTTCCTCTTCTTTTTGCTAATTTAAATGTATTATTTAGGAAGGCGCTAAAAATCTTGAATTTTCTGCTCTTACTCATTTTAGTAAAGAATTCGCCGATAAAAAGTCACGAAAAGTTAGTTTCGGGGGTATATTATATATTACCCCCATACAGAAATCGGGTATCACGGTAAGATACAGAACACCAGCTAAGGTAAAGGGTTTTTTGCCTAACCCAAAAGATATCACACCACTCCTGAAGAACGAAGGGGTATACAAGATAACATGTGAGTGCGGAACATGCGATGTAGGACAGACAGGACGAAGCATCGAATGTCGGATCAAGGAGCACAGTAGGGACACCCGGCTAGGCAAGATCCAACAGTCCGCTGTTGGTCAACACTGCCACGAGTCGGGACACACAATGGATTTCGATGGCGCGAAGATGTTGGCAAGGGTGGGTAATTATCATCGAAGGCTTATTAGAGAAGCTATCGAAATTTACAAACATCCTGACAATATCAATCGCGAGGACGGTACTGATAGTAGGGTCTGGAAATCGATCCTAACGCGGTCAGGTGGAAAAGCACATAGAGCGGTAGCTCCAGATGTGCGCAGTGAGGAGTAAATTTAGGTATATAAGGGAGACCTTCTTGGTAGGTCTTCAGTATTCAATTAGCTTTGAAGAAGCGAGCAACATGGTTCGCGAAACGTCAGCATTAACAAATCTTGACACACGGCATAACCCGGCAGCAATTAATAAAAGTAGTTTCAAATTATGTTTGTAGTGCTATAATATACGTTTTTTCAGTTGACATAATCGCTGATTTATTTTTCCTTTGTGCTGACAATGAAAAAATTTTAATTTATAATTTTGAAAGGGGCGCCCGGAAATACTCCGCCCGAAGGCGCCGAGGAGGCTAAGGCCGGCACTGTCCAGAAATATTTGCTGAAAACCTCATAAATTGACCTTTTTTTGTGTTTAAGGAGGGACTATTTTGATCCAGCCATCTCTTTACTCTGTTTATACTGACAGTCGCTATTTGTCTAGTAAAGTCCCAAGTATCACCTCTGCAAAGTATGACTGTGTCATGGGCATAAGAAATGATTCTACCGCATCCCCCTAGTTCACAAAGGCTATTTATGTATATCCCATATTTATTATAACTGGTTGGCTGATTTGGTCTTTAATATCCGCATACTGCACTCTATCCGCGAGATAATCCGCAAAGACATTTAACACCGTACCCCGAATGCCAATATTTTCTAATTTATTTAATAACTTATCGTGAGGAACGGTGTCAAATGCCTTCCGAGGTCCAGGAAGACCGCAATACATTTTTCGTTGTCTTCAATAGTGTTTAGAATCGCATTTATAACCTCATTTATAGCATGTTCTGTACTTGAGTTCTTAATAAAGCCATACTGGTTTTTCGATAACACCTTTTGCGATTCCAGGAGCGGCCAATCTGGATTTGATACACTTTTCCAATAGTTTGGCGAATCCGTTTATTTTACTTATGGGCCTTGTTCACACATGTCTTTTCTACAGCCTTGTATACGGCCTACGGGGGTTACTAACGAAATCTTAAAATACTGAGGTACTCTTCCAGTTTGAAAAATTAGGTTAAATATATGGCGCAATGGTCTTATAATGTGAAGGTGAGTGCTCTTTATTGTTTCCATGCTTATGTTGTCAAAACCTGCTGCACTTTTACTTTTTAGTGTTCCTATTTCTCTTATAAGTTCGTTCTCAGAAACAGGGGTCAAGAACATGGATTGGCCAGAAGGCCAATCGCCAATTGCCTTTATTGTGTTATCATGAATTGGAGAGTTAGCATCATTTACAATCTTTTTAGACATTTCATTGCCCACGTTAATAAAAAAATTATTGAACTCATTCGCCACCTGCAAGTCATTCTTTATTTCCTCACCCTCGTCATTTACGAGCAGATACGTACTAAATTTCTTTTTTTCTTTATGATTTGCTATTTCTGAGATAATTTGCCAAATTTTTTTTTGTAGTTACCACCAGATTCTTCTAATTTGTTTCGATAATATATATTTTTGGCCCTAATAGTTTTTGTTAATGAGTTTCTATACTTTTTAAACACGTTTCTGAAATATTCGTTTGTTTGAGTTTTAATTAAACGCTTTTCATTTGGTCCGTAACTTTTATTGATTTTATTATTCCCGTAGTTATCCACGGCTTCAATTTTTTATTTTTATTTATAATATTCGTTACTTCCGTACAGGATTCCACACAGGATTTATATTTACAAAGAAATATATTGGTAGCAGAAGATGGTTCCTGAATATCCAAAACATCTTGCCAACACGTTTCACCAAGAAGGTGATTAAGTTTTTGGTAATCTATTCTCGGTCTTGTTTTCGTGTCTTTTCCGTGTACTTTATTTTTATTATCATCAATTTGAAAATCCACAAACGTAGCATAATGGTCGGTTATAGCTGTCTCCACGACACAAGGCACTATGCGCATACCACGTATATTATCTATTCCTCTAACCATTAAATGGTCGATACACGTCTTTGATGTTTCTGTTACTCGTGTTGGGGCGTTTATATAGGAGACAAATCCATTTTTTTCAATGATATTTAAATACTCATTAACCTCGGTCTTACTCTTATCCAAAATGTCTACATTTATTTCACCCCCAATAACTTCAATTTGTTTCTTGCTCAACTCTGTTAAATATACATCCAGTTCGCTCAAGAAAAGGTTCAAATTAGTTGCTGGAAGTCTGTATATAGACGTTAAGCCGTAATCGACCCTTTCCACCCTGAATGTTGATCTTAGTACCGTCACTTCTCCTATTTTTGTTACTTTAGAAGTTGATGTAATACTAACCTTAACATACACAACCACTCCATCATGTGTATTAAAATCTGCACCGTTATAATTAATCTGAAAACCCGGAATCGCAAAGTAATTTATTTCCGGTAGCATAAAAGTTTCCGACAGTATTAGAACATCTGCATTTTCAGGATTTATGTCTTGTATCATTGTAAGCAGTTCGTCAAAATGTGCATTCAAACTACGTATGTTAAGATGCATCACTGTCAGCTTTGAGGTATAACCCTCCGATAGTAGTAAGTATTCCTCAAATGATTCTAATGAGCTTGTGGGAAATTCGTCCTCAGGTATACTGTTTAACAATTCCAGTGCACTCATGGTTAAATCAAAAATGTACTCTCACTCAAACCCACCTTACTTTACCCACATGCGCTTTATGTCATAGTTGTGTATACTGTGCAGTTGTGTTCCCCTCTATACCCTTTATGCCTTGTACCTTTCATATGTGTGTGTATGTGTGTATGCGCGCATGCGCCTGAACATGCGCAATGCATGCGCGAAAAATATATACAATTTACAGACAACAATCAATAACTAAATACAAATACATAAATGTAAACTAAATCAATTTGCATATCAAAAACAAAGATATCCTTTTCTCTACCAAGATCAAACTCAACAAAATTAGAGAAAGGTATTTGTCGGGCAATTCCGTCATACAAAGATCGAAGATCGAAGAAGCAACCGTATACACGTGTTTCGGACTATTAGTCCTCATCAGTACATCTTACATCTTATTAGTATATCTTACCGTCGATTAACCAGCTTTTCAACAAAATTACCTTGTCATTACTTATTACCGCCAGTGGAATTTGATCTTAGGCATTTCCTTGTGTAACCTTCACCCCGATCGCTCTTGTGCAGTGTTGGTTGCAGTCGTTCAGGTGTACTATCATTTCCAATTTTCTTATTTCCAGTTGGTGCACTTTTATTTTTATTTCCGGATACTGCAACTTTACTGCCTTGGATGACAGAACTGTTGTTTACAACAGCTGATTTGGTCAATGTTATGGTTACGTTGCTGCTGTCATGAGAGGATGATGATGATGAGAAATTTTGTTCCAGACTTTCTATGTTATCCTCCAATACATGTGAATTTTCTTCGACGGGTTTATTACTATTTAGGTGGGTTCTTTGTAATTTATTTTCTTCTCTTTCCTCGATGGTTAGGTCGTGACTTATTGCTATGCCACTGCCCTTTAACATGCGAACCTTTGAGAATACCTCCTTTTTTCGCAGGAAGCTACAGAATTCCATCAAAATAGGTCTTTTTCTATTGTTTTTGTTTTTTCCAAGTCTGAATATATTATTGATTTCGGACTTGTTTATATTAATTTTCAAAAACTCATTTATAGTATCCGAGACACACTCGAAAAGGTCCAGTCCTGATTCGGGTAAACCAAATATGACAATATTATTTCTTCTATTTTTCTTACTAAGAAAATTTACTTCTCTTTCCAAACTGCTTATTTTTCTGTTCGCATCTTCAAGTTTTGAGGTTAGGCTCTTTGACAATTTTAAGATCTTCCCTTGCTTCGGTCAGGCCTGTTTCTAAGGTTTTCAGTAGCCTGTACACATCCGCGATTGTAGCTGTTTCACTATTTATTTCCAATATCATAATTGTACTATATAACTTATTTTAAATTAACTTTCAATAGGGAGCCGAGACCTCTGCACAACATACAAAAAAGGTTCTTTTTGATGAGGTTTATGTGAGCTATTATTTCTAGAGCTTCTATCTTGTTGGTGAGGCATTGGATGTTTATGAATAGCGTGTTAAGGGTTTTTTCTGTCTGGTTTTTGATATTTCGGGATTTGTTGTTGATGGTCTTATCTAATCAAGTAATTTCAAGTGCTGCTTTGCTTTAAGGTTTTCTACGTCTTGTCGAGATTTAGTTTGCGCTTGTAAAAAGAATTATCATATTTGATAAAACTGAATCTGCTTATCTTGATGCCTTCAGGCCAGTTTTTGGTGTCATAATCTAGTGGTGTCATAATCTGAAATTTTTACACCCAATTTGAAGCAGTTGCTGTTATATTTAGTATACTCAAAGTCTTCTTTCTGAAGGATCGATTTTACATGGTTTTTTATGTCCTCACAGTTACTAGTTTTATTGATATTAGCTATAAATAGCCACATTTTTCTCTCAATCGCTTTCAAATTAGATTTTTGTACAGATGTTCCAATTATTGTGTTGTTGCTCTCTCTACGCTTACGCTTTGCAACGGTCGTCCAAGAGCTTTTATCTTCCTCCAGATTAATTATTTTATTCATTTTCTGCTTTGTCTGTGTTACCAGCAATGCTTCAGATACTTCCTTTTCTGTTATTTTATTAATACGTACAGCGTCGTGTGCTTTTTCCTTGCTTTTCCACTGATTCGCTTTCTGATTCATTTGCGTTTCCTGTAGTGTTAATGGTACTTCTCCTGTTATTTTATTTCCATGTACAGCATATTGTGGTTTTTCGTTGTTTTTCAATTTGGTGAGATTTTTATCTCTGGGCTTTGCCCTGGATGCATTTCTGTGTTTGTTTTGAGATTTCCTAACCTTATTCCTTGAAGTGAATTTATTTTTTCTTTTAGGAGATCATTATTTTCTGTTAGTAATTTGTTCTTCTGTTCTAGTTCCCCAACTATCCTGTTCAACATTTCTATCTTCATTAAATAAAACTTTTCCCATGTCACCTCTTCTGGTGGTAACGTAACCTCTTCAATACATTTCTTATGTCTTGTTTTTAGACATCCTGGGTGAAATATTTCGCTGCACTTTTCGCAGGTAGTAAAGTCTACTACTGTTTTCTTGTAATAGTAACACTCTTGCTTTATTTGACTGCTATTTGTGTCCAAACTTAAAGGACTTTCTTTGTCAACCTTGTTATTGAGCACTATCTTGTCTATTACAATCAATAATCATCATTACCGGTAATATTGCAAGCTATTAAATTACGGGTAATGTATCGTCACGGTAATATATCCGGTAATATTACCATTTCTTAAATTACCGGCAATTTTACGTCACTAGCTACAAGTACCGAAAGTACGGACTAGCGCGACGAGTGTTAATGTGGCGCGACGCCGA
This sequence comes from Aphodius sticticus, assembly GCA_963966075.1. Classification (NCBI taxonomy): domain Eukaryota; kingdom Metazoa; phylum Arthropoda; class Insecta; order Coleoptera; family Scarabaeidae; genus Aphodius; species Aphodius sticticus. Next base: position 42,904,927 of record OZ014509.1, on the reverse strand, counting down.
AGGCGGAGCGTCGCATGTGAGCGAGTCGCGTTATGGAGTTTTCGGCCGGAGTGACACAACGTTTTTTGTGCTGCTGTTTGAGTAAATATGTATTTAAAAAAAAATAAAAAATGGTTATATTTCTGTATAGGATATATGTTAGGTTGGTACCACTTCGACGAAACGTCAAGGTTAAAAAACTAATTCAAATTCTGACAGATTTATATTTGTTCATTACTCTGTAGATGTCACATGCGTACCAAGATACTAAAATAGAACTACACTCGTCGCTATACTTTATTTATCTATTTATATCAACAAACAATCAAATTGGTGATCTTAGTTTATTTGAAATTTGTATGTTGTACTTTGCCGCACTAGAGCGACAAAGTTCCATAGCGGTTCTCCAGTATCTATAGTAGTATATATAGTATATAGCAGTAGTACTAGTAGTACTAGTACTAGTAGTATATATATATTGCAATACATTTATGAGTATGTTTAATGAATAGAATAGTATATTATTCTATGAGCAAGTAATGTAAGCAATTTCTCACGAGAACGAATTTTGCAGCACTAGCCGTAGGTGAGTGCTGCAAAACGTTTAGTGAGAAATTGCCATAACTTGCTAATGGAATACTATACTTTTTCTACGATCATGAAATTTTATAAATTAATTTATTGCATATAGGGATACGGCTGTATGTCACTGACGGTTTACATGATTTTGACAGATTAAAGTTGTTTGGTGCGCGTGTTACTTATTCACGTTGTCAATGCCTTGACAATGTCGCTAAGCAGTGTATCAAAACACAATGGAAATGAAAAATCCTGAGCTGTGATTGGTTCTAAAGCCGTGAGAAATTAAAGATTTCTCACGACTCGCGGGGTATGAAGAGCCTAGAATGAAATATTTGCCATGTATGTGGGGAATGGTTAGAATTACTTATCATAAATTGCCATGATAATGGCAATTTAATCATCAATAGGAGTAGAAAATAGTATATTATTCTATGAGCAAGTAATGTAAGCAATTACTCACGAGAACGAAGTTTCGTGTGAGTAATTGCCATTACTTGCGAATGGAATACTATACTTTTTCTACGACTATACAATATTTTTTAAAATTAATTTAGTGCGTATTGGGACGACGGTGGCGCGCCGTACATATAGGTATTCTGTTTATGTATGACAGATGCCGAGATTTTTTTTTTCTAAAAGTGTCAAATATTGACAGCGAAGAAAAGAACAAGGTATCTAACCTACAAAATGACAGATAATTATTATTCCTTGTTGGTGCGTATTGACTAAATAAACACATAACACGTTTTTTGTTTCAATCTTATTCAAAATTTAATAATTTAAACAATTTTCTTTTTATTTATAATTAATATTGATTGTGAAATTTGAACTGTTCGATATATTTATCGAAGGCGTTGTGTTTGAACTGGAACTAGTCGCAACAATAATTTCAGTTGTTCTTGATGTCGGCAATGATGCACTGTAGAGACTTGCAGAACTCTGCGCAGGATGTTGCGTTATAGACCGAACAATTTTTTCCGCAGTGTCCATTTTATTTTTTATGGAATCGTCTATGTAACCTTCGGCCACCGATGTAGACCGCCAGCCACCATGTCGTTTCAGAGAAGTAATATCTCCTCCTGCGTCAACGAGCAGGGTGGCTGACGATCTTCTAAACGAGTGACCGGAATACAGTTTTGGATTAGGTAGCTTTAAAAATGTAGCGATGTTCTTGCCCATGGCCGAAAATTTATTGATGCCACATTTCTGAGCCCTTATTGCACCCTTCTGATAATTTAAAAAGAACAAGTCCAGCTGTATGTCATTCGGGCGCAGGTTAATGTAGTCTTTGCATATTTTATAAAACTCTTCAGTAATGGTAAATCTGCGAACCACATTGTTTTTGGTATTCGGTATCTTCACTAAAAATGCCGACCCAAGATCTTGTACATCCGTTATTTGCATGGCATGTAATTCTTGGCATCTACAAGCTCCCATTATTCCCATAATTAGAGCAACCTTTAAAAAAAGTATTATGTTACATAAAAGATAATATAGTTAATTTAAAAAGTCTTACCTTTGCTTGTAGATATACGTCGTCCGGCGCTTTTGTGATAAAATTGTTAATTTCATCTGGTGTAAATGTTTTTGCCTTTTTCGGTTGATATCCTTCCGATTTCCGTTTCAACATTGCTTTTAGTTTGGAATATGTTTCGATGTTTATGTCATTGTTTATGCTGAGTGTCGTTTTAATCATGGAATAGTTCGCCCATAATGTGGACGACTTAAATTTGTCAGCAAGCTCACCAAAATAGGCTATCAAAACATTTTCGGAAAATGAGCTTACATTTTTCTGATTCGCCAATCCATAAACGCTTTGTAGGTTTTTTCGTATTTTGTCCTGGATTTTTCGGGCAATAAATTTAATGTGCGGATTTGCGCGGCTTGTGTTACATCAGGTGGAGTACACATTTCCTCTTGTTCGCTATCAGAATCTATTTTTTTATAATTATTATTAACGAATTACAGTAATTACTGTACACTGGACGTGTATTTCATTAAAATATCTGACAGATTAAAATTGTTTGTAGCGCTCGTCGTTTAGCGACGTTGTCAACGCCATGACAACGTCGCTAAGCACGATCTATCTAAACACGATGGAAATGAAAATCCGCGCTATGATTGGTTCTACAGCCGTGAGAAATGAAATATTGCCGTGAGAAATGAAATATTTCTCACGGCTCGCGGGGTATGAGGAACCAGGAATGAAATGCTTGTCATGTATGTGGGGAATGGTTAGTATTACTTATCATAAATTGCCATGATAATGAATGCATTCATCAATAGGAGTAGAAAAAATCATTTATTGAACAGCTCTATAAATGCACGATTTCTATTAATGCATGATTCTTTATAGCCAATCAAACGACTTCATTATAGCCATCGAACATACGTAAAATCAAACCATCCAATCAAACCATTTATCCAGGCGCACAGTCCAGAACTGTCAGTGTCAAATTACATAAATGGTCATATCATGGGGGTTTATTTTTTATGGGAGGTTTGTCGCCATCTAGTCGCCATGTATATGTAGTTTGCAGAACTACTACGTAAGGCGCCACTAGTTCCATTTTAGCCATTTTTACCGATTCCTATTATATCGGTTCGATCGCTGACCGACAGACGACGCGGTAGTCAAACATTAATTCGATATTTCAATTTTCTGACATAAATCAATTTTACTGTATCTATTGACAGCAATTGATAGTACATAAGATTACAATTAATTTCTATTACCGCATAATAGAATATTTCGAAAATGACGCCGAAAGTGAGAAAGTGTTCTGTGCGCTCATGTAGCTCATGCGCTATTTAATGCGTGGATTGAAGCCGTGGGAAACCAAGAACTTTTGGCACTGAAACCGGATAGTGTTTCGAAATCAAGCTTTGTCTGCAGATTCCACTTTGCAACTCAACATCTGTATCCCAAACGTCTCACGGCTGATGCAGTACCATCATTACTTCTTTCGGGTAAGTAATCTTTACAGTATGTACTTATGAACGCCAATATTGTGTTAATACATAATAATAGTTGTATAATATTTTTCTTAGATTCGGAAGCAGGCACAGAAGCACGGCTCAAGTAGAATTGACAGACCTGCAGAGCCAAAGGAAATGGACCTGGATGGTGAAGTATAGATAGGTAGCATGCAGAGAGGTTAAATTACCGCAGTAATATACAGAGCCTATGTAACTCTTATGAGGTAATATAACGGTAAATTACGCTGTTAATATTACTAAGAAGAGTAACATTGGCTCTGTAAATTAACGTGATTATTTAATATCTCTGGTAGAAGGTGTCTGTGGCTCACCTAGACCCCTGCGGTCGCAGTGGATGGGCTGGTTGAGCGACCAACTCACATATTCTAATCTAAATAGAATCTAAGAAATGAAAAGTATTCAGTCATTTAATAGTTAATTTTGTAGGGATAATTCTCCGACGCAACTCATACTGCTGGTGGAGTACACTATTATTGTACTCAAACTGTTGTGCATACTGCTCACAATTCTGAATTAAACACTTTTTTAAGTTTGTTTTGATCGGACATTTGTTAGAAACGTACCATGTTGTGTTTCTTTTTCACTTAAAATATATAAATATCTTAGTGGAGATAATGTAATATCAATTGTATAAATGGTCACTGACTTTATAGAATTAAATACTTTAGTATTAGACCGCATTCACTAAACCAGATAATTCTTTTGGTTTTTTTGGTGAGCAATTTGTGGTGACATACAACCAGTGATGTGGGCCGGGTAAATACCCGGCGGGTGGAAACTTATAAAATGGGTATTTACCCCTACTTAGGGTAAACACCTAAATCTGAGTATAAAGTTTCATATTGACCTAATTGTTTTCTCAACTCCAAGTTACAGCCGCTTGAAATATCAACTAAAAGAAAAATTAACAATTAACTATATATCAAACAATGCTAAAAGTAAGAAAGAGCACAATCAATTCCCAAATCAAAATTAAAAGTAAATAAATTTAAGTAAAAAAATTCAAAATGTTAAAAATAAACTAAATAAACAAATAAAAACATTTCTTTTTCTACAAGTAATTGGCATTCTGAGTATAAAGTTTCTTTAATGCCTACTTATTGGGTTTATCAATTCCTAAAGAAGTTAAGTCATTTAATATACAGTTTTGCAATTATGTTACAATTATTTCAAACGGTTGTAATTTTTTAAGAAATAAGAAAACCAATAGGTCCATATGAAACTTTTTACTCAGTGTGGCATTTACTATCTGGAAAAAAGTTTTGCGGGGAAAAAGATGAAATATTCTGTAGATGTGTACCTACTCTTGATTAAAAATAATGTAAGATATTTGAGTTACATATATAAAAACATTCAGCATTTAATTGGATTCATAGCAAAATAATAATTTTATTAACAACGACAAAAGCCGCTAAGCTGACATACTTAACATATAATCATAAGTTTCTGCTAAATCTTCTTCGATAACAGAATCAGAAAATATGGACGATTCGTACGATTGAATGGACGATGATGAAAAGGAAATGTCTGCTGTTGATATATCATCAGATGAGACTGATATTTTTATTCTTTGTTTTAAAAATGTTTTTTATTTTTATAAGAATAACCTTAATATTGTGATACCTTTTGATTTTCTGATAAAAGAAAAACCTTTATTTAGTAATTAAATATTTCCTTTTACTGCTATTTTTAATAACAATATAATGTTTATAAATACCCCTATGAATACCCACTTTGGGTATTAATAAATAGTAATAAATACCCGGGTATTTAACATCACTGCATACAACCCAGTTACGCGTCGGGTAACTATTGTTTGTTCTATTCTAAGATCTGTTAAATGTTTAATATTGTAAATTTGTTTTATTATATTATTTTAATATACTGTTAATAATAAACGTTTTTAATTAAATGCATATTTTTATTATTGTGTTTGGTGCATATATTTATAGTCACTATTAGTACAGCTCTGAGAATATAGTACTTATATCTCTCTGAGAGCTCTACTAATAGTTATTCTACTTATAGTTTTATTTTTAGTAATGAATGGGGGACAATATGAAATATTCAATTCAAATTTCCCGCTAAATTAATTTTAGTTTGGCAGAAAGACCAACAGTGGCGCTATTGTACGTGGCTAAACATTTAATATGGATCATAGCGTTCTACTTCATAGGTATTCTATGGGTCATATAAGCTCAAATGACATCGACGAATAACATCTATGTAGACGCCGCCAGAAGAATACAATCGACGAAAACATTTTGTAACCAACTCGAATATTAAACGGCGATGAATGATCTCGACAATTAACGTACTCGCTAATCGCTCGTGCATCAAACAGTCTCGACCATTAATCGCTCTTGGTTAAATAACTATTAACGATATTTTTTAACAGGAAAACCGTAGATATTTTCCATCCAGTAAACGGCTTGTTATCTCATAAATTATTAATCTTAACGTATCATATTAAGTAAAAGGCGTAAATATTTCCAATGTTTCTTTAATGGCACTTCTGGCTACATGTTTCGAGGTACAATAACCTAAAAATATCAGTTTCTGAATCAGAATCTGATATTTTGATGCAAAAGCACATTTGATAAGTTACGCACTAGATAAGATATACATTATTGTTAAAATTGAATAGAAACGAGTATTTTGACTCTTGTGAATAGGAGAGATTATTAGAGTTGCACATAACTCCAAAAGACTACATGACAGTCATGACACCCTCTTTTATTGTTGGACACAGCACCTGACGCACGGCCTGAAGACGAGGATATTGTACATCGAAACATGTAGCCACAAGTACCATTGGAAATATTTACGCCTTATACTTAATATCAACTTAATATCATTATGACCAGTGGAATGGAGAAATTTATCTCAATATTAACGTATCATAATCAAGCCATGACGTTATTCTGGTCGGAAAGGCATAAAAAAATTCTTTCTCGGTTGACTTACAGAACTAAAAAACAACACTAATCATTGACGTGTCACCCATTTTTATCACAGGCACTAAATTTTATGGAAAGCGCTTCTTCTATGTTCGCCAGGCAAAAAAAACGATAAATTAGGCATGAAAATAATAATGAAACTTCATTTATAACTAAATTACCTAAATACCCGATATGGAAATTGAAATGAAATTATGAGGAATCATGGTCAGCCGTGTGAAGTTAGCCACCCATGGTCACCAAAAATTTTGAAAAAAATACTGTCGTTTGCCCCTCGTTTGCCCTCTATTGCCATTTAATAGTTTCGTTTGCCTCCTCATAGTTTTCGAGAAAATTCAATTTTTCTTCTGGGGGGCTAACTTCACGCTGAGCCAGCACCCCCACCCATAAATTTTTAATTTTCAGAAATTCAAGTACATGAAATTAATAGCATTTCGTTTGCCCTTTTTAGCCTCACAAACCGATTTTTCCTATTTCCTATCATAAACAAATTATGATATTTTTCCGAAATCGAGTGTGAAGTTAGCCGCCCCATATTGTCAATTCGATAAAAATGGAAATTAAAGACGTGAAATCGATTTCTCGTCGTTTGCCCCCGATTGCCATTTCATATTTTCGCTGTTATCCTAATAGTTTTCCTGTAATAAGTCAGATTAGGATTTAAGTTGGTATTTAACAGACGCTCGGAGTGGCGCTGCAGTCGCGTCAGGATTACCGCGCAAGCTTTTGGCGCGAAGTGTCTGGGAAGATGCAAAGGGACAAGCAAACAGCCTCTTTGGCATCGGGCTTTGAAGGTAGACGGTCGTGCGTCAAAACGCGCGCCCAAGCGTAGGGCCCCAATGGGGGCCAAGTTATAGAAACTGTGCTGTCTCGTGTTTCTTGTGCTCAACCGAAATAATAAGGTATTTATTTGTTGTCTGTACTTGCTGATTTGTCCATCTCTGCCAAAATAAGAATATATCATGTTTAGGATTAACATATTCAAATTCCATGTAAGCAGTTCTGCATTGTTGTATATATTTTTGTTAATAGATTTTATTGTGGTTTTCTTGGGCATATTCATTTTAGAATAATATAAACCTGTCCCTTTTATGGTAAAGTATTTAGCCCTGCATATAGTGATTAATAATTAGTGAGTTCAAACGTCTCTGACAAAGTCTCAGAGAAAGAACTCAGTGTTGTAGCCTCCGTAAGAGAGATAATTAATTCACGCTACCGTAAGATTAAAGTATAGTAAATATTGAGAAGGGTGTCCGCCCCATCACATTTTTGGTTGGCTAGCGGTTGGGATAATTTAAGACATTTCAAGTGATTATTTGAGTAGATTATGAAGAAAGCACTCTAGTTAGATTTGTTTGTGAATTTTAGAAGAAAATTGGGTGACGCATTTTAAAGAATGCATTGTAGACTATGGTTAAAAGCAAAGTTAGGCAAACGACCCTTTAAAGAAAGGTGTTTAGGGGCTGGCTTTAGGCGCCCTTGTGGATATTGCGCGTGGCATTCCAGGAATTTTGTTTGCGCTTTAGAGGTGGACATTTTGTGTGATAAATGTCGATATATAGTCGTGAATTTGAGTAGGAAATGTACTGCTGGTGGCAGCATAATAATTAAATATTTGCAGTATAATTTCTTTTGAGTGTTGGAATTGTTTTTGAAAGAAATGTCTTAATTCTCGAGACCGTTCGTTGGAGAAAGTTTGAACCAGATTGTGTTAGATAGGGCTTGAGTTATGATTTATGGCGACATGCAGAACAGGTAGTTTGAAATTAAATTCTGAGGAATTTTTTTTTATTGAGTAAAGGAAAGATGGCAGGTAGAGATGGCAACAGTAAACAATAAAAGGAAAAAAATCGTACCGTCAGCGGTCGATTAAGTGAAAGTAAAGTAAGGCTAGGATAGAAACAAAGCCTGAGTACTTTGTTTGCTAAATTTTGAGGAAATTGAATTGTATTGAAAGATTGAAACAAGTCGAGTTTTTATGTAAGCATTTGTTGAAAATGGTGGCTCTGAGCGGAGAGGCACGAAACACACACGCGGTAATTAATTAATAATTAATTAAAATTAATGGGTATACTCTTGCAACTGTATCTATAAGTTAGAATAAAGCAGTTATTAAGGGAAGTTGCAGAGTATTGTTTTGTAAGGGAAATTCAACGACAAAGCAGGTAAAACCAGCTGTTCCGAAGAATTAGATGTTCCCAAGTATCCGGCCAAACAGACGTGTATTGAAGACCCCCCACGAGCGCAGGTAGTTTGGCCCATCCAGGAATTCCCGAGGTCATCCGGCGTAGTCTTTGTATGGAAGAAGCGTGCCGTCGGTCGTCCCGTTCCCGGAGTCGAAAAATCGTCTAGTGATGGAAAAAGCAGCCCGCGCGAGGCGCAAAAAAGGGCAAGAAAAAATTACAAATTCGCAGGCAAATATACTGCACTTTGTACGTCGAAATTAGTGCCGGTAGATTTACAAAGGGTTGTAATCTACAGCAACTGAAGCCCAGTGCGCTTCAAAAAAATGGTGTGACCGAAAAAACGTCCAAAGTGAGACGTAGGGTCGAAAAAACTACAAAGTGACAGATGACAGAATTCCTGTACTTTGTACGTCGATGGTGTTAGAAGAAAAATGACTACACGGACAACGCAAAGGGATGTCTTACCAGGGCCTAAGTGTCGCTGGACAACATCCACACGTCGTGTAGGTCATCTACGAGGTATACGATAGCTTTCGAGGAACGTTGGGCGTCGCTGGAGATTAAAGGACCGCCGATGACGCTAGGAGGAAAATGGACAGAGGAAAACCGAGGCGAGAAGTGGAGGCGAGTCATTTCACGATTGCGGCTGTATTTGAAGATGGATAAAAGATAATGTAAGTTATGATGTAATCGGACTGCTATGATACTGCTTCAATGTTGTTTTTCTTTTGTTTCATATGACCAATGGCCCGGGAATGAGGACATTCGTTTGGTTTGGAGAACCGAAGTCAAATCAACACCGCCGGACTTCTGGACCAAGGCCGAATTCTTTTGGGGTTTTATTGGGTCATATCTGTGTTTTTATTTCAGGAAATAAAAAAAAAATGTACAAGAAGAAAAACTTGCGTGTTAAACATTGTAATTAGCAATTAAGAGAATTGTTTTGTAAGGGGAGATGGTACAGTCAGCAATTTGTTTATTTAGGTTTGTTTAGGGATAAATAATTGGTCAAATAATTATTTATCTTAACGTGGGAGGAATGTAATAAGTCAGATTAGGATTTAAGTTGGTATTTAACAGACGCTCGGAGTGGCGCTGCAGTCGCGTCAGGATTACCGCGCAAGCTTTTGGCGCGAAGTGTCTGGGAAGATGCAAAGGGACAAGCAAACAGCCTCTTTGGCATCGGGCTTTGAAGGTAGACGGTCGTGCGTCAAAACGCGCGCCCAAGCGTAGGGCCCCAATGGGGGCCAAGTTATAGAAACTGTGCTCTCGTGTTTCTTGTGCTCAACCGAAATAATAAGGTATTTATTTGTTGTCTGCACTTGCTGATTTGTCCATCTCTGCCAAAATAAGAATATATCATGTTTAGGATTAACATATTCAAATTCCATGTAAGCAGTTCTACATTGTTGTATATATTTTTGTTAATAGATTTTATTGTGGTTTTCTTGGGCATATTCATTTTAGAATAATATAAACCTGTCCCTTTTATGGTAAAGTATTTAGCCCTGCATATAGTGATTAATAATTAGTGAGTTCAAACGTCTCTGACAAAGTCTCAGAGAAAGAACTCAGTGTTGTAGCCTCCGTAAGAGAGATAATTAATTCACGCTACCGTAAGATTAAAGTATAGTAAATATTGAGAAGGGTGTCCGCCCCATCACATTCCCGCAAATTGACTTTTCCTCACAACAGTAATACCCTGATACGCTAACAAATTTATATTTCTATATACTAATTTATTGGCAACATAAAACGGCAAAACTTTCCTAACATTGCTACTGTTATTTGTTTAACCATCCTGAGCAAATTCGGCCTTTGCCTCCTTCTGACACAAAAAAATATATACAATTGAACTTATAAAATACGGAAAAATCGAAATATTTTCAGATATTTTATTTTTCATCTCAATTTCTAGAGGGGCCCAAACAACAAAACTTTCCAAATATGTCTTCCACCATTTGTTTAACTATCCTGAGCAATTTTGGCGTTTGCCTCCCTGTGAGGCCAAAGTTATAAACAATTGAACGTATGAAATGCGGCAAAATCTCAATATTTATAAATGTTTTACTTTTTATCTCAATTTCTAATGAAGCCAAAACAACAAAACTTTACGAATATGTCTTTCACCATTTGTTTAACCATCCTGAGCAATTCTGGCGTTTGCCTCCCTCTGAGACCAAAGTTATAAACAATTGAACGTATGAAATGCGGCAAAATCTCAATATTTGTAGATGTTTTATTTTTTATCTCAATTTTTAGAAGAGCCAAAACAACAAAACTCTACAAATATGTCTTCCACCATTTGTTTAACCATCCTGAGCAATTTTGACGTTTGCCTCCCTCTGAGACAAAAGTTATAGATAATTGAACTTATGAAATACAAAATCTCAATATTTGTAGAGGTTTTATTTTTTATCTCAATTTCTAGAGGAGCCAAAACAACAAAACTCTACAAATATGTCTTCCACCATTTGTTTAACCATCCTGCGCAATGTTGACGTTTGCTTCCCTCTAAGACAAAAGTTATAAACAATTGAACTTATGAAATACAAAATCGCAATATTTGTAGAGGTTTTATTTTTTATCTTAATTTCTAGAGGAGCCAACACAACAAAACTCGGCAAATATGTCTACCACTATTTGTTTAACCAGCCTGAGCAACTTTGGCGTTTGCCTCCCTCTGAGACAAAAGTTATAAACAATTGAACTTATGAAATACAAAATCTCAATATTTGTAGAGGTTCTATTTTTTATCTCAATTTCAAATGGAGCCAAAACAACAAAACTTTACGAATATGTCTTCCACCATTTGTTTAACCATCCTACGCAATTTTGACCTTTGCCTGCCTCTGAGACAAAAGTTATAAACAATTGAACTTATGAAATACAAAATCGCAATATTTGTAGAGGTTTTATTTTCTATCTTAATTTCTAGAGGAGCCAAAACAACAAAACTCGACAAATATGTCTACCACTATTTGTTTAACCAGCCTGAGCATTTTTGGCGCTTGCCTCCCTCTGAGACAAAAGTTATAAACAATTGAACATACAATACAGCAAAATCTCAATATTTGTAGATGTTTTATTTTTTATCTCAATTTCTAAAGGAGCCAAAACAATAAAGCTCTACAAATATGTCTTTCACCATTTGTTTAACCATCCTGAGCAATTTTGGCGTTTGCCTCCCTCTGAGACAAAAGTTATAAACAATTGAACGTATGAAATGCGCCAAAATCTCAATATTTGTAAATGTTTTACTTTTTATCTCAATTTCTAATGTAGCTAAAGCAACAAAACTTTACGAATATGTCTTCCACTATTTATTCAACCATCCTGAGCAATTTTGGCGTTTGCCTCCCTCTGAGACAAAAGTTATAAACAATTGAAGTTATGATACACAGCAAAATCTCAATATTTGTAGAGGTTTTATTTTCTATCTTAATTTCTAGAGGAGCCAAAACAACAAAACTCTGCAAATATGTCTTCCACCATTTGTTTAACCATCCTACGCAATTTTGACCTTTGCCTCCCTCTGAGACAAAAGTTATAAACAATTGAACTTATGAAATACAAAATCGCAATATTTGTAGAGGTTTTATTTTTTATCTTAATTTCTAGAGGAGCCAAAACAACAAAACTCGACAAATATGTCTACCACTATTTGTTTAACCAGCCTGAGCAATTTTGGCGTTTTCCTCCCTCCGAGACAAAAGTTATAAATAATTGAACTTATGAAATACAAAATCTCAATATTTGTAGAGGTTCTATTTTTTATCTCAATTTCAAATGGAGCCAAAATAACAAAACTTTACGAATATGTCTTCCACCATTTGTTTAGCCATCCTGAGCATTTTTGGCGCTTGCCTCCCTCTGAGACAAAAGTTATAAACAATTGAACATAAAATACAGCAAAATCTCAATATTTGTAGATGTTTTATTTTTTATCTCAATTTCTAGAGGAGCCAAAACAATAAAGCTCTACAAATATGTCTTCCACTATTTGTTTAACCATCCTGAGCAATTTTGGCGTTTGCCTCCCTCTGAGACAAAAGTTATAAACAATTGAACGTATGAAATGCGGCAAAATCTCAATATTTGCAGATGTTTTATTTTTTATCTCAATTTGTAGAGGAGCCAAAACAACAAAACTCTACAAATATGTCTTCCACCATTTGTTTAACCATCCTGAGCAATTTTGGCTGAGCCAAAAAAAAACGATTGATCTTATGAAATGCTGAAAAATGTAAATATTCGTGATGTTTTATTTTTTATCTCAATTTCTAGAGGAGGCAAAACAACAATACTCTATAAAATATGTCTATTGTTATATTGAAAACGAAGAAAAAATATAAATATTCAGGTTTTCATTGCATAATTATATAAAATCCGCCTCTTTTTCTGTATATGCACATTTAATTCGTTATATTTTTTTCGGAGCGCGTTTAATTGCAATAGAACCTTTGTTTTAATATTTAACTAACCTTTTCACTACAACTATAACTGCTACAAACTATAATGTATACAACCAGATACGGATATTCTGTTTCTATTTGTATCGCCAATCTATAATAAGGTATTGAGGTATAAATAAATAAAAACTCTGTAGATTTTGAGAAAGAGAATTAGACCCCTCTAGAAATTGATATCAAAAATAAAAAATCTCAAAATGTTTAAATTTTTGCGTGTTTCATAAGTTCAATTGTTTACAACTTTTGTCTCAGAGAGAGGTAAACGCCAAAATTGCTCAGAATTATTAAACAAAGAATGGTAGGAATGTAGGTGAGTTTTGATGTTTGGGACCTTTTAGTAATTGAGATAAAAATAAAACAGTTACAAACACTGAGAGGGAGGCAAACGCCAAAATTGGTCAGGATGGTTAAACAAATAGTGGTAGACATATTTGTTGAGTTTTGTTGTTTTGGCTCCTCTAGAAATTAAGATAGAAAATAAAACCTCTACAAATATTGAGATTTTGCTGTATATCATAACTTCAATTGCTTATAACTTTTGTCTCAGAGGGAGGCAAACGCCAAAATTGCTCAGGATGGTAAAATAAATAGTGGAAGACATATTCGTAAAGTTTTGTTGCTTTAGCTACATTAGAAATTGAGATAAAAAGTAAAACATTTACAAATATTGAGATTTTGGCGCATTTCATACGTTCAATTGTTTATAGCTTTGGTCTCACAGGGAGGCAAACGCCAAAATTGCTCAGGATAGTTAAACAAATGGTGGAAGACATATTTGGAAAGTTTTGTTGTTTGGGCCCCTCTAGAAATTGAGATAAAAAATAAAATATCTGAAAATATTTCGATTTTTCCGTATTTTATAAGTGCAATTGTATATATTTTTTGTGTCAGAAGGAGGCAAAGGCCGAATTTGCTCAGGATGGTTAAGCAAATAATAGCAGCAATGTTAGGAAAGTTTCGCCGTTTTATGTTACCAATAAGTTTGTATATAGAAATATAAATTTGTTAGCGTATCAGGGTATTACTGTTGTGAGGAAAAGTCAAATTGCGGGAAAACTATTTGGATAAAAGCGAAAATATGAAATCAATCGGCAATCGGGGCAAACTACGAGAAATCGATTCCACGTCTTTAATTTCCATTTTGATCGAATTGACAATATGGGGGGGCCCGATTTCGGAAAAATAGCATAATTTGTTTATGATAGGAAATAGGAAAAATCGGTTTGTGAGGCAAAAAAGGGCAAACGAAATGCTATTAATTTCATGTACTTGAATTTCTGATAATTAAAAATTTATGGGTGGTGGGGCTGGCTCAGCATGAAGTTAGCCCCCCCAGAAGAAAAATTGAATTTTCTCGAAAACTATGAGGAGGCAAACGAAACTATTAAATGGCAATAGAGGGCAAACGACCTTATTTTTTTCAAAATTTTTGGTGACCATGGGGGGGGGGCTAACTTCACACGGCTATCATAGTCCACTACTGGTGGCCCACACGGCCCGTGTGTGGAAATATAAAACTAGCACCATCTGTCGGGGAAGAAGCAAACCGTGGCGGATTACTGCCACTATCGGGCGTCGGTAATGTAGATTGTAGGTACAGACTATTTGACAGCTGTCAAGTAATAAACTGTGGTTATTCCGTTTTGCAAATAAGTAAATTATCTATGTGATGTAGGCGGATTTCGGGAAAATACTTCAATAATGAATTCCCAGTGGAGTATATTGCGTTTATTTTGTCTAACAGAGCTGATATTAACTATAGTAACATGTAGTGATATTACAAACAATGTGTTCGGAACCCTAACTGATGGCATGCCAGCAGCTTTTGGCGATTTTAATTCGGACGAATTAACTGACATATTCGTCCTAAGAGATCAGAGCACCACCATCGAGATTTTTCTATCCGCAGAAGAAGAACCGCTTCTTCGTACATCTTTACATGCTCCATTGAAATGCACGTTTAAAAATGATAGAGTGATCACAAGTGTGGTACCAGGAGATTTTGACGGAGATGCTCTTATGGATGTTCTAGTTACTACAATGACAAAGGGAGATTTTGGTAGAAAACCTACAGAAGTATTTATCATGTGGGGCGGTGCCAATTATTTGAATTGCACGCAAGATCCAATTTTAAAGATACACGGACAGCCGTTAGCTATTGATTACAATCAGGATATGATAATCGATTTATTTGGCCAAAAAAACGAAAATGAACGGATGTTTTGGGTATTTAAAAAGGAGAAGGGGTCGTACCACGAGATTCCCATGACTGGGGAAAATTTGTCACCATTAAAACAACCACATGCGCACGCCTTTTTGGATTTAAATGAAGATTACACTGCAGATTTGTTGTTAACAACGCAGGACCATTTTGAAGTTTGGTACGGAAAAATTGGTGGTGACGAAAAATTAGAAACATTTGTGTTTAATCATGTCATTCCATATCCCGAAAGGCATAAGGAGATCGGGCAATCATTGTTCATGGATATTGAGCTCCAAGGACGCATGGATCTAATCACTCCCGTGTGTTACGATAGCTCTTGCACTAACAGCTCACTGTTGGTTTACTGTGATGAAAAATGGCATAATATGCAAGTAAATTTCAAAGATTCAAATGATATAACATGGAGATTCCACCAAAAACCTGGATCAATGTACACAAATACCATCACTTTACATAGCGGTGACTTTAATATGGATGGATATCCAGATATTTTAGCCACGCTAGCGGCGGACAAATCTCAGCCGCAGTCATTCTTGCTTGAGAACGTTCCATGCGATTCAAACTGTGGCAAGTTCACCAGGTCGTTCCAGGTGAAGTGGAACGCTTTGAAGCCGTTTACGACTGGTACCATTATGGCTGTCTTTTTTGATTTCTATCAGGATGGTATATTGGATGTTATTCTAGTACAGAATAACGGGAGTGATCATAGGGCTGTCGCCTTCAAAAACAGCTTGGATTACGATGCCAACTTTGTTAAAGTTATGGTTATTACCGGGTTGAAGAACGATAATAATGATCTCATTATGGGTCGCGTTGGAAAGAAGAGACGTACTTATGGTAAGAGTTTATTTTATTTATGTGACCGGCTCCGAATAAAATTATCAATTTGAAGGTTTTTAAAGGTTTTGTTAGTTGTAAGACCACTTTCTTCGGAGCAGATCACAGATGTACAGTTGCGGAATAAATAATGTAGCCATGACAGAATTTTTGTTCAATTTAAAACATAATTAATTTAATATAAATAAAAAATAGAATGTTTTTTGTTGCTGGCAATTAGAGTAAATTCTTAATAGACAATTGACTTTAGCTATGTTCGATTGCTGGCCGCGATCTTTTCAATTGATAGCATTACGATCTTTTTTATCGCAAATTTGAAATACTTGCTTCCTAATTCTGACTAAATTATGCAGAAAAGATCTTCAATGCCTAGAATATAGGCTGTGTTTATTGAGTCTGCAGTAAACAATAATGATAGCAATTAATTAACAATAGAAAGGCAACAATATTTGTTGGAATTTAGTCAATTATCGAGTGAAAATGTTTAAATCTAAGTCACAGAAAACAAAATAGAAATGTGTTCATTGAGCAAGTAATAAAACGCAATTAAAAAAAAATAAGCAATAGATTATGATAAAGAAATTCTAAACTGAGCCTCGTTACAGTGCCAAATAGTGAGCCTTTAGGCAGAAAACTGACCGATGCGATAAGTGACTAGCGATACGTGACAGCCTATATGTTTGTATGGAAACAGAGCCGCGATAAAAGACAGCCTATATATTTCTATAGATACATATAGGCTCTCGCGTATCGCAAGTCGCTTATCGCATTTAGTATTTAATTTATTGATCCCCAACATACATATATAAACATAAAAGAGAATATAGATATATACACACATTTTCAGACAAGTCAATAAAATAGTTTTCTCATTCAAAAAAATATTCCTCCATAGAGTACACAGGACTCTCCACCAGAAACCTCCCGAGCTCCTTCTTGAACTGTTTCACCTGTGTTATATCGCAAACATGTTGTGGCAATTTATTGCATCACTTGATGCGCACATGTTCTGACCCACTTTGTGTTACGGCAAGTCGCTGGAAAGGTGGTCTCAACATTTCCCGGCTTCTGGTATTATGGCTGTGTATGTTTATCTGTCTGTCCAATGTGCTCTGGTGCTGTTTGACATCTATCACTAGCTGGTATATGTACAATGCAGAAATTGTCATCAATTTGAGATCTTTGGAAAGCTCGCAACAGTGGTGTTTTGGGGGTACTCCTGCTATTTTCCTGATGATTTTTTTTTGTAAATTTCTTCTATCCTACTAGCCGAGCCCCAGAAGGATAATCCATATGCTAGACTGGATTGTACCTGGCTGTAGGACATTAGCATTAAGATGTTGCTGAATACTGTTCCCCTGACCGTCCTAAACATAACATAGAGAGCTGATTTTGCTGGCAATGTGGTCAATGTGCCTACCCCAAGTTAGTTTCTGGTCTATGAAAATGCCAAGAAATTTCGCTGCAGTGACTTGTTGTAGACTTTTGTTGTGGAATCTTAGGAGTCTGCTGGAGTCAATCTTTCTGTTTTTCGTGTGGAATTCTATGAACTGCGTCTTCAACTTGTTCAGGGCTATGCCGTTATTGTTGCACCAGGTATTCATTTCATATATTGCCTTAGTGGCGTTTTCTGCAAGGTCACCGTTTTTCATTTTTAGTATCATGTGCATACATATATATATATGTATATATATACAGGGTGTTTATGGTCTTGTGATTTTATTTTCAAAGAGTGATTAAACATCATAAAAGAAGGCCTTTGCCATAAAACTTTCTTTACAAAAGTTGCATAATAAGAGAGATATTAATTTACTGACATCAGCCTACTTAGTAAAAAAATCACTGATAACTTACCGTTATAGTTTAGATTTACTTTGCGCAAGTTGTTGATCAATTGTTTTAGCAGTGATAACCTTCTTTTAAGGTGTTTAGGCACCCTTTAACATTAAAAACAAAGAAAAAAATAACAGTAATATCACACGTATTATGCAACTTTTGTTAAGAAATTTTTACGTTAATGGCTTTCTTTTAAGATGTTTAATCACCACTTGAAAATAAAATCACAAGACCGTAAACACCCTGTATATGTTTTATATATGTATATATGTTTTATTATATTGCAGTTCAGTGGTAGGTCGTTAATCGTGATACCGGACAGCAAGGAACCTAGCATGGTTCCCCGTAGCACACCGATATCTATATCTCTGGATTCTGATAGCACTCCATCGATGTTCACCTGCTGGCTCCAACCTTCCAAGTACGACTCCACCCACTTATTTGAGATGCCACGAACACCAACCCTCTCTAGCTTCTCTAGCAGTATACCATTATTTACCGTATCAAAGGCGCTACTCATGTCAAACATAACTGCAAGCACCGGTTCTCGATCATTGAGACCATCTAGTATGGCTTTAATGACTCAACCTATTGCTGTCATCGTACTTTTCTTCTGTCGGAAACCACTTTGGTTACGGCATAGCAGCTCGTTTTGCTCCAAAAAGGGGTATATTCTTGTATAAAAACATCTATCAAATACGTTTGATATTAGTTTCTGTAATGAAACGGGCCTGTAGTTGCAAGTATCATGCGTGTTCCTTTATTTTTAAATATATGCACCACTTTAGATTGATTTAGTTTGCTCGGGTAAATACCTTTCTCAAAAGATTAGTTCATGATGTTACATAACGGTTTACTTATGTCACTCTTAATAAGTTGGATAATTGTTCCCGGGATTTTGTCGAGTCCTGATGATACCTTTTTACAGCATTTGCTAATTGCCGACTCTATTTCATTTATAGAGACTGGGTGAAGGAATAGTACAGGTGGATTTAATGTTAAGTCGGCAAAGTAGTTGTTAAACAGCTCTGATTGCCCAAAAGGACTGTTGATAATTGCATCGTCCTGTCATAACTGTATGGTAGTTCTTTTCCTCTTGGTAGGATTTAGGTCATTTAATAATTGTCCAACTTTCCTTACTAATATCAATACAATTTTGAAGCCTTTTATCCTTACAGGTTTTCTTTGCATGCTTTAGCTGATTTCTATAGAAGTGTCTTAGGTCTACGTACCTACCGTTTGTTATACATGTGACTATTTAATCTTTTATTGTTTTCTGCCATTTCTTGCAGAAAAGAGCGGAGGTCTTTTAGTTCTGCAGTCATCCACGCTGCTTTTACTTTTGTTTGATGCTCTCTGGACAACACCCTTGGAAAAGCGCTTTCGAAATGTTGTAGCAGAAATGTTGTGTCCTTTGACCGTATCAAACTTTTCATCTATGCTAACCTTTTCAGTGATTAAACTCCAGTTTTGTTTGGCTACCAGCATTTTGAAGACTTCTTTATTTCGCATTGTAAATCTTCTAATAGTAATGTTTGGGAGAGTTTCGACATGTTCTGCAATTTCTGTTATTTGGTATGTATGGTCTTATATTAAGTTTTCTGATACGTAGCACCTTTCGATAGTCATATTTGTATAGAAGTTGTCTGTGCAAGTTTGGGTTGCATTACTAATTCGTGTAGGGACCTCTATGCAGTTTTTACAGTCATATTCTTTTAACAAATTAATAATGCTTTGGCTTGTTTTTGTCTTTAAAGAGGTCTATGTTCAGGTCTCCGCATATTATTAAATTTTTGTTAGTTTTATTAGCTTTTGACAGCAAAGTATCAAGTTTAGTAAGAAGAATATTTAAGTCATGTGTGTTTGTCGGCTTTTTGATTTGCATATATACAAAATACTTTGGTATGAATGTTTTCTATATTGAGGGCTTCCTCTGCAACTTCAAACTCCATTTCATCAGATATATTGTATTGAACTTCATCAACATCGAGGTCATATGCGCAGTCTCAATAGGTGTTCCCCAAGGATCTATACTGGGGCCCCTATTTTTTGTAATATACATAAATGATCGTCCAGAATGTATACAAGCACATGTCACAATGTACGCAGATGACACCACACTCACAGCAAGAACTAAACGCAGAAATGGAGAATTTTCTTAAACAATTCTCAAATTCTCTTTTAAGCTAATGGAGATTAGATTGACGACTACTGCACGGTACATACAATAAACTTATTTCATTTCATTTCATACCTTGAATAGATTGCAACACCTTCCCTAATATGGTTTGCTCTTCAGAAGTTTGACACCAGTTAATATCCTTCTATTTCTAAACATGTTTTTAGTGTGATTTCAACCAGTCATAGGAGACACATAGTATGTCAATGTTGTTTTTTACAAGAATATTTATAAGTTCAAGGGTTGAGTTGCATATACCTTGAATGTTAAGATACATGATCGCATCGGTCAGTTTTGTGCCTTATTAGAGGTATACTCTGCTGTAACCACACTAAAAATTAATGCTGATTTACACAGTGCGATTTGCTGACTAGCCAGTAGACAGCAGCTGACCCTGCAAACTCCCATGGGAAAGAGGCCAGCTACTCGACTGTTCACACGAGTTCAGTAAGATGCGAGTAGCTCGCTAGTTTTGCGTAGATAAGTTGTGTTTCAATATAACTGCATTAGACGTTATGATCCGCAAAGTGAAAGAATCTTTATCTATAATGTTCTAATAAATTTCTTAAATGCAACAAACGTAAAGTTAAAAACAAAGTATAGTTTGGATTAGCTATTGGTTTTTGCTATATTTAACTATTATGTGACCATTATTATTTCGTTGAGATGGGGGGCTGCCATCAAAATTCTGTCAACGGGAGGGGGGATGTACAGCATAAATAATCTGAAAATATTATTATTATTATTATTAACACTACTTCACACAAATAAACTCGATCCAAATTTTTATAACTAAAATACTCCACTTCTGGCCTACCAGAATTCACTAGCATACAATTCACTAGTATACAGGCTGTTCAAAATTTTCAACTCCAGTCAGCGGTGCAAAATGCCATCATGGGGCCCTGGGCAATTTTGAATTTGGGGGCCCCAATATACAATGTTGAATTCAGGAGAATTACTTTTTTATACAAAAATAACATATACATAACATTTCGGAACAATTAACAAAAATCGTATCATTTAATATAAGTTCCTACATAATTATTTAAAGTAACAAAAGATTATTCTTAAGAATTACAAATTAATTAATAAAGCTTAACAATTTGAAAATCAAAATTTGTAGCAAGTAATTTCAATAAATAAAGGGTATTCTTAACAAATAAATATGTTTTTAATATTTTAAATATTTCAAAAACTGCGATAGTTCATTCTTAAATACGTCCTCTGAATATCTACTTATTAAATTTGAGGTGCAGCTTTCATAGTTTTTTTTGAGATGTTACTTTTAATAAAACTTACCTAAGATCCCGATTCCATATCATCAAAAAAATACAATTTTTCCGAATGCCTTCTTATATATCAGTTTTAACAAGAAGAAACGTAACATGTCAATATCTGGTTCTCAAAGTTTAGAAGAATGTACCAAATAAAAGGTTTAGGAAAAGACTTAAGCTAGAAACTTGAATGATTTTTTAATATACAGGGTGATGTATTTGTAAGAAGCAGACCAAATTCCATATTTTTAATATAGCATCCTGTATATTTTTAATATAGCATCCTGTATATTTTTCCTGTTTTTACTTTATCATACGTAGTATGATACAGTATTGTAATCGTATCGAAAAAAGAATTTGAGATTTTAGCGGAAATATGCCCTGAACATTTTTGACCAAGGTACAAAAAAATTTCTGTGTGTGTGTGTGTGTGTGTGTGTATGTTTGTGTACCCGTTTTTGTGGCGACGCTACCGGATAAACTACTAAAGGTACCGGGACAAAACTTCATATTTAGAAGTTTCATGACTAAACTTAGAGCTGAAAAAGGTTTTGTTCAAAAGGGCCCAAAGGAACTGGAGGTTTACTCTTAGCATTTTTCAGCAATTTTGCAAATGAGCCGCGATTTCTGTAATTTTGTCAAAATAGTTAAATAATAACTTAAAGTAGAGCAAATCCTGTATAAGTTGACGTTTATGCTAAAATTAATAGTTTTGCTGCATGAGTAAATTTAACTTTGAAAGTCATGCATGGCAAGTTGACTCTGTTGGTCGCTTTGTGCAGTATGTAGGTATATACAATAAATAGTTTAGTGAAACGTTTTGCAGTTTTTATCTGAACCAGCGCTAACATGACTACACACATCAAAACATTCTATTTGATCGAGATCGCTCGTATCTGCATCAAAATTGTCAGGGTTCGACAGATATTTTGATTCTATTGACAGTATTGTCATATCATCCGCGTTTGACACTGCTGTATAGTATGATAAAGTCATGTGCCAGGCCACACCAGATTTTTTAAGTTTGGCCAAAAAAATGCCCCGTACGATGTGTGTTAAAAGCTAATTTAATCTGAGATTGTGGCATTTGTAGCTAGTAGCGTTTGTTGCACAGTTAGTTGCCTAGATGGCAGTTCTATCATGGAAACGCTGTCGTCTCAATGGCAACATGTTTCGCATCCAAACAGAATTCCGGTATCTACAAAATTAAAAAAAAACATAATTTTGGCTTTGTTGACTAGGTTATTTTTATACTCTTTTGAATTACATATTGAACTGTGCAACCCGCATGTCCCTGAGGTCAGTGGTGTAAATGTAACAATACGATTTAATGTTAAAAGAAAGCAATTAAACAATGTTAAAAGGATTTCTACCGTGTCAATAGCTCGTCATTTTTGAAAATGACACGTTATAAATACGAAATACTTTTAAATATAAAGTATGTTTCATTTAAAAGCATTTCAAATTGGTAGCTTAAGAAATTTCCTAAAACTTTTATTGGAATCTTTTTCTTGACAAATGTTTAGACAGAAATATATTGAGTGGTTACTTTTCTTTTTATACACACTGTGTAATAATAAGGACTTTCAAAGATTTACAGCAATTTACAGATCGGAATTTTTATTTTACAGACTCTTTTGGAGCATTCCTCTTTACAGAATAGAATTCCAGAACAAAAGGAAAAGTGTCGACTGAACATCTTCGAAGTATTCATACAGTTTTTCTCTTCTAACTTAGTCAAGAGTTTCTCATTAGTCTTCTATATTATTAGATATAGTTTCTTTTATTGCAAAAGAAAACATGAGTTTAATTGCTAA
Organism: Aphodius sticticus; assembly: GCA_963966075.1. Taxonomy (NCBI): domain Eukaryota; kingdom Metazoa; phylum Arthropoda; class Insecta; order Coleoptera; family Scarabaeidae; genus Aphodius; species Aphodius sticticus. Next base: position 42,881,578 of record OZ014509.1, on the reverse strand, counting down.
AACTGCTATACAAACTAGGATTTGTCGGTTTTAAAAAAAACTGTTTTAAAAAGTATTTTATTATGACCTTTGAAAACCGGTTTTAGATACTGGTTTACAGTTCCAATTAATTTGTAAAGATAGTGAGGTATGTATTTGCAAAAATTTAAATCATGCCTTGTAAAGAAACTGATTTCAATCAATATACGTGTGTCCCACTTTTTTTCCTGCAGTAATTGTCATTCTAAGTAACTCATCTCATATGAAACATTGCAGACATTTACCCTTACAACTATAAAAAATAATCAAATATGAAGTAGTAAAACAAAAAAAAAATAAAGGGTATAAACAAATGAAACAATAAATCCATATAAAACATTTCATTGATTTTTTTAGAATGTAAATTTAGTTCTGAGTAGATAGCTTTATTACGACTTATTGGTTTTTCAATTCCTTAAGACGTTAGAGGTGTTTTATTAAAATACTGTTTGTCGGCACAACCCAAAAAAAAATACTTTTATCTTTACCACCAAAACAGTAAAGTTTAGCAATACAAACTAACAATTTTGAATTTGAGCATCCTTTCCTTGGTGATAAATTTGCATATCATTCAATTGGTTAGAGCTTAGGACTGCAGATTGCCGAGATTTCGGTTTCAATGCAGGACAACTTTTCCAAAAATTTATCACCTGGATTATTTATTATTTACATCTCAATATTACGGCAAATATTCAATTGTATTTCTAATACAACGTATAATTCAAGTCTAGTTCAGTACAACATGTTTAATAGTATATTATTTGACGAGCACATAACTAAGGATATAAATCGCAAGCACGAAGTTTATACACGAGCCGTAGAGCGTATAAACATGCGAGCAATTTATATCCGTTGTGTGCGAGTCGAATACGACATTTTATCTACGACTCACAAATTCCATTTTATATCAAACATTTTAAATGTATTTGTCAATGATGGCGAGGCGAACTGTCATCCATGTAGGTTTTGACAGACTTTGACACTAGCGTTGTATAATGATGACAGTTTAAATAATGAAGTCATTATTTGAACTGTCATTATAATAACTGTCATTATTATACAACGCTAGTGTCATTATAATCATTGACGTGTATCATGATGGAGATTTCAGAGTCATAGATACGTATGCAATGAACTTATTATATGTGGGTCGTAGATAAAAGTAATTTATATTTAAAAATTAGTTTGATTTTTTTTTTCTAATTTAGTGGTAAATCTATTATTACAGGTAAAAAATTAAATATAATGTCTAACTAATAATTTAATTTTCAATATTATTTTATTTTGAGAAACATAGACAAACTTAATATTTGCTTCAAATATATGTTTTTTCACCGAGGGCAGGTGCGCCTAGCACTTCAAATACAGTTAGTTTGCCATTGCCCATCAATACCACTACTGCAAACATTTTTATGGAGGCAAAAAGGGGTAAAATTTATTTATTTTTTACGATTATCTTGGAAACTATAACTTGACTTGACTGTCGCATACAATCGGACAGCAATATGTTTTAAACATGTTTTACCACCATATATATTTATAGTGATTCTGTTTCATAACTACATTCATACGCCTATATCTCTGAAGCAGTTAGTGGTATTAATGAAGACATTTGTATGTAAAATTTTACAAACTACAATTTTATATCATCTTGTCCGAAAAACTGATACATAGTTTCCAAGATAATTGCAAAAAATAACTCAATTTTTCCCCCTTTGCAGTAATTTTTTAAGCTTTAGTCATTTTTAGGTGCAATTTGACTGAATTCAGAATTTATACTTTCGTATTATACGGACAAAAGCATCACTTGTTTGATGTCTTATTTATATGACAGGACAACCCTGTTTAGCTTACTGTATTTTTTACGAATGAAGTTATTGAAAATCTGTGAATTCTTCGGATATCGACAGTCAGAACATTTCTTTATTTTTTTCATGTTTCCCCTGAACCCAATTTATCCAAATTAAACAATTTTAATTAATAATCTCTGTATTTTTTTTCGCAGGTACAAATTTGCCTGGTCCTAGAATTTCCTACAAGACCACGACACAAGAGGGCGACTTCCGCCATGCAGCATCGGCACAACTGCCACAGTCGGCACACTTCAGCTTGAACTTGCCATACAATATATTCGGTCTAGGTCGCACGCCTAATTTTGTAGACACGTTAACAGTAGGTCTGTCGAGTCACTCGAGATCGTGGACTCAGATTATACCCAACTCTCAGATGGTTGTCATCCCTTGGCCGGTAGATAAGCCATCTCAATGGAAGGCACAACTATTTGTCACCCCGAGCAAATTGATCTTGATGTCCGTTGCTGGCCTCACCACAGCTTGCTGTTTGATCACTGTAATTATTGGTATACTGCACTGGAAAGAACGGCAGGAAGATAAGAAAGAACGTTTATCGGAAACGCATCGGTTCCACTTTGATGCTATGTAATATTTGTGATCTTACTCTATTAACTTTAGTAATATAGAGCTGTGTATAGATATCTAGTGTATAAGTATAATTAAACACGATAAGGAAATATCTGATGTACATTTTAATCAAATGAGTTATAATATAATTAATTTATTTTGGACAGACTTTATATTTTATCTCTTGAACCAATAACAAAAACACAAGGAGTTCAATAATTCTCTAACATAGTAATAGCAATACAATGTAATTCTGTAATGCTACTCCCAACCTATCTTCATGTGGTAATGGCAGTGAATCATTTTGACAATAGGCAGGTGGGAGGGCATTTAAATATTAAATTGTAGCCTTTGAATTTGCCGCGCATCGCCCTCTGTATGGCCCCATGAACCCCTAAGCGACCCCTAAACGACTTTTGACCCATTTTACCAGTGGTGGGGACTACTGCATGCTACCTCCGGATTGTATCCATATATGGGACGTGCTTTCTCAAACGGAACCATGCTCTGCCCAAAGTTCCTTTTGATTGATTATAATGATTTTGGGCTAAAATTTTTTGTTTTTTAATCCGGTTTATGGGCCCATTGGGCCTTTTTGAAAATTTCAAAATGGTGGCTCAAAATGGCGGCTAGAAATCCAAGATAAATCAAGGGCTTGGTTTAAAAAATGTATAAAAAAGAAATACACGACGGATTTCGTTATTTTTTGTCTTAAATTGTTATCTATCAAAATTTTCTAAATTTTTTGGTTATTTAAAATATTTTTTTTTATTTTTATAATTTTTTTGGTTAGCAGATATTCATTTCAAAATAAGGTAAGACTACTAAAGTGACACTCGAGTCGGACCAAGTGTCAAGCACTTTTCAGGAGAAGTAGCGCGAACTTAACATGTGTACAACCCGTAACTTTTACGCGCGTCGGAATCACTAACACCTGCGGCAAGTACCAATCATACAGTCAAAATAGGTCCAATGAAGAAAAAAGCGTAACCGAAAAGTGAATTTTGCGTATATTGAAAGTAATGGAACGTATGAAGTTTTAAATTATGAGTTTTACGGTACATCGGCTGCTACTCCATCTGCTAACCAAAAAAATCTGATGTGGCCAGGCACATGACTTTATCATACTATATATAAAATTAATAGTTTAGCAGTTAGCTGCATGAGATTCTATTTGATCGAGATCAGCTATGTCTGCATTAAAATAAAACTAGTAGAACTAGACAGATATCTCGATTAAAGCTGCGTTCGGATATTGTACTCCGTTGACACCGGGTACACCGTCCAAATGACACGTGTTATTGGGTGTAAAAAGTGTAACGGTGTTCAATATCCGAACACAGCCTATATTGACAGTAGTATTTTCAAAACATAAGCATATATATAAACATTAGAATCAAAAAATCTGACATATCCTGGCTACTAGTTTTAAAGCAGTACAACCGATCTCGATGAAATAGAATTTGCTCATGCAGCTAAACTATAAATTCTACCAAAAAATGTCATATACATAAATTATAGAAAATCTCCTCTCCTTTAATTTATTATTTAACTATTTTGACGACATTACACGGCTCATTTGCAAAATCTTCGAAAAATGCTATGAGTAAACCACCGTTCCTTTGGACCCTTTTCAACAGAAAGCTTTTCAGCTCTAAGTTTGGTTATGAGACTTCTAAATATGAAGTTTCGTCCCGTTACCTTTAGTAGTTTCTCCGGAATCGTCGCCACAAAAAAACGGGTACACACACACACACACAGACATTTTTTGTACCTTGGTCAAAAATGTTCAGGGGACAAAAAGACATATTTCCGCTAAAATCTCAAAATTTTTTTTTGGCACTATTACAATACTTTACATACTGCGTATGATACAAGGTCTATAAAGTAGTAAGGGTAGTAAGGTTATCCAAGTACGAGATTTCTCAGTTTGAGGGGTAAAGGGAGATCGTGACGTCACTAGAGTCGTGCGCTGCCACCAATTTGAATGCTCATTTCGTTGTATGATTTAGGTTAAGTAGGTGCATAATTATATTGAAAAAATAAATGCATCTTTATTGTGATCATTTTTAAATGATTAGGATGAAAAAAAAATGATGAATGTGATTATCACAACATGCTATTTCAATAATTTGTTAATAATGCTGAATAAGTACATTAGTATGTAATGTATGTCCGATTATTAAAGAAATGTGTTGTGCTAAACCAGGTCTCTGCAGTTGGAATCAAAATTTAGCAGAAATTCAGTGAGTGGAGTCAACCTACAAACAAAATCAAGAGCCGGAGTCGAAGGTGGTATAACGGCAACCACATATTTTTGCAACCATGCAAATTGGGGGTTGAAACACTAAAATTATCAGGAATTGAAGTCGAATGTTTGGTTTACCGACTCTACAGATAAATAAATAGAAAAACTATAACTAAATCAGTATTGGTACAACTTGCTTATTAAACCACCCATTGGCTTGTCCTGATTACAATGTTTGGTTAGAACATACGTCAAAGAAAAAATAAAAAATCAGTAAGAAACTTTATTGTACAAATTTTCTCATCTTTGTTGTAATTTTATTTTTAATATCAGCTACTCTTTGTTAAATATTTAGATTTTTTTTGCTGTTGAAAAGTAAAATTTAAAAAAATGTATCCGTACATATATTCTTTGCTCGACAAAAGCTTTCAAAACTATGGTATCAATAATTGGATCTTGTTTTAAAAGTTCTCTTCTTAATTTACTGCTAATTCTTTTCGAATTATTAATCCCATCCCCCGTAAGTCTTTCGAACTTGCTAATTCATTTTATTAAACAAGCGTTTAAATTCTTCCGACGGATTTCTTAGGCCGTCAAAAGATAAATGACGTATCCAGGATGGAAGGGAGTATGGGTGCTCTTGCTGGTCTTCGTATGAGTAATGTCCCAATTGTGGATGAGTTCTGCTTTAAACTTTGATCACGTGGAAAAGTAAAATATGATATTGTTAATCCAATCACTGTTGAAATGTTATACCTCATACCGCAACCCGGTACGGAGCAAACCATAGGCATCTAAAATTGATACATGATTTAGAATAATGTAATTTCCAATATAAATTAATATCTTACCTTTACTAACTTAATTAGTACTTCATAAAATACTACACTAATAAAACAACCAATAACGTAAAACTATCAACTATTGAATATAACAATATAAACGCAGAATAACGATTAAACACGAACAAAAGTAACCTTTCTAATTCACTAAAAAACCTATAACGAGCTGAGCTGGCAATAATTAAACGTATCTTTGAACAAACTAAACGAGCGATGTATGCGACGTGATGCGAAGTGTGCCGGGACTCTAGTGACGTCACGAAAGTAGAGCATATAGGGATCTGAGGGGGGGTATATAAAGTGTACTATAGGAAAGATAGCAAACTGGATAACCTCTCTCTTTATAGACCTTGCCCGGCACCCACTGCTTGCGATGCTTGACAACGGTAAGACGCAGGGACTAATTTTTCTCCACGAGCTCCAACAGCTCGTGTTGGCGAGTGCAATATAGCTCACATGCGAATGCGGGTTCTGTTGGGATCGCACTCGCTTGCCCTATACACTCGTGAAAAATTGCACCAGTGCGCTCGAACTGGTGCGCCCGAGAAATATGAAGTGCAAAGAATGTAAGTACATATAATTCAAAATTATGATAATTAAGTCAAGATCACAAAACATTTAGGTCCTTTGAGTTTTATATAGAAAATCAGGCCATTAGAATTTTTACACAAAAGTTTTTTAATGCCCTTCCAATTTTGCGCACCCGCTACTCGTGCTCCTAGAGCGGTTTGCTGATTGCTCCCAATACTCCCCGTAGCTACGCCCCTGATTTTGAGTACATTGAGCCGAGCTCGACTAACCAAGAGAAATCGCTTGGTAAGATCCACCTTAAAACACTCGGTGCCGGTGTATTTATCGTTACTAGGTTGGTATTAGCAAAACATTCGCCCCAAATTTCCGTGCTGTCGCGCTTGCGGAAGGTAGAGCAGCCATTATTTCCCGTCGCCATTATCGCGACGAGAGCGTGAAAGTGTTTCTTTGAGAAAATCGTCGTTCTCGACGACAGGGAGTCCTCTACTCCCAGCGAGCCCATCGCGCTTTTTCGCAACACCGCACGTGGTAACTGAAATCGTCCCAAAACAGTCGTTTAAGGCGGTTTTTCCTTTATTTGTGTAATATAAACATGGCTTTTTAAAATGTCGGGTCTGAAGTCGCTCGTAGCAACTCCACGTGGAGGAGCTGTTGTCTCCAACAATTATCTCATCGCAAAGGCTGGAGGAAGTAGCCATGGACAAGAAGGGAAGTCGTTCCAAGCAATCAACTGCCAAAGGGCATGCGGTCGATTCTAAGAAAAATCAAGGTAACTTACTACCATAGACGAGTGCAAAATAGGCGAGACGTAACATATCACGTGACCCCCTATTGCGCATTCAATAATTAAAAAAGGCATCAGAATACTGGAATACTTAAACGTAGTTTCTTTTCTCATAACAGATGCAATTGGTGGCAAACATTCGCGCTTTAGAGAGCCCAATGGAGGCACGTATGCCACCCCAAAACCCGAGACTTCCCGGAAGCCAAATAACTTTTGCAACAAAAACAACATTAAGGTCCCGAAACCAAAGGGTACTAATCATGCGGGCGGTCAGAGTGGAAATGAGGTCGCCAGGGTAGAACCAACCGATGCTGAATTGGGCTCAGTTTTTAAGCAAGGCAGCAAGAAACTACAAACGAATTTCAAATTTCCAGAACGAGATCATGGGGGTCAGATGCGTTTAGGCGGATCTAATGGGGCAAAATCTAAACATCGTAAACATAAATATAATAAAGAGCAATTTCTTCAGGCGACGTAAGTCTGTCGCTAAAATTGCTGAGAATTTATGATTATTTCTACCTTTTCAGTTGTCAATTTGTTGTGAAATCCACCGGGGATTATAAGCAGCATGCTTCTAGTCCAGATATACTTGTCGATTGGAACTTGATTGAACAAGTGGTGAGTGCATTAGAATTTTAAGAAGAACTTGCTCTGATATAGCTAATATTATTTGCAGAACGTTCACGTTTCTGATTGTGTTGCTTGTCCAATTTGTTTATATAGTCCTGTTGCGGCTAAAATGACCAGATGCGGTCATGTGTACTGCTGGTCTTGTATCCTGCATTACCTGTCACTTTCCGATAAGAGTTGGCGGAAGTGCCCTATTTGTTATGAAGCTATTCATAAAAACGACCTCAAAAGGTAAGATTCTTTGTTTTACCCATTACGTATAAATAGATTATCAGATAGTTGTTCAAGTTTTTAATCTTATCTTTAAGAATTTTTCTTATGTGACACTCCTAGTTGACTTATTTTACGTACTTTTAAGCATTTATATTTTAAAAATAAGGACAAAAAATGGCCAAAATTACAGTAATAAATTAAGTGCATGCAAACACGGTTAGGATAAAGTATGGGTAAATTAACAAAACACAATAACTTTAAAATGAGTTCAAATTTTGTATTTACGAACAAAGGCACAACACATATTTTTGAGTTAAAGATTATTCATTATTTTTCATGACGGCATTTATCATGAGTATACCTACTTGGTTTGAGTTTTTAAATATATTATTATATTAATGTTTGTGGGCACAGTTATAACCTGTCTGTTGATGACGTCATTAATGGTTCCGTTCAAGTAACTATTCCTGCAGCCACTGAGTTACGCTGGGCCACAGAAATCATAAAAATACGAGAACATGTAGGAGCCTACTGCGCATACAATTTTGTGGAATCACAGTGGACCCCCACCTAATGTAGCCCGTGCGAGAGAGACGCTTGTCTTTGTTTACATATTGTGGAGAGCGCAAAAGAGATAGAGTGTTGTTTTGCTCTTAGCGGTTCTTTGGAAGAGTGGTGACTTATACAGTCCGATCTGAGAGTACGTTGTCCTAATTTAGGTACATCGTGCGTCCAGTGGCGTAGCGTGGGTGTCAGCCGCCCGGGGCGGAAGAAAATTTTGCCGCCCCCCTTATTTAGGTATTTCAATCTAAAATACTAAAAATTTACAGTAATTCCAAAGCACTATTATATTGTGTAGGTATTGTTCGGTTTGCAAATGATGATCTTACATAATTTTTAATTACTTTAAATTTTGAAAATTTCAGTTTGTTTTAAATGTTGTTTTAAACATTTTTAAACTACTGCAATTTTAACATTTTTGTCGTTCTTCATAAAATATGGAAATATAATATCAGTGGTAGCAAGTAAAATGAGGAATGAACAGAACGATTAAAATGGCTACAAATAAAATAATTGCGTGATTTAGAACATGTTTAAAAGTTTTATTCTCTGTTTAAAACATGTTTTATTTCATGTTTAAAAGATGTTTTTATGAAGTGTTTAAAAACATTGTTTCGTTCAAAAAAACACAATTTTATTAAAAAAATTTTTGTTTTGTTTAAAATAAAAGAAAACGTTTTTATAATAACCCTGATCTTCCAGCTTTGATTTCACAATAAATTTTAATAATTCAAGTGGACAATACAATTTGTCAATAAAGTTCAATAATTTAACAATCACTACACGTAAAAACTGAATTGTTACATTTGTTAACCATTTTAGAAATATGAAATTTCACCACTGAAGGTGATTTAAATAAGTAATAAGGATAGAATTAAAACTTCGTTAATTTGGAAAAATGTGATGATTGCCATAACAAACGGAAAAAAATGTAATTCCATCGGACTATGCCTTTTGTCTCCTCGAGAACCTTGCTCAAAGATTTTATTACATTTTGATCGTTTTGTTTAGTTTGTGACGCAAAAGTTGTTATAACCCAAAAAATTTAAATTTTTATGAAATTTTATTATAATATAAAAAATTCAATAATTCTAATTTTCTAATTTTTTATGGAAAAAAATCATATTTTATAGTCTTATCGCACACTGAGCGGCCTTTTATTGTCCCTTAACTGACTTTTGTAGACTTGCTGTGGTTTAGGCAAAAAAAGACGGTACAAATATTCAGATACTCGTATTTCCAATAAGATTTAGTCAATTCAATTATTTCTCTCAAATTAAGACCCGAAAAGCTTATATTGTGAAGATTACAAAGACACCATCTTCACAATAATATGACATTTCAATCCAATGTTATGTTACTTTAGGCATGAATGTGCACCATTTCAGGCACGACACATCCATTTGCGCAGGTACTTGAGTTATCTTTAAAGGTGATGGAGAAACAATGGCCAACTTTTCCCTTTCTATGGACGCAATGTATGATTTTAACATTTTTTAATGATGACTTTTGCTTGTGATTCACATATTGTGCCACAAATAATTGGCTTTTTTTTTTAATAAATACATGAACGCAAAGAATGGAAAGGGTTGCTTTAAAGTTATGTGTCATACTCAAGAAACGTTAATTCTAGCTCCGAATCAATCTTTGCAAAAGCAAATATAAAATACTAACATTTATCTAAGATTTTCAGCTAAACAACAAGTGTGATACATCACAATTGAAATTGAAGAAAAGACCACCTAAAATGTTAAAACCAAACATGGCGCCCATATGATAACCAAAAGTTAGCTACCAATGGTTTCTCCAGATTGAATTATAATATATAATTAACGTGCATTGCGAGTGCAGTTCTAGGGTGCACTAGTTTTACCAAAAGAAAACGCTATTAGTAATGATAATAATAATAATTATTTCTTTAATTCTTTTATTATGCCCCTAGATGTGATACGCCCATGGCTCAAACGCGCCTCTACTGAGTTGTGGCCGTAAACACAACAATGCACCAACATGGCTGCGCCCATAACTCATCCAGCCGCGCAGCCCTCTGCACATTCTAGTTTGTATTCAATTCTGTGCGCTGGGGTAACCTGACCGCAACCAATAATACAGTTCAAACTACACAAATGTAATTAGGCAGTGTAATCATGTTATGTCCATGTCCACCAGACTCGCTGGTGAGATGCTCATCAACAAATTTTATGCAGGTTGGCACATGTTAAACAAATGGTGAGACATACCGGTTACCATTTTACAGACCTTACTTCATATCTATTTCCTCAATGATCATAGAATTCACATGCCAAAACATTTTCAGATTCCAGGTTCCTGTTTTGACAAAATGGAAAATGATAACAAATTACGCAAATTACTGATTATAATAGAAAGTGAACATTAGTCTGAAAAAGGTTAAAATACTTATGACATGCAATGTTTGCTAATTAGAATGAGTATACAAGATCTAAGATGATTCTGGTTCCAGTATCTATGGCCGCATTTATACCTGGACAATAGTTGGCAACATATAGCATGTGACTTTTGTGATGGACCTATCTGATCACAGATCAATGCTATTTTGATTTGAGTTGTCTTTTTTGCCTCATCGGTTGCAATAACAAACACCGTCCATTAACTTGTTTTTCAGTTGTCTTGGCCTGTTCTTGTCGTTGTGTCCACAGTAGAGATATTAAATTACCAGTAATTTACAAATGAGAATATTATCGGTAATATTAAGTATACATATATTACCAGTGATGTTTAACATTGACAATATTGCCAATTATCATCACCATTCATGCTCCCTGGAGTGTTCTGGCATCTTTTGGTAAATTACTGGCTATAGTACAGTGGCATTTAACGTCACTAGTCCAAACTATTGAGTACACTTTGTTCAAAACATGAACTCAGTGAAATTATACCTTTGGAATAGAAAGAGTAAGGTTAATTAACTTCAATTTGATTCATAATTCATTTTGAAGTCAGTCCCTTTCAAACATTAAAACATAGCGACTGATGTACCTTTTTATACATTTTCTGATACTACTATAGGTATAATCTTTCCTCTTTTAGTGCTGTATCAATTCAACATCCAGCATTGAATGTCAAGGAGACAATAACATTCAAGCTAATGAAAAGGCATCGCGACTCGTTTGTCGTGTATCGTGCTGACGAGCCGGCCATCGACGAGTCCAAGTACATCTTTGATGTCTCGGACGAACAAACAGCCAATGTATACTGCAAACTGTTGCTAGCCAATCAGTCGGACATAATGGCCATTATCGATAGAGAACGCACCCAGCTGGAAGTTCTGCTTGCCGAGGATGCGGACTGCCCCGAGAGATGTTTCATCGAGGAGGCGCTGGAACTTTTAGCGCATCGGGAGAAAGAATTACTTGGCGTTAACAACGTTGCCGTACTAACTGACCCCGACAAGAGCGACAATCGGCTCAGTCCCGAAGGTATAAGTGACGATATTAACGAGATCACCGAAGCAAATAGGCGTCGTTTTGAGAGCGCCAGCAGCGAGGACTTGGAAGACACGGGTGTTACATCGGAGGATTTGGTTATGTCGCCATGCAGCAAAAACCACCAGGGTGCCCCGCAGAGATATTTCTATTTCTATCAAGGTGGGCTTTTTATCTTAACTATTTTTTTATTGGTTTTCTTCTGTTCCAAAGTGTTGAGTACACATTATTCCCTAAATGAATCCTGTGAAATTTTATCTTTGGAAAAGCATTAGATTTGGTAAATTTTCTTTTGCATTACAAGTAAATTATGTGTTGCAATTATTTATTACATCTACATTAATTAAGTGTCTTCGGAATAAATTTTGTGTTTAGTTAATGCTCAGATAAATGAAAATTCTGTACAATCAAGTCTACAATGAATGCAATTTTCATTGCAATTTTCCCATAAAAAAAATAAATAATAGATTATAATATATCAAATATATTTGATATGTTGTAACCTATACTCAATGTCTGGCATTTCATATTTGTTTTGTTTTAAATTGTCAACAAAGAACTATGTACATTAGGGTGGTCCAAATTTATACCTCGCAAAATCTTTTTTTTTGCTGGAGGGCAACGATCCCCCCCAATCTGTTCCTTTTCTAGAAAAAAGAATTCCACCAAAATTTGAGAAAAATCGGTTAACGTTAACACGTGCCACCGAGCACCTCAAATTTCCCATTTAAAATACATTGGTAAAATTGCATCTTTTTTTCACGTTTTGGATTTAGAAAAAAAGTTGCGGGAGATTATCAGATATTGTTCAGAACTTCCCAAAGATCAAATCCATAACCACTATTTTTTTTTCACCGCCCCCACCCGCTCCTGCAGTACCCTAAAAATGAGGAAATTTTCTCCAAATTTACAATTTTACAAAGTTACGTGATTTATTATTTTTTTGACAGAAATTACTATTATTGATTTGTTGATGTTTTTTTGTCATTTATTTACTAATTTAAAAATTAAAACATTTTTTAAACAATTACCATTTATTTACAATGGTAATAATAACAAAAATATACAATGGTACGAAGTTACTTTTCCATTTATTGCAAAAGTTATTAAATTATTGTTGTCATTTATTAACTAATTACCAATTGTTTAAACAATTACCATTTGTTTAAACAAAAATACATGTTGTTACACAGATATTTTTCTAATTTTGCTGAAATTATTAGATTATTGGTATTTATTGTCATTTATTAACTAATTTGCAATTGTTTATAATAATAATAAACTTTATTTAAATCAAGTTGATTCAAGTACAAGAAAATAGAAAATAAAATCATAATACAAAATAATATATTTCAGAAAAAGTTACTCCAAATGAACTATGAAATTTGGGTCTAAGAACTCACTAATCGAATAAAACGCATGTGTGGCCAAGTATGGTTTTATGGTGAGCCCAAACTTGCGTTGCGGAAGGGTGCGCCATTCTAAGGGGAGTTTATTAAAGAACTGTAAGCCATGATGTAAAGTGTCGGAACTGGCGAGTCTATTGAAAGGGATATTTACGTTATCCTGTGACCTGACTTCGTAGTGGTGGCACTGTTTGCGAGTCGGAATTGAGGCTGAGGGTAGAGTCAGGATTTTATTTGACTGAAAGTACGGCTTAGCGTGGGTCCTTGGATGTAGTCCTTCTATCGCTCTAATGGCCCTCTTCTGCATGGTAAAGACTTGGCTCGCATGAGTTGATCCTCCCCAACAGCTCCAGTCCGTACATTAATCTAGCATGGAAAAGCGCGTGGTATGCTACTTTGGCAGCATCGATGTTAATTATATTTTTTATTCTTCTAATGGCAAAAATTGTTCTGGATAGGAGTTTGATAAGCTCCTCAACTTGTGGAAGCCATGTCAACCTAGAGTCGAGATGCACACCCAGATACCTCACTGATGTAATGTTATTGTGGGCCAGTCGCTTAGATGATGTAAAGATGACTCGCTTGGTTTTTTCTTGGTTTAGAAAAAGGTCATTAGCAGAAAACCAATTGGTTGCAATTTCCTTTGAAAAAAATAGAAAATATGTCCGCTACATTGTATATATATTTCTTTAAACAAATGGTATTTGCTTAAACAATTGCTTGAATTAATAAATGACAAAAAAGCCAGTAATTTAATAACTTCTGCAAATGAAATGGAAAAATATGTTCGTAACATCGTATATTTTTGTTTAAACAAATGCTAATTGTTTTTCAAACAATTTCAAATTAGTTAATAAATGACAAAAAAATATGTTAAAACTCGAATAATAATCACTTCTGCCAAAAACAATAATAAAACACGTAACATTGTAAAATTGTAAATTTGGGTAAACTTTGTCTCATATTTAGGGTACTATGGGGAGGGTGGGGGTGGTGAACAAAAAAATAGTGATTGTGGATTTGTTCCTTGGAGAGTTCTGAACAATTTCTGATAATCTCCCGCAACTTTTTTTTTAAATCCGAAACGTGAAAAAAAAAGGAAAAAAGATACATTTTAGCTATGTAATTTTATTTTTTTTTTTAATGGGAAATTTGAGGTGCTTGGTGGCACGTGTTAACGTTAACCGATTTTTCTCAAATTTTGGGGAATTATTTTTTCTGGAAAAGGAACAGTTTGGGGGGATCGTTGCCCTCTAGCGAAAAGTCCGTTTTTTGGACCACCCTAATGTACATACATTGATTATTTCATCATGACAGTATGTCTGTATCATACGGTATGTATATTCATCTTTAGTTAAAAAACTAAGTGCTTGAAATTTTATTTTTGGTGCCATATAAAATAACTAATAAATACGATTTAAAATGATTTAAAACAGATGATTGGTGTTTTGCTCCTTATGAATAAATGAAATGAAATCCAATTAATTTTAGCATCCGACGGACAGCACATTTATATGAATCCAATAAATGCGCAAATGCTTCAGCATACATACGGATCTTTAGAATTTGCTCCGCTGGAAATACGTGGAAGAATTGTCGAGAAGGAGACAACTTCTGTGTCAGAGGAATTCCGGTACCGTGTTCGGCATTTGGCACACCTCCCAGTCAGCTGCTCGTACGAGGTGGCCGAGATCAAGATGACACCACCCCTGGTGTCCCGAGAAGCCCTTGACTACTATCAAGGTATGGTCACAACAGGAAGAAAATGTTTTAAATAATTTAAAATTGCATATTACAAAAATGATAGTTTTATTTAAAAAAATTACTTAACTAAAAATTTATAATTCCATGTACAGTACTACTTCGTCCAAATTCTTGTCCTATGCATTTAGCAACCTTAGTATACCTAATTTTTATATGTTATGTTTGCACTTGTTTATAAATGAATCGTGAATCAGTTTTGCGATTTCTTCAAATTTGTGCTAAATTGTTTTCTGAAGGTTAATTAACTTCAACTTGTTCTGCATACATTTTGAAGTCAGTCCCCTTCATACACTTGCTTTCCATAAGTGATTGGATCCAATGAGGGGTCTTCCGACCAAATTACGGTCCAAGATCAATTTTTATACCCCCCACATTTACTGTGGGAGGGTATATTGACTATGTCACAACATTTGTAACACCCATCAGGAAGCGTGGCAGGTATAGAATTCTAAATATATTTTTGATCAGCATTGAAAACTGAATCGATTTAGCTATGTCCGTCTGTGTACACGATAACTCCCTTAATATTAGAAGTAATTGATCTGAAATTTGGTATACAAACTTATCTCTTAAAAGGTAAGGACAAGTTCGTGAATGGGCAAAATTGGTTCACTCCTTTTTTTAAATATTTCGTGTGTGTGTGTGTGAGTGTGAGTGAGAGTGTGAGTGAGAGTGAGAGTGTGAGTGTGAGTGAGAGTGAGAGTGTGAGTGAGAGTGTGAGTGTGAGCGAGAGTTAGAGCGAGAGTGTGAGCGAGAGTGTGAGGGAGAGTGTGAGTGAGAGAGGGAGAGTGAGTGAGAGTGTGAGTGTGAGTGAGAGTGTGAGCGAGAGTGTGAGCGAGAGTGTGAGGGAGAGTGTGAGTGAGAGTGAGAGTGCGAGTGAGAGTGTGAGTGAGAGTGTAAGTGTGAGTGAGTGTGTGTGTGTGAGTGAGTGATCTTTTCCCTGATTTGGTAGTACTAAAACCAAAGAAATACTATTTATAGCACTACTACAAAACAGGAAAATCAAGCAGAATAATAATAGTAGAAAATAAACAATTTAAATCTGTCCACATTCACAAAATAACTCTCCAGTTCACAGAGGGTTTGTTGTCATTTTTCAGTTTTCTAACACTGGCATATTTATTAAAAATGAATTCTGATAATAAATGGCTTCTGATTTCAGAGCTGCATTATCGGATTTGTTGGATGGTCGCCATTGGTGAAGGGGCTTTCCATTTCTCTATTCATTAAATACAAAATATTAGTTCTGTATTTTCTCAAGTAATATCGTATGGTTTGGAATAGTAAAAATATAACGTTTATGGGCAATGGGACTGTCATTGGATGTGTTAACTTTACCCATAGACCCATTTCCATTGGCTAAATGACACCTTGAATAACATTGGGTGCGTTCAGCCGTTCCAGCCAAAGCTGCTTGCGCTGCCGGCGCCAAGATTAAGCGGCCGCGGTGGCTGAACGGTCAGATCCAAATACATGTATTTACGCTTAGTGCTGAGTTTCCAGCGCTTTCACTCAGCACTAAGTGTAAATACATGTATTTGTATCTGACCGTTCAGCCGCCGCCGGCGCTTAGTCTCGGCGCCGGCAGCGCAAGCAGCTTTGGCTGGAACCGGCAGAACGCACCCATTGTCATGCAGGCAAACACCAACAACAGTGCACTTTGTCGACTGCTTAGGAGAGGTGGGACGCATTCATGCGTCTACTGATGGAAGGTCTTTGAAATTAATTTATAAGTTCCGGTAAATTACCAACGGTAATTAAAATTGTCGGTAAATTACCATCGGTAATTTACGCCGTAAATTACGGTAATTAAAAATCGGTAAATTACCATTAATTACGGTAATTAATTCGGTAATTTACGCGTTAAATTACGCTTTTACATCCCTGTGTATGTGTCAATTTGATATTTGAAATTAATAATTTGACGTCTCTAGAGATAGCTTGTTATCTACAAAATAATGACTTTTATTTACCAAACATTTTTATTATCAGAAGTAGCAATCATAATCATAGTCATGTGTATTAACTCCTGTTTTATTTACCTTTACAATTTTTACCCGGTAATTTAAGCAAGCGTTATTTACCATTTTTAATTTTAATTATGTGGTAATTTAATTTATGAAATTAACAATTTTAATTTAAACGATAATTTCCCTAATTCCTGATTAGAAACATGTACTTTTCTAAGCTAATTTGCTTTTATTAATACAAAATGGAGGATACTCTCGCACTTTATGGTCATGCTCATGAGTAGGGCAAAAAAAGCGTTCGATCGATCAAATCGATCGTTCGATCGATCAGATCGATCAGATCGATCGTTCGATCAGATCGATCGTTCGATCAGATCGATCGTTCGATCATCTTATTTGAAAGATCGATCTGATCGATCAGATCGAAAAGAGCGATCAGATCGAAAAGATCGATCAATAACAATAACAAATTCTTTATTTCTTAATAGTGTACAAAAATGCTTACAAACAGTCCTATACACAAAAAAGAAGATGCGTCACAAACAAAAAATCTCTACATGAAGTAGTCATTTAAACTGTACGGTTCAAGGTTTAATAACAATTCTTTGGTTTTTTTCTTGAAAGATGGGAATTCTTGCATGCGTTTTAGGTGTTCGGGAAGATTATTAAAGATTTTAACACACATGTACATAGGGTTCTTTTCCATCACAGAAAGTCTGTGAACCGGATATTGATAATCGCGCGTTCTAGTGATGTACTTAGTGCTGTCGCTTAAAGAAACAAACAACTGTTTATGTTTGTGTATGAACAAAAGACATTCTAATATGTATATGCCATAGAAGGTTAAAATTTTTTGCTCTCTGAATCTTCCATAAATTTCTTCACATTTCCCTCTCAATGCATCGACATCCCTATCTGCCACCAAAAGATTGGTATCATCAGCAAAGCAGGTGATAGCTGTTCCCTCTGAGGCTATAATGTTACTCAAGTCATTTATAAATATAAGAAACAGATAAGGACCCAAAATGCTGCCTTGAGGGATTCCAACAAAGTTTTCAGTGACTGACGACAATCCCTTTAATCCCATTTTATTTACAATTACTTGCTGGTTTCTGTCTGATAAGTATGACTTGGTCCACTCCACTGCCCTGTCACCTACACCGTAACTACTCAATTTTCTCACTAGTCCCTCTCTACTTAAACAATCATAGGCCTTGTATAAGTCAATGAATATGCCCGCGATTGTCATATTTTGTTCCAAGTAATTTAGCAGACATTGGGTATATTGGAAAATGGCTGTGTTCGTGGATTTGCCTTTAATGTATCCATGTTGGGTTTTTGTAAACAGTTCACATTCTGTAAAGAAATTCAATAGTCGTTCGGCCATCGCTAACTCAAAGATTTATGAAAAACAATTCAATAAACTTATCGGCCTATAGTTCTCCATAAGCTCTGGATCACCCTTCTTGTAAATCGGTTTTATTAACGCCCACTTTAATTGCTTTGGAAACGTACCATGCCTAAAAGAATTTTTAAGTACATGACACAGAACTGTTTTAATTACTGGAATACTTAATTTCATTATATTGACTGGTATTTCGTAAATTCCGCTGCATTTTTTGTTCTTAATTTTTGTAGCTATTTGTGTTATTTCCTGTTCTGTGATCGGTCTTAAGTACATTGATTTGTTATTTTGCATTAAGACACTGTTTCCTACGTTTTTATCAGTGTTTGTTATTAACTTTGAAACACTGTTTATTAAGTACTCATTAAAGTTTTTAGCTATCTCGTCAGGTGTCCCTTGTAAGCTACACTCTGTTTTGGTGTCGGATTTCCCATTCACTTCATTGCATATTGCCCACATTGTTTTGTTCTTGTTGTCACTAGACGTAATTTTGCTAGAGTAGCGATTTTTTTTTAATTTCACCAATAATCTGTCATATTCTTTTTTTGTGTCCTTATATTGTTCCCTAAATTGATCAATGTGCCTACTCAGCACCAACAAAATATCTAACCTGTTTTTGCACTCTTTGACTTTGATGTCACTGAAAAACCTTTCCCTGTTGTTCCTTTTCACGACAGCTCTCTTTGGAAAGCAACTGTTGAACACATGCAGGTATTCATTTATAAAATTTGACCACTGATCATCCACCTCATTCTCATCCACAGCAAAAACATTCTCCCAAGTTCTCTCACTTAAACGTAGTACAAAGTCATTTTTAGCATGATCAGTGAACAAACGAGCACTCATACACACCCTCCTATTGTCTAATGCCATTATAAAACTAAGCTTTTGTGCTGTATGGTCGGACAAATGGTTTTCAATAACATCGACAGTCAGTACCTCCGTGTTAGTAAAAATGTTATCTATACAACTTTTAGATTGCTTTGTTATTCTTGTGAATTCCGTCACGCACCCATACAGCCCAAACGAACTCATTAATGCAAATAACATATCCCTGTTTTTGTTTTCCAATTTCATTTCTATGTTAAAATCCCCCCCCACAAAAATATTCTTACTAAGATCACTACATAGAATAGACAACAGTGCTTCAAGTCTTTCGAGAAAAATTGTTACATTACCAGACGGTGGTCGATATATGACCATTAAATCACAAGTATGGTTTCCGAAAATGCATTCGGCAGCTGCTATTTCTATCTCACCTATTACGGACAGTTTGTTTATATCTTCTTTGGTTTTATATCTCAACCCTTTACGAATGAAAAGAGCTGCACCTTTTTCTTCCTTTTTCTCTGCACGTTTTGGACACTAGCACAAAGTCCCGCACCGATAAACGCTCCAATTCTTCCTCATTTTTCCAGTGCTCCGTTAATAAGAGGAATTTGCAGTTCTCGTGGTCTTCTAAGAAGCACTCCAGTTTGTTGATAGCATTTCCTAGTGATTGGATATTTTGATGTATTAGACTAATCCTTATATTTTCGTTTTTTGCGACGGGTCCTTCTGAAAATTTTTCTTGAAGTCGATGAATCTTCTTATGACTATGCTCTCAGGCCAGAATTCGCTCCGCATTAGCTCTGCGGAGTGGTTGGCCGGCACTCCTATTTTAAAACTGCGATAGTTCTTGGATTTTACTGTCAGTTCTTCACACACGACTTCCACTTCCTTTGATACATTCTCCTTTACGTATTGCAGGATGTCTTCTTTGGCATTTTGTAAGTTTACTTTGGATATATGTATGAATGATGTCGGAATGAATGCCTTCAGGGTAGAGCTTGAAGAGGATTTTTATCCAAAGATTCTATGTTGATTTCGCTTTCTATTTACCACCTGCCAATCTGATGTCCTCTTCGGCTGTGACTCCTTCTGCTTATTTATCATTTGCTTTTGCGCCCCATCAATTGCGTTGCCGACTTGAGAATATGTGAGCATTTGATGCTTATCTCCTTTGTTGTCCTTGTTTGTTTTGGTTACTCTAACCTCATCTACTTTTATGGTAGTTTCGCTGCTTTTGCGCGCTTGCGCCGTGGTATCATTCGTCCACGATTCGAATATTTCTTGGTTTTGGTCCACACCTTTGGCTGCAGTTTTTTGCATTTTCTCTATAATGGCTTCAGATTTTAGAGCCCTATCTTTCCACAACTTACAGTTTTCTAGCATTAATAAGTTGTTCTGTTCCATCTGATACACTATCTTTCTTAAGAGGAAAGTTTCATTGACGTCTCCCCTGTTCACAGACTTATCCGCAATTTCCTCCGCTTCGGCGGTCTCTTGCACTGCTTCATGCACACAAGTAGTAGATTTCATACTTGCTGCCTTACGCAGACAGGATGGATGGAAAAGTTCCTCACACCTTATGCACCGCACCGCATTTACCACCGATTTCTCGCAATAATAACATTGAAATTCACCTGTTAATTTCTCACGAAGTGTACGTGCGTTGTCACCTGCGGCCATCTCAATCAATCAATCAATCATTTATTGGTTTTTAGAAGATAACATCTCATAAACAAGTCAAGTAACAACAAAATCCATTGATATTAGTATAACGAAATGATAATACACATATGACCTAGCACCGGCAACCTCCACCAGTCACTCATTGAAGAATTCCTCTAGTGTGTGAAAGCACCTTTCCATTAGGAAGGATTTTAGGCGGCATCGGAACTGCACTATGGTGGGGGCATGGTTGATTTCTGGTCATGGGTCCTCTATGTGTAACTGCCAGTCTATTGAGTGGCATATTAAGGCGGTCGTTCCCTCTTGTTTGGTGTGCGTGTATGTCACTGCGAGCTGAAATGGTGTTCTTCATCCTAAAAATATTTGATGCAGCTTCCAAAATATACAGACATGCAACGGTTAAGAATTTGAGCTCCCGGAATAGGGGTCGGCATGAGTCTATTCTCCTCTTACTCATGATTATCCGTATAAACTTCTTTTGTATGGTGAATATTTTCTTTTGCACCGGAGACGATCCCCACAACAGAATCCCATACAGGATTCTTGACTGCACCTCAGCATAGTAGAATTTTCGTATTGTCTCTCTGTCTAGTACCTTTGACAGGCATCTGACTTGGTAAGCTTTGGTGTGCAGATTCCTACTTAATTCTTCTGCTTGCATCTGCCAATCAAGAGTGTCCTGAAAAGTGATACCCAGACACCTGATTGAGCTTCTGCACTGAATCTCGCTTTCTCCAAGGGACAATGTTAGAGGAGGGGCCTTGAGTGAAATACCAGGAATTCTGTTTTTGTTGCGTTCATGAAGAGACCGTTGCCAGCAAACCACTCAGCCAGTTTTACCAGCAAGACATTTGTTCTCTCCATGATTTCATCCTCTGAGTCGCCAGTTATGAGGACGGATGTGTCGTCAGCATACAGTGTCACCTTGTAGCCCCGGAGATGGTCGCCTAGATCCGCCACATACAGTGAGAACAGAATGGGAGACAAGATTCCACCTTGAGGTACTCCCACTCCTACATCCTTCGCTGTTGAGCAGTGCCTCCTCGCTTCACCATTTCTCTCCTGGGTCGTTATCTGTACGAACTGCTTTCGATTAGCCATCCTGGCTAATCGATCAGATCGAAAAGATCGATCAGATCGATTAGATCGGTCAGATCGATCTTTCAGTTCTTTCGCATCATCTGATCGATCTGATCGATCATGATCGGTTGATCGATCAGATCGATCTCTAATTGTGATCGAAGATCGATCACAAATTTCCGAGATCGCCCACCCCTACTCATGAGTACATACTCGGAGCATAAACCCAGTTTTATTCATATCACCCAATGTCTAGCAACATTAGTCTCAAGGTTGGCTTCGACATGAGTAGGCAACCAAATATACTTCATAATTTTGTAATCAATATTACACCGAAATGATAAGGTAGTTCCATTCAAATTATACGTTGAACTGAACTTGGAACCTTTGCCGATAATACAAAAAATATCTGGCTCAATTCTGTCGAGTCTAGGTCACAGATTTTAAGATTGTTGGTGGCTATGTCATAGTCTTCTTGCACTCAACTTAAAAACGCCGATATTCACAGAATTCGTCACCTGTACTTGCTTGAATTGAGCCAGGTATTTTTTAATTATTAGCAAAGGCACAAAGTTTACTCTAACGTATATTTTTAATGTACAAACTTAAACATGCATATGTAATAGCCAATTGAAAATTATATCTGCATTTTCTATTTAAACGCCACTTTATAGTTATTTAACCAACAAGTATATTAAAAAGGGCGATTAATGATCGAGACTGTTTACCGCTCGAGCGTAGCGAGAGCGTTAATTGTCGAGATCATTAATCGCCGTTTAATATTAGCCGATGTCTTTTTAGGTTATATGATAATTTAGGTAATTTGACACTGACAGTTCTAGAGGCGGTATGTTTTGATTGGAAGGTTTCATTTCACATATGTTCGATCGGCCAATCAAACGACATCTTTACGTCGTGTGATTGGCTATAACAAATCATGCATTAATAGAAATTGTGCATTAATAGAGTTGTTTAATAAACGATTTCCTATTCACTAAACTGACTCATAAATAAACGATCGACGGAAAAATAATTTATACTTGCTTGTGAAAGAGTAGAAAAATGAGACATTTTATTGTTTGTTATTCATTAGTGTATATTTTCGTGTATTGATGGTTCATACTGGATTGTACTGCATCAGAAATTGTAATTTAGTAATTGCTTTTATTGAATTTCTGTCATACAACTAATTTGTCATACATTTATTTTCTGCTGTAGGAAAATTAGATAGCCGCAAGAAACGGCGACAAAAGCGAGCTAGAGAAGAAAAACGATTGGAGAAGCGAGTTATTGAAGTGGAGAACAAGATG
This sequence comes from Aphodius sticticus, assembly GCA_963966075.1. Classification (NCBI taxonomy): domain Eukaryota; kingdom Metazoa; phylum Arthropoda; class Insecta; order Coleoptera; family Scarabaeidae; genus Aphodius; species Aphodius sticticus. The sequence goes on along the minus strand of OZ014509.1, from coordinate 42,858,418 downwards.
ATGGGAAGAATTCCCGAGCATAACATCTGTCTAACGTCGACCGCAGAATTCCCAGAATTTACGGACGCCATGCAGAGAATTGATGCAGAGCTTGGAACATCACCAAGCAGTAGGTCTTCGTTATCGGACACCTTTACTGCATCGAGCTCGTTGCTGGCCAGTTCCCCGGATAGTGAATACGCGGGTCCATCATTCGCCAAAATGTTATCCACGGTCAAGAAACAACCACAATTGACAACATGGCCAGAGTTGAGGGAGAACGCAATGTCCGCGTCATCTCTTCGCCTGATTAACGTTACCGGATCAAAGCCATCGTCGGTTTACCAGCCCAAACACCGGCAAGATAGCGATAGCGAGAATGAGGGTTATATCCAAGCCCCTAGATGCTCGGCTTTACTCGGCGATGCTCTGAACGTGGCTTTTGCAAACGTGTCAATTAGAAGGGAGGACGAATGTAGGTTTTTAATGTTTTGATATTTTTGATTTATTTTATTTGTTTATTTAAGGTGTTGATGTCCAAAATGGAAAGAAGAAAAATAAGAGGAAGAAGCAGAAAGTCTTACTCACCACATGCCGCGCTTTTACTTAGGACTTATTTTTATTTTATGATTGGAAATAAATGCAAACATAGATCATTACAAATATAATTATTTTAAATTTTGTTAATACGTAATTATTGGTATGTTAGTATTTATTATTACCAAGCAAAAAGGTTAATAAATAATATACATAATATAGAAAAATGAAAGGCCTCTTTTCTTTGCAAAGTAAAATTTAATTTACTATACTAGTTTCGACATTTCTGTCATCTTCAGTAGCATAATACTAAAACCAAAAGATAAGATAGCGAGAACAAGTTAATTAATTAAGTACAAAAACTTACGTCAAACGGTAAAAACAAACGTCAGGAAGTAGGAGGAAAATATTAACAGCTTTGAGAACATAGGAAACATTCAAGTAAAACAATCTCTGTGATAGCACGATCCGCCCAACACGTGGTAAAGATCTGTTAATAAAACACGCGGTTACAAAACGCATTAAATGAATCAGAAACAACTTACGTACGAGAACGACAGCAATGACGAGAGCAACGATAACAACGCGAACAAACGAAAACACTACAATGCGTCTCACAATTAATATAATAAACGTACATAAATATATGTGTGAATAGGAGCAGAAACCTGAGAGCAGGTTTGCATGTCAGTTAGACGTAGAAAGGCAACAACAAAATGTAGCGATACAAGACGGCTATGAACGGCTACAAACAGCGCATGTGCAAATAGCATGAATAGAATAATCGAAAAATAGACTTACACCACAGTAGAAATGAATAACAAGCAATATAAATGTAAATGATTCGACTAGGAAAAGATGACGAAAGCGAGGTATCAAATCATCAAAGATAAGTAAAAAGAGGCTTATAAGTAAACGTAGTTTGGTCGTTCAGTAGAGTGGTGTGGGGAGATTTGCCGTGACGTAATATCTGTAATTGCTCAAGGAGATCCAAGCGGTAGCCCTTTTGACATTTATGGAGTAGTTTAGCACCGCTATAATTGATGTTATGACCAGTTTGAATTTTGTGTTGGTATAAGTTGGATGTAGTTTGACTATTGTGCTCCTTGAGTCGCCTCGCCAACGATCTACCAGTCTGACCGACATAAACAGCATCGCAGTTTTGACATGGCACGGAGTAGACACCGCTCTCACAAAGGGTTGGTCTATTTAGTTTGCGCTGATTTGACAATAAATTGATAAGTTGAGTGTTTGATTTAAAGGCCGGTAAAATGTGGAAAGGTTTAAGCAATTTGGAAAGTTTAACATTAGATAGGCTGTAAGAAAATGGTTTGTAGGTAGGGTTTGGTTGAACACTGGTTTCCCTGACGTAGAGAGGATCTAACTTAATATTGACATGATGAAATAATTTGTTAATAATTTTAATAGGAAAATTGTTGGACAATGCAAGGTCTTTTATAAATTTTATTTCAGTAGTTTTGTTGTTATAGGATATAGGATACGAAAGAGCTCTTTTGAAGTAAAAACTGAGTGAAGCAAGACGGTGGGATAAGGAGTGGAATGAGTCATAGGGAATGATTGTGGTAATTGAAGTTGGCTTTCTGTAAATGTCAAACTCAAAATGGTTGTCACGTCGGAGAACGGTCACGTCGAGAAAATTTAATTTGTTGCTAGATTCGGTTTCGATGGTAAAGTTAAGCTTAGGGTGAATATTATTGATGTAAGCTAACATGTCTTGAAGTTCAGAATGACTTCCTTTCCATATACAAAAGACATCATCGACATAACGAAACCATCCACCAATATGACAATAAAGAGGGTTAGAGAGATGATTAATATGATTACATTCGACATGCTGAAAGCCAACTGCCAAAGGAAAACCATCAGACACCTGATAAAACACAACGCGAGGTAGCAGCACGGAACTCGCAAAACTATGCCACAATAGTGGCCACACAGCAACGTAAGATAGACTACCAAATAAATGCTGACAATACGATACTTGAGCAAATTACCAACGAGAACCAAACAAGAACAGGACCAACTGAGTGGCAACAACCCAAGCACAGAAAGTCGAGGAAAATAGTGATAACGGGAAAAGCCAACAAAAACAATGAAATAATCTCAGTAAACGAAAAGAAAATGGCATGGTTCGCCATCAGTAGAATAAAACCAAGCGTCACAGACGAAGTCATCAAACAATACGTTGAGAAGTTAATCTCCAAAGAAGATGCATTGGTAGAAGCGACCAAAGTATATGAATCCCACCACAGCAAAACTGTACGACTTGGAGTGAACTTCGAACATAAAGACATAGTCAATAATGAAAACGCGTGGCCAGCTGGAATCCTGGTCAGCCGTTTCAGCTTCAGCGACAAACGCCCTTTTCGGAACAACAGCCATCCACAAGTACCGGGGTAAAAAACACAAATCATACCACAAACAAACAGCACCTAAACATAATAGCCACTAACGTCCAGAGTATAACCAATAAACTGCAAGCCCTCCAAATCATGGCTCAAAAAGAAGATGCAGACGTCCTCTGCATAACAGAACACTGGCTCACGAAAGAAACTTTAGATCTCTACAACCTAAAAAGCTTCAACAGAGTATCTGCTTACTGCCGAGGACACCAACAACATGGGGGCACTGCAATATACGTCCACAAAAACCACGAAGCCTACAACATCAACGAAAGTCAGGTGCTCTCCATACAGAAAGACTGCGAGCTCGCAGCAACAACGCTGCCCAAAATGAGATGTGCTGTTGTAAGTGTGTATAGGTCACCCTTGGGTGACTTTAACAACTTCATTACAAATATGGAACTATTTCTAAACCACATAATCAGCACCTACGCCACTGACATAAGGTTGATAGTATCTGGCGACTTTAATGTAAACCTCCACGAAAACGGCGAACAGAGAAGTCAGCTACTCGAACTCATGAAATGCTTCGGTCTGCAGCAGACAATCCATTCCCCCACACGGATCTTCAAAAACCAAAGGTCATGCCTAGACAACATATTCGTAAATACCACCAATTACTCAAAGGCAAGAGTCTTCAACGATGGGCTTGGCGACCACAAAGCCACAGGAATCCGAGTAAGCACTCGTCAGCCAACACCTATCGACAAAACAAAAAGGACGTACTCGCCAACAAACAAGAATACCTTCCTGACAACCCTGAGCCGCCAGAACTGGAACGAAGTCTACACAATGCCAACCCCAGATGAAATGTTGGACCGCTTCCTCAAAATATTTCTCCACCATCATAACAACGCTTTCCCGCTGGTAAGACATCGCCAACAGAAAAGCAACTTTGCAGCTACAGATCCACAACTGCGGCAGATGAAAGACAGAATCAGCCTCATCTACAGACTTTATGACGACGGTAGTACATGCATGCACGACGAACTACAGAACCTAAAAAAGGTATACTACGCTGAATGTGAGAGAAAACACAAACTAAACAACGCTAATAACATAATCATGGCAACAAACAAGTCAAAAAAAATATGGGACATAATAAACCACGAGACAGGCAGAAGCCACAGCAAGCAACAACAACACATGCCAACTAGCGAAGAATTTAACACCTTCTTCGCGAATAGGAGCAATCGAAACAACCAGGCAGAAGAAACCCTACAATACCGAACAACACACTCAATGTTCCTTTTTCCCACCGATAAGTCAGAAGTAGAATCTGTGCTGAACAACATCAAATCCAAGACCTCTGAAGATATCTACGGAATAACCACAACAACAATGAAACTGGCGAAGGACCTGATATCGGAACCACTAGCAACTATCGCAAACGAATGTCTCTTGCACGGAGTTGTTCCGAAAAGTCTCAAGGTGGCTAAAATAATACCTATTTTCAAGAAAGGGAATGCCTCGGAATGCACAAACTATAGACCGATATCTATACTTCCAGCCTTCTCCAAGGTCCTTGAAAAAATCATCCTCACCCGACTGGAAAGTTTCATCAACAGGAACGACATCTACTGTAAACAGCAATATGCCTACCGCAAGAACAGAAGCACCGAAGCTGCAATGATGGATCTTATGAGATGTGTTTGTCAATCATTAGAGAACAAACAAAAATGTCAATCTTTGCTATGTGATCTTAGCAAAGCATTCGACACAATGCCACATCAGAACTTTCTGAATAAAATGGAATCCTACGGTTTCCGCGGCACTGCTCTCCAACTAATCGAATCGTACCTAACCGATCGTAGGCAAACAATTTACACAAGTGACCATGGACTAAGCAAATATACCAACATAACAATCGGAGTTCCACAGGGATCCATACTTGGCAGCATATTCTTTGTAATATTCATGAATACCTTGCCCAACCACCTAACGTGTCACACAATCCTGTACTCTGATGACACGACTCTGACGACAACTGCCAGCTCAACAGAACAACTGGAAGTAGAAACCGCACAAAACTACACCACTGTGAAAAGATGGTTTGAGAAAAACAACTTAACCATGAACGAAACCAAGACGGAATCCATTACATACGAACTGAACCGCTCCAAGGTGGTTGGAGGAGGCGTGCGCTTCCTTGGTCTTACCATCGACCCTCGACTAACATGGAAACTGCACATAGATCAACTGAGGAACAGCCTAGCGAAAACAACCTACCTCATAAGAAGAACTGCACAAGCTGCAGGCACAAAGACAGCCATGATCTCTTACCACTCACTGTTCCATGCAAAAATGGTCTATGGTATTGAGATGTGGGGCAACTCTGCCCATGCTGACAGAATCCTTCTGATACAAAAACGAGCTGTGCGTAGCATCGTAGAGGAAAAAACCACATCATCCTGCAAGCCCATCTTCAAGAGACTGAAGATACTTACGGTGTATGCTGCCTATGCAGTAAAGGCATTGCTGAGAATCCACAAAGAAAAGCAAGGCCTACCTCAGCACAGCGACATCCACAACTACAACACAAGATCGGCATATAAACTTCTCCCACAAAACGGGAGGCTCGTGGCCACGGACTTCATAAGACTCCCCACCAGCTTATACAACTGCCTCACACGTGAGCAACAAGACCTACCATCTAAACAACTTAAGAAAACATTAAAAGCCCTGTACTGCACCAGCCCACCATACTCAATGGCAGAGGCTAAGGAAGTATTGAGAAGCAAGACAGGATGAAATGTGTTATATAACATAATGTAGTCTTGTGATGCTTTGTAAGATTTCTTTGACGCTACTTTGTACAAAGTTTAATAAATCTATATCTATATCCATGATCAAGGAAAACATCAGCTAAAAAACTAGATAAAGGAAGGCCCATAGGGAGACCTTCCTCAATTTTGTAAAATTTGTTGTTGAATGAACAGAAATTTTGTGAGATGATATGTTTAAGAATAGAGTTAAGGTGAGGAACGTTTTGATCGTTAGGGAAATGTGATTGAAGTAAGTTGTTAATAAGTTGTAAAGTAAAGTCAGTGGGAACGTTGGAAAAAAGATTGGTCACGTCAAAGGAAACCAGTATGCAACCTGAAGGGTTGAAAGGTAAAATATATTTCCGTCATGAGTTCGTGGTGGGTGTAATAGGCCTTGGGGAGCAGGAACTCTTTAGTTGTGTTAAAGTAGAGAAAATTCTGAATAATTTATGACTATGAAATTTTTTTGGTACAATCAATAGCTTAGCTGCATGAGCAAATTCTATTTCATCGATATCGGTCGTACTGCATTAAAACTAGTAGCCAGGATGTCAGAAATTTTGATTCTAATGACAGTGGGTAGTGTCAAACGGCAATGTTTTGACAATACCTACTGTCAATATAAGCTGCGTTCGGATATTGTACACCGTTACAATTTTTACACCCAATAACACGTAAGTGTCATTTGGACGGTGTACCTGGTGTCAACGGAGAACAATATCCGAACGCAGCTTTAATCGACATATCTGTCTAGTTCTACTAGTTTTATTTTAATGCAGACATAGCCGATCTCGATCAAATAGAATCTCATGCAGCTAAACTATTAATTTTATATATAGTATGGTAAAGTAATGTGCCTGGCCACATCAAATTTTTTTAAATATACAGGGTGTCTCACGGAACTGGTACATTAGAAGTTTCTCATGTTCTACTATTTCTGGAAACATGAAATTTTGGAATTAGAATTTACTCGATCTGAGCTCTTCGGCTAAAATATTCTCAAGTTAACTGTCACGTCCGGTCACCGGAAGTCTGTATCAACTTTGTTATTTTAAATGGAATGATATAATTTTTATTCTATTTTTGGTTTCTGCCTATCAAAATACATCATTTTTAATAAGGGTTCCTATACCTAAATATCACCATTTTTAAGTTTCTTTGATTTTACTAATTTTTTGGTGATTTTCGCGGTGACGTTTAAAACTGAATAACTCGGTTATTATTGAAACTAGAAGTTTGATGATTGATGGTCCAAAACTAGAAACAGCCAAATACGACGATGTTTAGTTCATCATGATATACAGGGTGTTCAAAATTTACAACAATAATTGAATTTTCAAACGTAAAAAACTATTTTTTTTCAAATGGAAGACCCTGTATACCGATACGCCCTAAGGAACATGGTGAAGGATATTACCCAGAGCAGCTTCACTCACAGGTGGGACACCACACCAGGCTGCTCGCTGGCCAAGGAGACACTCGGGTATCCATCCACGACAGCCAGGAAATTTTCTGAACTTCCCAGAGGTAAGCTCCGACTCATTACTGGACTACTCACGAGCCATTGTAAAGTACGGAAGCATATGTTCAACATGCGACTGTCCGACACGTCCACCTGCCGAGCTTGTTCGCAGGACGAGGAGACGGTAAGACACATCTTGTGCGAATGCCCCGCCCTAGAAGACCATAGGGTAAGTGCTCTTGGGGACCCCTGGCCTACCATGCACAGAATACGCAATGCTCCTCTATCTTGCCTCGCAACTTTTGCCCTGAGCCTGGGCTGGTTTGCGAGCCCAGAGTGAGCACATGAGGTTTGCACAAAGGGTCCAGTGGGGCCTAGGTGCTTTGGGATTTCCCAGCCTCTATAACCTACATACATACCGATACGCCATTCGATAGGAAATTTTATTCCCTATCAATCAATATTACGGTTCCCTATATCTATCTTTAATAGTTTTTGAGATATTGTTACTTTTTCTTTAAATCCATTTTAAATGCTCCCATTTAACAATGGGGACGAAATTAGATACGCAATTTACAACGAAAATTTAAATAGTGATAGATATTTAGAAATTTTGCGTGGATGTGTGAACAATTTTTGCGATACTCTTTCCCTCAATATTTTACGCGACCGCTTTTATCAAATGGGCGGTGCACCGGCACATTCTTCGCATGTGGTATCCATTCAACTTAAATCAGATGTTAGGTCACAGTAGGTGGTTCGGAAATAGGAGACCCTGGCGGTGGCCACCAAGCTCACCATTTTTAACACCATTAGACTTTTATTTCTGGGGTCATGTGAAAAGCCAGGTCTATTCCACACCAGTTAATACTCGAGAAGAATTGACTATAGGTAAAACTGCGAGAGCTGAAGTTGAGTCATCGCCTAAAAACGTAAGAACAGACGCATGAAAAAGCACTCTGTTTCTTTCTAACGCACGGGAATGGTCTGTAACGTATCAGCAAAATAACAGCTGGAATCGATGACTCACCTTCAGCTCTCGTAGTTTTACCTATAACAGAGTAGTAACCGCCATTAATGGACTTCAGCGACAAGAAATCCGAAGAGCGACGATGACAGTAGTATAGCGAAGTGTTCTTAAAATGTTTGGAGCAGAACGGGCAGCATTTCGAACACCATAATTAAGTTTTAATTTAAGTTAGATATCCCAAATCTATTATTTTAGTTTTAAGAAACCTTTTCAACATTTTTCTGTTTTCCTGCTGTTCCAAAGTTGTTACATTCCTATAAATAAAGAATAAATCGTTTTGAATTTAGTTTGCATTCTTTTATACTGACAATATCTCAAAAACTATTAAAGATAGATATAGGGTATCCTAATATTGATTGATAGGGAATACGATTTCCTATCGAATGGCGTATCGGTATACAGGCTGTTCCATTTGAAAAAAATGAGTTTTTTACGTTTAAAAATTCAATTATTGTGTTGTAAATTTTTAACACCCTATATAAGATATCATGATGAACTAATCATCGTCTTATTTGGTTATGTTTCTAGTGCTGGACCAGCAATCATGAAACTTCTAGTTTCAATAATAACCGAGATATTCAATTTTAAATGTAACCGGGAAAATCACTAAAAAATAGTAAAATCGAAAAAACTCAAAAATGGTGATATTTAGGTATATGGAAATATTATCAAAAATGATGTGTTTTGATACGTAGAAACCAAAAATAAAATAAAAATTATATAATTCCATTTAAAAAAACAAAGTTGATACCGACTTCCGGTGACCGGACGTGACAGTTAACTTGAGAATATTTTAGCTGAGGAGCTCAGATCGAGTAAATTCTAGTTCCAAAATTTCAAGTTTCCAGAAATAGTAGAACATGAGAAACTTCTAATGTACCAGTTCCGTGAGACCACCTGTATATATACAATATTTTTTTTTAATTTTTTTTCTTATGCTTATGGTTGTCTTATGCTGTTTGCATTATTGTAGTTTTTTGCATAATACTGGTGTTTTTTTTTTTAATTTTATTCATTTGACCAGTTGAATCTTATAAAACTACTGATATTTTGTTTTGTTTTCAAATTCTAATTGTAAAGGTAGACACATTGCATTAGTTGCTATGTGGTGGATGGCGTTTTTATCGATACTGGTAATTTTTGTGGTTTTGATTGACTAGTTCCCGCCAATTTCTATCATTCGTCTGCACTGGCACCTCGTGTATACAAAATGCCGTGGTCAACGTTACGTGTATCTATGTTTTAGGACTATTAATTGGTACGTTTGTTCAGTTTCTTTTGTAATGTAGCAATGTTAATATATTAGTAATTTTGTTTCATGTAGTCCCTGAAGAAGCTAAAATTTTTAGCGAAATATTGAATTAATTAAAAAAGTCAAACAAACATCTGTTTCTAAGCCCTGGTAACCCAAAAAAAAAAAAATATTACAATTTAATATGTAATTTATCTGCAAATAAATTATTGAAAATTTTAGATCAAAAGTTTAATGAAAATTTGTGTCAAATATTTTAATTTTACTAATTTTTCATTGGCAAGACTAGTTCTTTTATTAAAACAATCCTATTTTTGCGTCTAATTTAACATTTATGATTATGGATTAATTTAAAAATTCATTACAATAGTCACAAAAATCAAGATTGCTTGGATGCTGCTTGTGTGCGACGCAGCAAAGAAAACGGTTGACAGAAAACATGCATACAGCAAGCAGCGTGCATTTTGCACCTAGAAGCAAATGGTCGTTCAGTGTGTGGGTCTACAATTAAATACATGGGCCGCTTTTTTGCGCCTTGGTTAAGGGTATGATTTTTGCGGAAACTAATGTTATCGATTTCAAATTGATACAGGTCATTTTCATTCTGCGGGAAAAAAACTGATCGCCTATATTTGAGTCCAAGGTTTTAGTTTTTCAAGTAATAATGTAATGTAATAAATTTAGAATTTAAATACAGTAGAGATAAGTTGATAATCCGAATCCCGGTAATCTGGTTGAAATGACACGTGTTATGTGAATACGCTACTTTTTCAATCTTCACAATATAAGCAATTCGTTTCATAAAGAAATATTTGAATTGACTAACTATTAGTGGAACTACAAGTAATTGAAAATCTGTACTGTTTTTTTTTTGTTTACCCAAATGTCAGTTTTGTGTTACGGGGGCACAAGACACTTGCCACAGACACTTCATACTCTCGTTGCAGCACTGCTAACATGTAAGCCAAACATGAAGTGTGATGTACATATCGTTTGAATAAAAAAACTAAACTTGACAAAATCAAAGATGGCAACTACCAATCCATTGGTTTTTTAATAAAAAATTTTAAACTAAAATTTTAAGAATTGTTAAGTAAATTGTTCAACACATATTACTCAATATTGAGTAACAAAATCATAGTGGCATAAGTGACATAATATTTTGAATATCAAAGCATTAACCCTTGATCCCATTTAGTACCCTCACTACATATCTGAATAATTTTTTCTCAATTATTAAAAAAATTGTCCGATTTTACTTCAATGTCATGATTTTGTTGTTTCTGTTTTTTAAAGTTATCACATTTTTTCCAATGATACCGGATCTTGTTATGATATTTCTAAAAGTCGTTTTGCAATTTTTACTTTATCATACGTAGTAAGTAAATAATAGTGCCGAAAAGAAATATGAGATTTTAGCGGTAATATGTCCTTTTGGGTTCCCTGAACATTTTTTACCGAGGTACAAAAATATGTCTGTGTGTGTACCCGTTTTTTGTGGCGACGATTACGTAGAAACTAATAAAGGTATCGGGACAAAACTTCATTTTTAGAAGTTCCATGACCAAACTTATAGCTGAAAAGCTTTTTGTTTAAAAGGGTCCAAAAGGAACTGGACATTTACTCTGAGCATTTTTTAAGGATTTTGCAAATGAGCCGCCATTTCTATAATTTCGTTAAAATAGTCAAATAATAAATTAAAGTAGAGAAAATTTTGTATAATTTGTCGAATACTCATCATTTAAGGTGACAGTCAACTTAAACGATCTCCCCTTGCTTATGGACTCGCACTTCTGGCCAAAAGGTACGCGTGTGAATCGTTTTTTTCACCGGATAGCCCAGAAGACGAGAGAAAAATAGAACAAGGTAGACTCTGGACAGTCATAGCCACAAATGCACAGGGACTTGCAAACAAGACTCAAGCCTTGCAAATTCTGGCTGACACTCAGAAGGCACACGTATTATGTGTCTCAGAACACTGGCTAAACAATAACAACGAAAGCCTCTACAACCTGCAGGGATATACCAAAATAAGTAGCTATCAAAGAACCGAATTTAAACATGGCGGGGTGTGCATTTTTGTTCACGATGAGATGAACGCCACCGAACTCCTGTACGTAAAAGAGAATTCCATTGAAAAGGACTGCGAACTGGTCGGAGCATACCTACCGTCCCAAAACATAGTACTAATCTGTACATACAGATGACCTACTGGCAATATAGACAACTTCCTCCATACTCTGGACCTCACCCTCAATCAAGTAACCTTGAAGAATAAATCAAACACAAAACTTCTGGTGGCGGGTGACATAAACATTCACTTTCACACTGACAATACAAGAAGGACACTGCTTACAAACTTGATGTCTTCTTATGGTCTTCATCCAAGATTCAACCAACCAACGAGAATCGGAAAACAGCAAATCTTGCATAGACAAGACCTAATTTACCGACCTAATTGAAATGGACTGTGATATAATAGATCCTAACTTTGGAGATCACACAGCACTGCAACTCCGAACACCCTACAGGCAACATCAACAACCTGAATTTCAACACAAGACAGTATCTTCCTGAAAACAAACTTGCCTTCTCAAATTTCCTCATTGAGGAACCTTCGCAGCTGATTGAAGTAGAAGAATTCATGTTGCTACTAACAAAATACCACAATAAAGCTTTCCCGAAAGTCACCCAAAAGAAGTCACACTACAGAGCAAAAGTTTCACAACAGCTTATTCAAATCGAAGAAACTTTAAAATTCATGAGGAGATGCCAGGAAGATATAGGTGACGACCAAACCCACAATCTTGTGAGAGAATACCAGCAATTCTATATTAAACAGGCAGAGAAAGAATACAAAGAGAGAAATCGTAAGTTTGTTCAAAACTCACAGAATAAGAGTAAATCTATATATTCGATAATAGATCGAGAAATCGGACGAAAGACAAAAAACCGGACCCTCGAACACCTTCCTGCGAACACAGAGAGCGAAAGTTTCACAACAGCTTATTCAAATCAAAGAAACTTTAAAATTCATGAGGAGATGCCAGGAAGATATAGGTGATGACCAAACCCACAATCTTGTGAGAGAATACCAGCAATTCTATATTAAACAGGCAGAGAAAGAATACAAAGAGAGAAATCGCAAGTTTGTTCAAAACTCACAGAATAAGAGTAAAGCTATATGGTCGATAATAGATCGAGAAATTGGACGAAAGACAAAAAAACCGGACCCTCGAACACCTTCCTGCGAACGCTTAAGCAAATACTTTCAACTACAATCAGACCAAAATCAAAATCCTCCATCATCGCTTCCAACATCCATACCATGCCAAAACTCACTGTTCTTCTGGCCGACAGATCACCATGAGGTGAAGAACATCATTCACGCAATGAAACCCAAGTCAACTGAAGACATATATGGAATCAGTACGAAGACCATAAGGGAAGCGGCTCCATATATCTCCAAACCTCTTGCGACAATATTCAATAACTGCATTCAACAGGGAATCTCCCAGATAAATTAAAAATCGGAAGAATAACGCCGGCATACAAGAAATGTGACAAAAAAGAATGCAAGAACTACAGGCCAATTGCTGTACTCTCCGCCATATCCAAAATCTTAGAAGAGATAATAATCAGAAGGCTGTACGACCACTTCACCAAGAACAACCTCCTAACACGACAACAATTTACTTACCAGCCTGAAAAACGCACAGAAGATGCAATTAAGTGCCTACTGCAAACAGTCTGTACGACGTTGGAAGAACGCCTGAAGTGTGTCATTCAACTATGCGACCTTAGTCGCGCTTTTGACTCCATGCGGCACGACTACTTTCTACAGAAGATGGAGGCTTACGGGGTGAGAGGGCGCGCGCTAGAACTAGTAGAAATAGAAATAGAGTTTAGTGATCTATAAGACAAAATACATTGCATAAGACAGGTCAAATAATATTACAGAAAAAACAAAATTAAACACAGCAGAAACCTGAATGGGAGGCAGAAGTATAAGCAAAAGGAGACCGCTACAACCGACTCTCAAAAAATTCGCTATAAAATAACGCTATAATACGGTTCACTTATCAGTATCTTGCTCAGTCGTTGCTTGAATTGATCGGTCCGTAGGCCTTTTATTGCCTTTGGTAGGTGATTATATACTTTAATGCCCAGAAACATTGGACTTTTCGAAGTCAACGTGAGTCTATGGTTTTCTATGTGAATGCTGGGGTTTCTAATATTGTAACTGTGTTCGGCGTTATTCCCTCGTATAATTTCGTTCTTATTCTTATGGACATATGTTGATACCTATATAATATACAAATTTACCACTGTTTGGATGCCGAGTAATATGAACAGCGGTTTGCAGGGTTCACGCTGATTCTTTCCAAGCATACAACGAAATGCACGTTTCTGTGCAAGCAATATTTTATTGATGAAACCACCACCTCCAAACAATATTATGCCGTATGCAATGCGGGATTGGATTTCTGAAAAATTTTGATAATCGAAATCTCAACGATCGAGCGAATTATTCTTATTTTGAAAATTGTTTGGTTTATTTTACCAACAACAGGCTGACAATGAGATTCCCACTTGAGGTTATGCTGTATAAGCATTCCCAAAAACTTTGTTTCCTGACTTGATTTGATCTCTCTGTTCCCTATTTTAGCATTGAACATGATTGTCTGGGTGTGAGGTGAAGATTTGAACTGTGTATAACACATTTTATCGATGTTCAAATACAACTTGTTCGCTGAAACCCGGATGTTTGTTTTTTCAAGCATGGTGTTGAAGTTTTCTTCTACCTCTGTGACTATGTCAGATACTAATATGGTTGTATCGTCTGCGTAACACACAACGCGGTAGTCCCGCAAGTACTGAAACAAGTCGTTCCTGAATAAGGTGAACAACAGAGGAGACAAAATTGCACCCTGGGGGACCCCCATGGTAACCGGAAGAGAGTCCGAGCATGAGCGAGCCAGGCACTGTCCATCCCGGAGTTGGATCTTTACATGCTGAGATCTGTTACTCAAAAAGGATTTCAACCAGGACAGCGCTGTCCCCCTCAAGCCCAGAATCTCAAGTTTCTCCAACAGTCGCGGATGCTGCACGCAGTCGAACGCACGGCTTAAGTCACAGAAAGTTGCCATAGGGCACTGTTGACTTTCGAGACATGATAGGATACTGTTATATATACTACGTACTGCTGTTGTTGTTGATATACCAAAATCCATGTTGATGTTCCGATATTATGTTATATTTACTCAAAAAACCAGTGAGTCTGGTGAGCAACGCATATTCAAAGATCTTAGAGAGAGCGGATGTTAGTGCTATTGGGCGATAATTAGAAATATTTGTACGATCACCTTTCTTAAACAGCGGACGAACCCATGACCCTTTCAAGCTTTCCGGGAACTGACCTGTCTCAAAGGACATGTTAATCAGGTGTGTGATTGGCTTAATTAAGAGGAATCTAAATTCCTTCAAGATACGATTAGGCAAGTCATCAGGTCCAGGAGCAGTGTTACTATTGAGTTTTTTAAAGGTTTCTAGTACCTCATTTTCCGTGTATGCACAGAGAAATATTGAGTTTGGATTTCTTTTTATATTGAAGTTGTCCAGATTTGTGTCCACTATGTTTTCACTAATTCGATGTGGTGACACTTTAAAATACTCGTTGAACAAGTTAGCAAGTTCATTTTCAGGAACTTTTGCACCACTATCATGTTTTAAGGGATAACCAAATATATTTGTGTTCTTTTTGTTTTGTAGTTCTTTTATTATATTCAAAGTTGTCTTTTGTTTATTATCCGAGTTCAAAATTCTGGCAGAGTAGTGTGTTCGTTTTGTTTGTGTAATATTGATTCTGTAAACTCGCTTTTTATGGTTGTAATACTCTTTCAACACTGGGAATCTTTTTTGTAGAACATAAAGATCCTTTAGATCCTTTCTTTCCTTCACATTGACTGAGTTAGCCCACGATTATGTTACATAACTTCTTGTAATTTGTGTTAACGGAAAGGAGATATTAAACATGGATGTAAGCTTTTTGTAAAATACGTGAAATTTATCATTAAAATTATCAGTGATAAAGATACTATCCCATGATTCGTCAATTAAGAGGTGACAAAATGTTCTTTTATTGATCTCATTAATTTTTCTTGTTTGTTGAGTGAGTCTCAGTGAAGATTCTTTTTCAAGTCTGTTCATAATGAGTGCCCGATGATCTGAGAAGTGAATATCAACAGCTCTACATACAGGTGACGTCTCAATATTTGTAAATATATTATCCAACTGGGTTTTAGAGCTTGAAGTTATTCTCGTATAATCATTCACTTGTGGTTTTAAGTTAAAAGAGTCTAGCGTACTAGTTAAGTCTGTCAGTTGTTGAGATTGATATTTAAAATTAACATTAAAATCTCCCATCAAGATGATCAGTGGGGATATTTGAAAAACCTTATCAAGTATCATGTTTAGGCTTAATAGAAATATATTAAACTCCGCCGATGGAGATCTGTAAATCGTTACAACAACCAGGTTAATATTACCGTACGACCACTTAATTGCACAAGCCTCAATATCCTTTTCAGTACAAAATTCCTTAATATCAATTGGTGTTGCCCGCACACCATTTTTCGTCCAAATTGCGCAGCCTCCTCCTCTGAATCGGGTTCTACTAAAATTACAAATTAAGTTATAATTACAAATTGATAAACTGTTTATATCGTGCTCTCCCAACCAAGTTTCACATAAACATACACAGTCGGGCACATGTTCATTTAAGAAAACTTCAAGATCTATCACTTTTGACTTAAGACTCTGAATATTTAAAAAGGCAATCAGAACGATATTTAAGTCTTCTAGGTGTTCTTGTTCCGCGCGGGGGTTTTCCAAAAAAATCGGTTAATGCCCACATTCTCGGGCCATAGTGCTGGCTCTTTAGCAGCGTCAAGTTTGTCCATTGGCACAGAAACTTTAAAGGACATGTAATTGTTAGGATGCCTGGAAGGAAGCTTCTCACATTCAGCAGAATCTATATTATTACTCTTCAGGTGATTTAATATGTCTTCCGGGCTGGTCTCCTTCTCCAGGTGGGAAATGTGAAGGTAGCCGTATCTGGCCACTCCCTTAAGTGTTATGTTTTGGGCAGATCCTCGAACCAGTTGCTTGCGAACCATCCCCTTGCTTCTTATCTTCTTCTGGTAAGTCACGGTGGTGAATGGCATATCTTCTTCATTGGTTTTTGGTTTAAATCATACTTAACCAACAGAACACAACAAGTCAAGCACAAAGAAGATTAAAGTGAATTCTATACAACAACGACGGGCGTGCCGCAGGGAAGCGCACTGGGCGGTCTTTTCTTTGGAATATATATTAACGACCTTCCTGCAAAACTCGGAGCAACTGCCATAATATACGCTGATGATACCACACTGGTAACAGGAGCCGAGTCGCAAACCGCAGTACAGCAGAAAGCGGAAACCCACATGCTGCAAGCCAAGGAGTGGTTTGCTCTCAATGCCTTGTCACTACAAGAAGAAAAGACAGAACGCATCAACATCCAAATGGACAGATGGGAGCCTCCACATAAACCTGTACGTTTCCTTGGAATCATCCTGGACTCTCGACTAACTTGGAGTAACCAAGTGGAACACCTAGCAGCAACGCTCAGCAAGGCGATATACGCTATCAAAAAAAGCGGAAAAACAGCGGGATACCACACCGCAAGAATTGCTTACATGGCCCTCTTTCATGCTCGCATAGTGTGTGGTATTGAGACCTGGGGACATAGCACGCATACCAAAACTTTGCTGGTACTACAGAAGAGAGCGGTGAGAAGCCTGACAGCGGAGACACCTTGGACACATGCTAAACCTCTGTTCAGACAGCACAGAATACTGACAGTACATGCAGCATACCTTCAACGCTGCATGTGCAGCCTACACAAACGTGCTAGCTCCATGATGCGACAGATGAATATTCATGATCATGACACAAGAAACCGAAATGCCCTGTCAAGCGATTTCTTTCGCCTATCCACTACATCGCACTATATGAAGCAGATTACCATATACAACATGCTCCCCACAGAATGGAAGGCCCAGCACAACACAAAATGCCGAAGGATTGTAACAAACCACCGGCTCGAGACTGCCCCGTACGATATAGAAGAGTTTGTCCAGGACCTACAAAGCACTCAAAATCTGTGAAATTTTAGCTACATTTTGTTATACTTATTGTTTTTGACCTTGTTCTGTACAGAATGCGAATAAATATTATTATTATGACATTTTTGGTAAAATTAATGGTTTAGCTGCATGAACAAATTCTATTTGATCGAGATCGCTCGTACTGCATTAGAACTAGTTAGCCAGGATGTGACAGATATTTGGATACTATTGACAAGATTGTCAATAGTATTATCAGTATTGTCAGCATTTGAGTTAAGAAACACTGCTAAATAGTATGATAAAGTCATACAAAATATTTAGAAAGTTTTATTGATCTACACGAGCAATTTTCATGATCAATAATTGTAATATCACTTTTTCTTCCTAAACCGTTACATGTCAAAAATCGCAAGGATAAAAAATTTATCAGGCATGAATGAATCTTTTAGAAACTAAAAATATCATCAAAATATCGTAACTAGTCATAAACAAAGTTTAAGGGTTGGTTTATTCACCTTCCGTTGAGTGTCTGATAGCTTAACTACCACATAAGCAATAGGGTGACAAAATCTAATTAACCACCTTCAGTCAGATCTTTGGCACATCAGTCATTACTTTCTTCCCTAATTATTTACATCACAATTTTGCAGTGATGTTTATGAGTAGAATTTTGTTGAATTTTTTTTTTCTCTGTCTATTATTTGTAGCATCAAGATTGTTCAAATATGCCATTCTTAACTACATAATTCCTTTTTACATTAATACCGAGTGTATCACACTCATATCAAATTATTAAGTACATATACACTATACAAATCTGACATTACGCACATATGCAGATGTGCGCTAACCATAGCATTCAAGATGTAATAATAAAAAAAAATAATTTAAGTAAAAACATTTTAACTATAAATTTGTGAATATTATTTGGAGTAATAAACCATCAATATTTAAGTTACCATTTTCAATAAATAAATACATATATAGTATTATCAAACGCATTATTTTCTATTATTTCATTATTATTTGTTTGTCTATTTAATCAAAATATACATACTTACAAAATATTTATTAGGGATAGGGATATTATACTAGATATTGCAATAACACTAAATATAAAAAGTTTTTGTGGAAATACAACATAGAATATAATTTAAATGGACTTAACATACATATAGATTTGTGACCTTTGTGACCTTCACCATTTTGCTCCTATATAAAGTAAAGCTTAATTATTCCCGTTTGTAAAATCTTTTTGCCTCAATTCCGGATTCCTCATGCAACATTGTCTGCAAGAAACAAATTATAAAAACGTTGAGGAAAAACACACCTCATCGTTACTCACTAAAACACAATGCGTGTCAGAAAAGTGATATGTACGATAGACCTTTGAACCATTCGGCAATATGGAAACTGTTCTGAATGTATCACCTTGTCTTGTTGTAGTGCTCTGCAAAGAGACCAGAATAAAAAATTATCGTGCATCATATATATATATATATTGGGTATTTCACATAGTGCTATGCAAAATTGGTAGTTTTAGTATGTACACAGGCCCGGCATGTGATATTTTTCTTGTGTGCAAAACAAATTTTGGCATCTTTTGGAAAAAAATTCAGTTGCCAATCCACCGGTTTTGTGACACGATTAAAATACTTACCTTGGTATCAATCGGCTCTAAAATATAATCTGAAATTTTATAATTTGTTTAAACTGAAATTGAAAAATCTAGCCTTTAGCGCCCTTTTAATACGGCGCCTGTGTGCCCTGCACACTTTGTACACGCCTCCCGCCGGCCCTGTAATGTACATAATTAATCTACGTACCTACCTAGAAAAGTCAAAATTGACGGATCAAAATGCCTAGGCTGGCAAAAATTGACTTATTCCATCAATATGATACGCTTAAAATATTAACTTGACTGCACAATATCTTTTGCCGCAAAACTTAATCAAATTTTTTTGTTTTTATTTGGAATATAAAAAATACAAATTGTTGGATTGAAACGTAAGTGTCAAAATGTGAGTACTAACTGACAAACGGTGAATATATTAATTCAATCGAAAAATAACTTTTTAACTCCTATTGATGCATTCATTAACACTTCGTTACACGCGTGAAGTTATGGAACAGCGGCACACGTCCCGGTCTGTCAGACCTTGTAGCGGTAATACGGCTTTTATATAAAGATTTGTTGTTAAAGTGGTTGTTTTGCGATCCAAATATTTTATCTGCGCTAAAATATAACAATTTTAGTACATAATGTGGAAGAAACATGCGGTGAAACCTTAATTTGTTTACGTGGTATGACCTTTATAATGTTTTATTATTTACCAAAACATGTTTGGAATATAGTGCGTGTGGACCGATACACATTTGTGTTCAAACTGTATCCATAGGGTAGTGTCAATAGAGGGGGTTGAGGGGGTAACACTGCGCACACGATGGGGAGCGGTATGGAATTGGTGGCTGTAGCGCGGAGCACTGGATCCGTTACGGCTTCTATAAAATAAGGCATCATTCTGTAAAATGTTCATCATAGCAGTTTTTGCATACTATGGTAACGTGTTCCATAAACTTCAATCAGTAAATTGCAAAAGTATCGCGTTTTTCTATTTTTCTTCCAGACGCACTAGCTGCATCTACCTGTACTCTGATCAGATCTTGTTAACGAAGTTGATTGTATATTTTGTTAGAGGCCGCAGATCTTTGATGCGTACATGAGGATTTATTATGTCAAGGGCTAGGGTTTGCAAACATTTTGCGCGTCTTTGGGAGTACTGTGGGCGTTTGTTTTATATAATATAAACCGTATCGGACCCAGTGCTCCGCGCCATAGCCACATCATATAACCCTCTCATTTTTTTCTTCAGTAAACTTTCTACCAAAGGTATGCAGGTGAACCAGTTATCTAATGTAACGTTCCACCCTGAGTTGAAAATTTGCTCACAAAGTCTTGCCACTATGTCTTTAGGACTATTGTTTATACGAAAAGGCCGTTTTCTCTATTGTCCTATGTCGACTTCCATGTTACATGTACAGTATACACTGGCACCCAAAGATCTCTATCCACCGCCATATGTATGCCAAGAATTTCTAATTTTCAATCCGGCCGCATTGAGAGTTCCCGCATAATACAATAAACTTGTAACTGCTTGTAACTTTATGTTAGTGGTTGGCCGAGCATCGCTATCGCATGAATAATTCTCTGCCACTGAACTAACAAATTTATTTGTATTTACGACTATCATTATGACAGAAATCATTTCAGTTTTATAACATTTCAAAAAGGCTTAAAACTTGCAACTTTGACAAATATGAAAATTCCCTCCTATATACAAAAAGTCCGGTTTTTTTTTCTATATGGTTCAAAATTTCCTCCCAAAAGGGAGTTTCCCTCCCCTATGACAACACTGCCACAGAAAGGTACAATAAAAAACGCATGCGTACTGCATCCGGTTTTTATTTTGGGTACATTTTAAAGTCTACCCGGTCTCAGAGACCGTGCGCGTGAAGCGAAGAACATTTTAAAAAATATAACGTTAATGCACGCCCCGGTCTCTCGCACCGTGATTGCATTTAATTTTGACAACATACGCTCTAGGGCACATCCAATTGCCAACTGAACTACATGATGACACTGCCGAAAGGTATACTGAAGGACAAGTTGACAAGTTGAACAAGTTGAAATCAAGCAGAGGGGGAGCGACTTTGATGTAACGACCGTGGGGGTTCCACAAGGCAGTTTGTTGGGCGGAATGCTGTTCATTATTTACATCCCGGGAGCACTCACAGCCACTTCTATTATCTATGCTGACGATACAACACTACTAACAACCAGTGAAACAAACCAAGATATTGCAAGGGAGGCAGAAAATCATCTGAAGCAGGCCAAAGAATGGTTCACCAACAATGCGCTCCACATAAACGAAGAAAAAACCGAAAGCATAGTTTTTGAAACAGATCGATGGGAACGGCCAGATAAATCCGTGCGATTCCTCGTAATCCTGATTGATTCACGCCTTGCCTGGGGTGATCATGCCAATCGATAGCAAAGACTCTCAGCGCTGCGACATACGCTATCAGACGAACGCAGAAAACATCGGGCTACCAAGCTGCCAAGATTGCATACATGTCGCTCTTCCACTCCAGAATGGTGTACGGTATTGAGATCTGGGGCCATGGCGCCCATACGTAATCAATTCTGACTCTCCAGAAACGTGCCAACAGATGTCTAACAGCAGCAGAGCCGATGAGTCCCACAAAACCCCTCTTCCTTCAACACAAGAGACTGACAGTATATGCAGCCTACCTCCTTCGTTGTCTCTGCACTGTTCACAATACAAGAAGCCAGCTACCAAAGCAAGGCGACTGCCACAGGTATGTCACAAGGATCAGAGAAAACATTCGACCTGACTTTTCCCGACTTGCAACAACGGCCCATTACAATAAACCTATAAGCATCTACAACAACCTAGAGCTTGCATTCCTTTGTACTAGCCACTCATATCTGAGGCGTTGTCGTACGAACGAACATGACAATCGTGAATATCAATGTTACAAAAGTCTAAAAAATTCAAGTAGTTATTTTGCCATCACAGTACCAGTGTGGGCCCAATTTGGAATGAAAGTAAGAAATCTTTCCTTTGGAAAACATCCATTCATAAAAGCAATCAGTTCCTCACATATTGTAGATGACAGGTAATTGATTTTAAACTTCAGTTTTAAATGCATTGAGAGAAATGGTAATGTCGTACTCTCAATCGTACTCTGCCAACAATTCAGAATACCCAGAAAGTTATCATTTCTCTTACCATTTTTCGGTGTACCAATCAAATCATCTCCTCTATACCTCTATCTCATCACCATACTGACAACTAGCATCAAAACTTTTTGCGAACATTGTCATTGCTGTGCTTATCGTTTCACGAAAATTTAATCAATCGTCCCTGGGCATTACTCGTTTTGTCAAAATTATGATAGGTTCTTGATGATTTTTAGAGTTTTATGTTCATTAATGCGTTGTGTTGAGTGTTTGCAATCATCAAATCCTTTTCCACTTAGTTTCTATTTTAGGTGACATGTAATCAAATTTTAAGTATTTACTGCTAATTTTACCTTTTAGAATGTGAGAGGTATTTTCGTTGCACTTAGTGCTGCCAGCATTGCCGCGTAGGCATTCTTCATGCAGGAGCAGTTGTCATTCTTCATTCACGAGCGGTTGTAGTTTGGAGATGTATAGTTTGGTCCGACAATTTTTCATATAGAAAATAAAATTGAAAACTTTTGGCCTCGACAAGACTTGAACCAGACACCTTATACACATAAGGCCACACATTTCCACATTTTAAATTTATAAGAACAAATTTAAAACTTTGAGTACATTTTGGGAGCAAAAGATATTGTCTGAAGTTTTATCATCATTTTGCAGGCATTTTGATCCGACAGTTTGGGACTTTTTTCATATCACTCTCATGGATATATTAGGGTTGTTCGAGCAGCAGTAAAAAAAGTACCCGACTAATTGGGTATTCTTCTACGCATGCGCAATGGAAGTTATGCCCCTCCAAAATTCCTTTGCGCATGCGTAGAAGAATACTCAACTACTCGGGTACCTTTTTTACTGCTGCTCGAACAAACCTATTATGTACGTTTTCAAGTACGTATTTGGGACTTTGACTGCCTGGTGATAATACTGAATGAGACTTTTCAAGATATTGTTTAAAACATCAAAATTCAGCTATTCTGAACAGTTTTGTTCTAACTTTTTAGAAGTTAGACTAATTTGTTTAGAGAATAGTGTTTTACCAAGATCAATACTGAATAACCAATTACTGAAAATGTAGTAAATATATAAATAAAACAAACTAAAACCGCCAGACCATGTGACAACCCTATATATACTTGTACACCACTCCTGCAATTGCCACACCATTTACTTTCAAAATTATTAAATTCTACCTTTATTGTAACTCCTCCGGGCATATGTTCTTCATACTCATGCCCAAGAACAAATTTTATAACGACTGTTCTTAACAGAGTGGATGTTGTAAATGTCCATTCCCCTGATTCGTCAACAATGATGTCCAGTTGCGGGCTACTACTACACATCAATTTTCTTGGAATGTAAGGAACGCCTACAACAAGATAGATATAATTTTATTGTTTTTCACAAAATAAATAGATGTTACTCACCAACAGCCTTAAAATACTCATCAATGTTCTCATTCTTTTCAAACGTGTATTTACCAACAATTTCAACCATTTTTATTACCTGTAATGATGATGATTAACTTATATACATACAATGACGGAGTGGCCTAAGTATGTTATTGTGGGTTTCCGTTATTGTTCTTAAAGAAAGGCATGCAATAAATATTAATTGGTAAAGCTGAAAGCATGTTAAATGAGAAAATCTCATTACTTGTCATCAAGTAAAGTTTAGTATTTTTATTCATATAGGTACCTACATATAGCAATGATATAAAAATATGTTACATGTAATTCAAGCTTACGATTGTCAATCCAATATTTATGTCGCCAAATAATGTAAACAGCACGTAAACAGGAACTTCCAAAGTGAGAGAACGAGAAATAATACTCTATCGTTTGCCCTTGTAGGTTATGTTTTGATTGCTCTATTGTTGCGCTTAGACCTTGAACCGGGGTGAGTGGGATTTTGTAAGAATTGCGAGTTTGATGTGAGTGACGTCATTACGAGTGACATCACGATTCTCGTTTTCTCCATGTGGGAACAATGGGTGCATTCAGCAGAATCTACCGGTACCGGACCGATACCAACCGATTTACGATACCGATCCGGAACAGTCTCGTATCTGCTGAATGGCGCTATAATGCACCAAAGTTTATTTTTCATCCAATAGGAGGCGCTATATGAAAAAACGCTGAACATAACCTCATTGTTCGCATAGAGGTACGCGTTATTTTGGTTATTTTGCTTTATTTGCCATTTATTTGGCTTTCACGACTCTCACATACCGTATATATGACATATTAAAACAATATTCTCTTTCTTCCATTTTAAATGTAAAATGACAGGTCTGCAACCAACACTGGTACAATCCACCGCTACCGCTAACCGTAAAAATTATATGATACCAAAAATGGCGTCTGATCCACCGTAAGTTGGTATCTACCGGTCAACAAAAGTGACATATAGCAGATTTTCGCTAACCTGTTACTTCACAGTTAAGGCTGAAACAGATAGAACGTGGCGCTATCGTGCCGTTGTAGTAAGGTAGCAGCGCCGACGGTATATGGAGTAGATACGACAGGACCGAACAGAATGGCGGTTACCGCGATGCAACAACTAGGTATGTTCGATTGCTGGCCGCGATCTTTTACAACTGAGCGCGTTCTGTTCTTTTTGATCGCAAATTTGAAATACTTGCTTCCTATTGGTGGAATCAGTTTGGCACAGACGTCAAACGAGCAATCGAACTGCACTTTAGCCAACTGAGCGCTAATCAGATTGAACAGAACTAAGCGCGGCCAGCAATCGAACACTACTAGTAATGCCGCCGACTGCCAAGGCGAAGTAGAAGTGCATGGTAGTAGATCGGACCGCACAGAATGGAGGTAACGAATCGCAACGCAATAGAAAAGTTGAAACTATTTCAACTTTTCGGTAGGATTGAGGTAACGTTTAAACGCTTTTGAGCGTTTTTAAAAGATTGTTATAATATTATGAACAGATAAAATGATTAATAAATAGTTTAATTTTATACTTAGTTTACAATTGATAATAATTTGTTGTTGTTGATAGTGCTATTGTTTGAAAATAATTCGTTGTTGATAATGTTGTTTATAGATCGTCCTAATAATTTATAATACTCTCATTAAATTATAAGATAAAAATTAAATTATTAAATGACTTTATGTCCAATTCAGAAATAGTAATTTTGTAAAAAATGGATACAAAGTTTACCCAAGCAACAACAAGCAATATATTGCATGTTTGCTGCATTATGATAATTCAGAAAACGAGAAAGAAATACCTTGGTTGTTACATTTTCGATACTATGGACCGCATCATTCTTTGATCTCTGTACAGTACACACTGCACTAGTCTAGACATTGCTTTTGATCAAACACATTTAATAAATAAAATAAACAAAATAAATAAAAATAAAATGCCTTTATTAACCAATGTTCCAAAATTGTACAACAAAAAAAAATGCAAAACAAAATAAAAAATTAGATTGTTTACAATCCTCATCAAGATTGATCGAGTAACAGAATGACAGAAGTTGCACCGATCGCTAATGAATTGCAGCGGATCACCCGCAGGTTCCTACAAACCCACAAACCAGTGACGAGAGTTATAACATTACAAATTTAAACGGTCAAGCAGTGTGACGACACAGCCTCTGTTAAATATGGTTCGATCAACATTGAATTTTCACTATAAATGCTAAACTTGATTTTTCTTAAAAATCTTCTATCTACTTTCTTGATCTTCAAATGGTCGATAAATCACCTACAATAGTTGATGCTCATCGTGCACTATAGTTGTCGAAGAACGCTCACTTGATAGGCAGAAGCAGGAAAATTCTTTCGTTATACGTAATACATCTAAAAAGATAATGTATTAATGTAACGATAAAGAAAGTCAGAACGTTATATTGGCAATACCTACTTGTTGAGAAATTTTACGCAAGGATTTGAGGAATTCACTCTTCAATATCATTAACAACTTCTGTTGAAACGATAGGTTTATGTAGTACTTAGTCTCAAGTCGTTCGAATACTCCATCATGTACGTTGTCCAAAATACGTCATAATCTACAACAATTGTATTGTTGCACAATTGTAGAGAATAACTTTGTGGTCATCTGGCTGGACTACGGGTGAATGAGAGTGTGGCACTGCGATAATGCGCTATCAAAATAATGAACTATTTTTTGGGAGTCAAAATCACCTAAAATGTTTATATATTGCATACACATAACCTCAAATTAAATAACTTACCGTTAATATATTTACAAATCAATATAGAGCAATAAAAAGACTACTTTTTAATACATAATAGGTACGAATAAATAATATCACTCCTCGAAAACTCGTAGAACCATTTCGTTGACTGTTGTAAACAAACATTTCTGCGATCATGTGTCACAGGGCAGGCATGCGCACTTTTAGTCAATCGCCGTTGCTCCAACGTTACGGAAAAGTAGAATAGCGCCGACCATTGCTGCAGCATCGCGGTTTGCTACCTTCGTTCTGTGCGCTTCGATCTACTTAGCCGTACTTCTACTTTTGCTTGACAGATGGCGGCATTACTGTAACTTCACGGTAGCATCGCGTTGCCTCTATCTGTTTCCACCTTTACCAACCGGAGTGATCTGCTGAAGCTGAATGCACCCACTGATGCATCTGCTTTGAAATTGTGGGGTTATGCGGAGTTAGGTTATTATTATTATTATGTGTTCAGTTTATATCGTTAGCCACGCAAACATACGGTTCCGGTAATTATTAAACCATGTTCTCTCGTAAACAAACAATGAGTTGCCATTGTTTGTTTTAGACTATTTTATGTTTTTTTTTTAGGAAAAAGGGTTTCCGAACCATTTAACAAGCAAGTACTGAAAAATATGGAGCTGAATTTGCTGTTAGCTCGTAACCAGTTGATCGGTTCGAATGGAGTTCACAAACAAAGTAAAAACCACCTTTCATGTGTTACGTTTCTTTTTGATTTGTTGAATTTCTTTTAGTTATAAGCCCTGCGAAATAAGGCAACCGTTGAAGAAACGTATCCTATGACAAAATTACCCATTTTGTTGCATTGACGGTTACAGCATGCTGAAATACTTTTACGTGTAGTTTGTCCGTTACTGATCGATAAAAATATAAGGAAGTTGGAGAACGTTCAACAAAATAATAGAATGACAGATCATAATCTGTAAGGTTGCAATCCTTCACGTCTAAGGTACAGATATTTTTACTATTTACTTGAAATACAGTCAGGACCGGATATAACAAACACTCAAGAGGACACGAAAATAGGTTATTATAATTGATCTTTCGTTCCTACCCAATAAACTAAGCGATCGTGAATTCATCATGCTACAACATTCACATCACCGGAACGCTGGGTATAAACCAACAAAAATGTATCCAGTGTTTGTAATAAGCTGAGTTTGTAATATCGGACTGTTATGTTGATTATTTTACACTATGTTAATATTAACGTTTACAGTATGGTACACGTTACGTTTTTATAGAGGTTAATGTTAACTTACCTCATTTTAGAATTCACCATGCCAAAACATGGAAATGAAAAACAAAATTCAAGAAAAAGGAACTTTATTCATGTTACTAAGTTACAAAATTGATTAACTCAACTCAAGGGACCAATGAAATAACAGCAGTCTTGTCGACAGTGGATAAAACGTAGTGGAGGACCCACACCATTTTAGTAGACAGCTGTAGGAAATAGGCACGCAATCTACAAAAACATAGAAAACATTGTTCACGTTATCACTTGTTATTATCACCTGTTATGTAATGATTTCTTTTGCACAATAAAATGTATTTTTAAAATATAATCTTGGTTTTAGTTTTTCCTCACAAACGGAACTACAATGTGCTCCTGTCAAAATCAATGCAACTATTTCTGTTAGAAACCGATCGCTTGTTCAACTCCGGTTGCGGTGGTCAATAAGAATAATTCCAATTATCTGTACTTTTACTTCATCAGCATCCCATACTCAGCCATTGTTTGCCAGCACTGCTAACTTATACGATACGGCAACGTAATTGCAAATAACGCTTAACCACCCTACCTTCGGGTTATTATTCAAAAGTAGGTAAAACAACATGTGTTCGGGCGACGATGGCGGACGTATCACGTACGTTCGTATGGGTAGGGCGGTTAATAATGAAATGTCGCTGGTTAGTCGGTCGTTGATAGGTTCCCATTACAAAGTACGTAACAGAAGAACCAAATATTGGCACAGAATTCTTGTTTGTCTTTTACGTTCAGAGTGGCGCATGTTTATCATCCCTTCAAGTGGAAATGGAAATAACTCCGTAAACCTATACAATTATTGTATAATGTACTGTATCAATCATTTGTATAGACATAAGTACCAAACTTGTAGCAATTTGAATGGGTTAAGGGTGATTACAAGGGTTCCGTTGGATATCGGTTGCAGCTACCGTGTCCTATAGCCTCTGCCAAAGTTCAGCGACACATATTCACCAAATTTCTTAGTATAATAGCTTCCTAATGTTATTCAGTGTAGTAGAAGTATAAATTCTAAACACGGAACTGCACGGAAGGTATAATTCGAAGTACGTTTAATAGGCGCATAACCTCAAATATTTAAAATTACAATCATGTGTCAGGAATGTAGTATTACAACAGTAGTGTTCGATTGCTGGCCGCGATCTTTTTCAACTGAGCGCGTTCTGTTCTTTTTTATCGCAAATTTGAAATACTTGCTTCCTATTGGTGGAATCAGGTTTGCTCAGACGTCAAACGAGCAATCGAACTGCACTTTAGCCAACTGAGCGCGAATCAGATTGAACAGAACTAAGCGCGGCCAGCAATCGAACACTACTAACATTGGCAATCCTGCTCGCCGTGGTCATAGCCACACACAATACAGACACCGCAGTAAATGTTAATTTCGATGCCCCTACCACATCTTCTTACTCTCTCCCCCGCCATCTGTTTTCTCTCTTTTTTGATGGGCCCGCGAGTAGGTGGCGCTGAGCTCTCTGTGCTCACAGTGGCGCCATATTTAAAATATTGGTTTCAAATTAATTGTACCTTTTCAAATAAATTGTAAATTTACTTACTTACCATTTTGCTTAATATTGTGTGAGGTAAATTTTCAACGTCAGATGACATTGACGAGGAAAATCTGTGTTGACGCGGCCAGAAGAATACGAGCGACAAATATCTTGGAACCAGCGACTAATGATCTTTACAATAACAACAAATATATTAAAACTTTTCATCATGATCTTTATAATATACTTAAAAAATATTAAACTGAGACATACTAAAATAAAATACTTAGTCGTTATAATTTCTATAACAATAGTCCATAATGATGAAACTAACAAGCGTATATAAAAACAAAGTTATTATTTTCTTATACAGTAATGATAGCACAAGTTAAAATGAATACAACCGGTTTTAATAAAACAGTAATACTTTATGAACACCATAATGTAACATGCACAAGTTGTCACAAAACTATTAGAAATTGTTATCCGCTGATTTAAGTTTAAACTTTTTAACAAATATTGGAACAAATAAAAGACATTTTAAAAGTAAAGTAACTTGTGCGCTGCCTATATAACCCATTTACTAACTAGGCATATGTAGTTTTTGGCTTATGCTGTGCACCAACGACAATAAAAATTTTCAAATTATTCTTGGCTTGTTTACTCAAAATCAAGCTCATATTTAATATTGATATCCCCAAATGTCGTTTGTTTTTTTCTGAATCCATGATATTTATTTGCATTAGATTTTAGGAATTATTTTCGCACCAAAATAACAACAGCTTGTTTGAAAATTTTAGATGATCCCAACTCGTTAGTCACATGAAAATGACAAATTTGCAAAAGTTGACAATAAGCCTAGAATTTACGACCATCAATGACTACATTGGCCAACATGAAAAAATATCGATTTCAACATCAACTTTTTAGTTAATGTGTCTAATAAAAATTAAAAAAAAATATAAAATTTAGTTTTTTACAAAATTGTTCAGCACAAGTTTGCAGCAATTCTGTAAGTATACAAATATGAGAAAACAAAAATATAATAAAATTTTGCAAAAAGTATGTTCTACGGGGGCAATAGTGTCACGTCGAGGAAGCGAGGACACAGGCATGATTACGAAGATAATCCTGGCGAAATAAGGACGGAAGGCAACCCTAATACGTATAGTAGGTATTACATTTTAATCAGCTGTACAACAATTAATTTAATGGCTTAAATAGTAAATGGCAAAAATATGTAATACTAATTTTGATCCACTTTTTAATTTACGTTTAAAGGTGTTGGAAAACAACAATTTCTAAAAATGTTCAAACCATGTTAGATTTATGTTTAATCAAGCAATATGAAAATTAAATTCTTCTCTGTTTTCTGAGTACAAAATGTTAATAAACTCTTGCCCAATCATCAATGATGATTTATTGATTGACCTTTTGAAGAATCTATTATTTGTGACATTCTAAATTATATAAAATTAATATAATTCAAATACAATGAATCAAGTTTGCCACGGACTGGACTTATGAACGCTAAGTAAATTTGTCAATTTGTCAAAAAACTTGACATGATTCACTTGTTTGATTTCAAAAGTATTGGTTTTTTAACACACTTGTGTATAACACAAGTAAACAACGCTTAGTATAAAAACGATATAAGTGATCCCCATGGGTTTAACTTAAATTTAGATTGAATGCAGCTCACACACTGCACGCTGCTGTGTTTTGGTCACATATCTCTCATATAAGGCTGTGCTCTGAAATTGTAACATCACTTCACCAAATCAAGCGGTTTAGTTAGTTCTTTTGAGCTTCGCACTGTCACAATATTGTAAAGGACCTAGGTGGATTGCTATGACATTCGTGTGCTGAAGCAGTCTATTCTGATGATTCTCTGCAACTGTCCAATTTCGTTCGTTAGTAATTCCATCTTTAGGTCCCTGTGAAGACAGCTATTTCTAATATACCAAGGTGGGCCCACAATGTTTCTTAGCCCCTTATTTTGGAAGCGTTGAATGATGCTGATAATGCTTGGCTAAGTGCAGCCCCACTAAAAAAAGAAAAAGGTTTAAGTAACTGCTTGTAAAGTAGGAGTTTATTATATGCCAACAGAGTCTACTTTCTATTAATAAGCCACTAGTCTTTTTTGTGTCTTATGACCAATTGTTCTCATTTCATTTTTAACGTATTTCATTTATTACCTCTTTAGGATTAACGGAAGTATTTGATTTCCTTTGATTATTGTAGAATTGGTAACTTCTTCCAAAACTTGACTTCATTTGGAGAGAATTGTTTTCTCATTAGCAGAATTTGGGTGATTGATTTCTTAAGTCCTTTAGTCGCTGTCCATAGAGTATAATCTATGCTTACGTCATTTATTGAGGTCTTCCTGTGGTTGACAGCCCGGAAATTATGTTGGTACAGCGTCCCTCTTTAGTCCAACGTTTGTAAAATAGCGAGGATCGAAGCTTCCAGAAGTAAAATGCTTGCTACAAATTCGCAAATGTTTTGGTAGGCGTGACGGTACATAGAGCACTGCCACTCAACGGACCTGATTGAAAAAAAATATTTTATAAATAATATTTTATATTTTATATGACATGCAGAAAAGGGTGACCAGCAATTTTTTTACATAAATATAATTACTTCTAAGTAAAAAGCTGGTCACCCTTCTGAAAGTTCCCGTACTACTGGTTGCCATTTGGTGATACATCACTCTGTGCCCAGGCGATAGTGGTAAAACTTTGACAGTTATTATATGGCCGCAAGATATTAAAAGTTCACTTCAACAGCACTTGCTTTTTGGTGCTTTAAAAATAAAAAAAAAACTGATAAAATTTGGGATAAACACCGTATAAGATTGCATATGTGATATTGAATAGGGCCAAAGACCACATTAAAAAGTTTCTTGAATACACAAAATCAAAGATTATTTGCTCCGCACCTATATCATCGGTTGGCTTCCCATCGGTATCTAACTTCTTCATCGCAGGGCATCAATAATAAAACATTTGACCGAACAGTCTTAAATGTAGGTACAGTGTTAGGTTTAGAGAAAATTACGACAGTCAAAAGATGTTTTAGATCACCGTACAACAATTACCTGGACATATTAGCAATATGTTATTATATACATATGTACTCACCTATCATGAGGGTTCGGAAAACAAAACAACTTTCGCCCTTCGTCTTCCGAATCGCCGCACACAATACACAACATAATATTTTGAAAACGTCACGCAGCAAATAGAAACTTAAACGCCAAAATACTGTCAGGTCGAACAATATTCAAACAAAGTGACAACTGACTTCAAACTACAAAACAGGCGGTGATTCACAAAATATTTCTACCGAATGTGGCGCCATCAATGAACTATATAACCAAGTTAGTCATATTTGATTACAGGTTTCTTTAAATTCTACATGGTAAATAGCGCCCCCTGGTCAAGGGACCATCCTAAAAGGAACGATATACAGAATTAATGAGCTGAAAAGAAACAGAGATATGGGGCATACATTGCTATCTCGCTGCGGTGTCTGTACTGTCATAGCCGTGGTCTCGTCAACATCTCGCCGACTGAGAGCTGCCGAGTTTGTTTGACGCTTCGATACGAGAAAGGCGGAGTTTAGACCGGCTGTTTTGATACTCGAGAGCCTATCGACAAATCAAATCGCTTAGAACCCAATGACATCACTCGTATGTGTCGTCACTCACATCAAACTCGCCATTCTTACAAAATCCCACTCGATCTATAAAAGTAGTGTTCGATTGCCGTCCGCGTTCAGTTGTACTCAGTTCAATCTGAGCGCAAATTTGAAATACTTGATTCCTATTGGTGGGCATGGACGCCCTTTGAAAATGTTCCAGGGGGGGGCAAAATTTTTTTTTGTGTTAAATGGTGACGTAATATTAAGTACTATGCCATTAACTGTTTTGCAGCATTTTCGTCTTGTGTTATTTTGCATACATCTCTGAAAATTTTTTATCGCTTTAAGGTAGTGAAATGTTTTTGTTCACATTTTTGTGTGTTAATAGCCATCCATGGTCGTGATCCCTGTATGCTCGATAACACTTACTTATTATAATATTGAATTCATTGAATTTCAAGTCATTTTGCCGTCTTTCTATATCGTTTATTAATGTGGGATTAATATTTTTAATTAATAATTGTTTGTAAATATATTTTGTTTCTGAATCATTGAACTCTTATTCTAGAATTTAAGATTTTGTATAATTTTCAACCAATATTGTAGCCTTTTTATTACTTTTTAATACGTTAGGAGACATTGTTGTTAATTTCCTATGATAATTTCTAGCTCGTGGTCATCGAGATTCTGATACAATGTCTTAATAACAAATTGATAAACAATAAAAAGGCAACAATATTATTTTCAAATTTACCCCGTTAACGAGAAATAATGACTAAATGTAGAGAAAAGTGGATTAATTTGAAAATTCTGTGTTTATGATAATCGACGACGAAATAATATTGTTTTTTTATTTTACTATTATAGTTGAACACTTGTAAGGCGACAATGTTAGGTCAACTACTAACTTTCGAACGAACTCATAAAATGGTACCAATATTACAAATAGCATAGAGAATCAATTGTCATGTATCATAGGATGGCCCTTTTAATACCAAATAACTTTTGTCTGAAATTTTTTATTATTTAACGTTTTTGAAACTCCCTTTTCATTAACCGAAGTTTTGTAATTTTAGTACCAATTTTGGCCAATAATGGGTTATCTATAAATCTTTTTAATTTATTTGATTTTAAAATAGTTATTCTATTTTACCTATTTTACTAAAGCAATTTCTAAAGTTGGTACAATATTCCGGCTCTCT
This sequence comes from Aphodius sticticus, assembly GCA_963966075.1. Taxonomy (NCBI): domain Eukaryota; kingdom Metazoa; phylum Arthropoda; class Insecta; order Coleoptera; family Scarabaeidae; genus Aphodius; species Aphodius sticticus. Next base: position 42,824,193 of record OZ014509.1, on the reverse strand, counting down.
GCAGTTCCTAAACGGCGTCTATTTTATTTATTTTATTTTATTTATTTATTTATTTAATGAAGATAAATTGCTCAGCAGTACCAACAATTGCGAAGTAATGGAAATTAATAAGTAGGTACGATCAAATAAAAGTGCATACAACAATACTTATTTTGGACTGCAGCGCAAAATTTGAATACCGTATCTTGTCATCTTGTGGCTCCTTTGCGACTGTTACGAGTTATATCGCAATATCTAATAAAACTGACAGTTGTGACAATAGCCGATAATAATCGGAATAGTCATCATTTATCTAGTAATTTTTTTTTGATCCTTCACTATACGTAAATGTCATTTTTGCATCTTTCTGGGGACACGAAAGATGCTAATTGCCCGCTAGGGGTTTAGTTAATAACTTTCAAGCTTAGCCGCGAAAATATTTTACACACAGGCCGGGCGGCGACTGAACTGTCTGTTAAATAAATACATAGCTTTCAATTCGGTTTGATATGCGAGATCCATCTGATCAAAAAGATCAACCTGATCTATGATCGAAAGATCCATCTAATATGATAATAACCGATTTATCGATCAGATCTATTTATCGGTCTTCAATTGTGATCAATGATCGATCACAAATTTCTCGACCACTCCTATCTTTTTCGTTTTTCGCGTAGCGGTAGTTGGGTTCGACATCCAGGGGGGGGCAAGCGCCCCCCCTTGCCCATATGTAACGGCGCCCATGTTGGTGGGGTCAGTTGAACAGAACCATAACAGAACTAAGCACAACTAAGCGCTGCAGCAATCGAACACTACTAAAGTAGTAAGGTTATCCAAGTACGGGATTTCTCAGTTTGAGGGGTAAAGGGAGATCGTGACGTCACTAGAGTGCGCTGCCACCAATTTGAATGCTCATTTCGTTGTATGATTTAGGTTAGGTAGGTGCATAATTATATTCAAAAAATAAATGCATCTTTATTGCGATCATTTTTATCACAACATTTTTATCACATGCTATTTCAATAATTTGTTAATTATGCTGACTCAGTAAGTACATTAGTATGTAATGTATGTCCGATTAAAGAAATGTGTTGTGCTAAACCAGGGCTCTGAAATTGGAATCAAAATTTAGCAGAAATTCAGTCAGTGGAGTCAACCTACAAAAATTATCAAGAGCCGGAGTCGAAGGTGGCATAACGGCAACCACACATTTTTGCAACCGCGCAACTATGGGTTGAAGCACTAAAATTATCAGAAATTGGAGTCGAATATTTCGTTTACCGACTCTACAGAAAAATAAATAGAAAAACTGTAACTAAATCAATATTGGTAGTAATGGTACAACTTGCTTATTAAACCACTCATTGGCTTGTCCTGATTACAATATTTGGTTAGAACATACGTACAAAGAAAAAATAAAAATCAGTAAGAAACTTTATTGTACAATTTTCCTCATCTTTTTTGTAATTTTATTTTTAATATCAGCTACTCTTCGTTTTAAATATTTAGATTTTTTTTGCTGTTGATAAGTAAAATTTACTCGACAAAAGCTTTCAAAACTATGATATCAATATTTGGATCTTTTTTAAGTTCTGTTCTTAATTTACGGCTAATTCATTTCGAAGTATTAATCCCATCCCCCATAAGCTTTCGAACTCGCTATTCCTTTTATTAAACAAGCGTTAAAATTCTTCCGACGGTTTCATTAGGCCTCCAAAAGATAAATGACATCCCGGATGGAAGGGAATATGAGTGCTCTTGCTGGTCTTTGTATGAGTAATGTCCCAATTGTGGATGAGTTCTGCCTTAAACTTTGATCAGGTGGAAAAGTAAAATACGATATTGTTAATCCAATCACTGTTGAAATGTTATACCTCATACGACAACCCAGTACGGAGCAAACCACAGACATCTAAAATTGATAAAATGATTTAGAATAATGTAATTTCCAATATATATTAATATCTTACCTTTACTAACTTAATTACTTCTTAAAATACTGCACTAATAAAACAACTAATAACGTAAAACTATCAACTATTAAATATAACAATAGAATAACAATTAAACACGAACAAAAACAACCTTTCTAATTAACTAAAAAAGCTATAACGAGCTGAGCTGACAATAATTAAACGTATCTTCGAACAAACTAAACAACCCGACAAGCGATGTTTGCGACGTGACCCGCGACTCTAGTGACGTCACGAAAATAGAGCATTTAGGGATCTGACGGGGGTATATAAAGTGGACTATAGGAAAGATAGGAAACTGGTAACCTCTCTCTTTATAGACCTTGGTTTCTAAAAACTCTTACCAAGAGAAGTAAGCGGCGAAACTTGGTAACCTAATAAAACTAAAAGTAAGTACCACCAAATTCCCTGTTTTTAAAGAAGAAGAAGTTTATGATTTGTAAACATCAGACCAGTGTTGCCAAGTGGTGAGTAATTACTCATTTGGTGAGTAATTTTACTAACAAAAATCGTATTTGAGAAAAAGGGAAAAAATGAAATTTTTGTTAATTTGTGAGTACATATTTTTCTTTCAGTGCTATTTCTTATCAATGTCGCGGCATAAATCATCGTTTAATTTAGTAATAATGTTTTGCATATTGACTATAGGTGGTGCTTATTTTTGAAAGACCTCTCAATTTGTTCATTTATATATCCATTCTTAATTGTCGTGAAATTTGATATCCATCAATACATACTATCCCGTGCCCAAGGCAGCTCAACATTGATAATAAGTTGAATTTATTATAAAAAAAAATTAAAACGAACGTTTGTTTTACTACAATAAATTTACATATCGCAGATATTAACTTAATAAAACTAAAAATATATGTAATCAATTAACTTTTGAGTAGGTACAGATATCAGCGCATTTCACTTATTTTCAATAACTTAATTTGTTAAAAATACAATAACCTAAGCAAGTGACTATACTGGCTAACAATCAGTGGCGTATCTAGGGTAGAGGGCAGACAGGGCACGTGCCCCGGGTGCCGCAGCCGAAGGGCACAGTGGCGCCCGGTCAGCTGCGCATAATGTTTAACGCAACGTAAAAATTTTTCGAGTCCCGACTTTGACTGACTCTTAATGCCTGTTCAGACAGGTACATAAGACAAGACAAGGATAAAACCAATGCAATCAAATGTACAATGTACGCATTAATACTGACATACGCAGGGCTGGATTAACCATTAAGAGTAAATGTTAGTCACCGGCCCAAAAGTTCGACGAAACTGAGGCGCGAGAGGAGGGAACAAGCCGCGCCCACTGTACACTCCGCCGAAAATGCAAGCAACGCACTGATTAGATGAGGGGAACGGCGCGGTATCGTTCTTTGGCGGCAAAGATCAAAGGGGCCGTGCGGTGTCGACTGGCGCCGAACAGTTTCCTAATAATTTCGTGTATGTGACTATCGCATGTTCTGAAATGCTTTTCTTGTATATTTTAAATGCAAATACAATTCCACAAAACAATACAGTGATACAAATTAATTAATTGCTTTATCATAACATTCCTATTTTACTACTAACTATGGTTGAACATTTTACCTTTGGTATGTTGAAAAAAATTGTAGTTTTGGTAAAACAGACAGCTTTTCTTACATAAATCATTTATTGCTTTACATTTATTATTAGAATTAGTAACTAATTATCAGTTAGCTCCGAAGAAGCGAACAGCATGGTTCGCGAAGACAGTAATTATGAATTTTTACTCACGGCATAAACCGGTAACTATTTATCATCTAAATTTAAATGACTCTCGCCGTGAAAGCATTCGTACTCAGATACTTATTTAAATCCATTTAACGTTTTCTTTGTGCATCAATAATCTCGAATGTCTCGTTCGTACTTAGCAGAGATCGATACTTTCAGGTAAAACACACCTCATATAAAAATTCAAATTTTTATCGGGTGACGCAAGTAGGTGTTAGTAAATATAATATTCCTATTTTAATTCTAGATACAGTTAGATATTGCATTTTGAAATTTTACTCAAAATTATTATTGCTATGTATAGACTTGGTAGTATAGGTACTTCAATTTATAAATAAATAAATAAATAATAAATAAATAAATAAATAAATAAATAAATAAATAAATAAATAACGTTTATTGTATACTAAGGTACAAAAGGTGAGTATAACACTAAATAGTGAGTTAAAATACTACCCTTCATGAAATTGAAATTAAATTAAAACATATCTTCAAGGTGTAAAGATTGATTGAGGAGATCACGTTTGAGTGACCTCATGATTACCGAATGACTAGTGAATCCCATCGTATTCAGGACAGAGTTAACAATATATGAGGCAAGGTATGTGAATGATCTTCTGAAAGAGGACAGGCGATGCTCCGGTACAGATGCCATGGTAGACACGTGTCGAAGATCTCTGTCGTGGGCGGCGTTACGAAGTTGGATTCTTTCGGCCAAGTAAGGTGGAAGACCCTGGGCCACTGCCAATCGCACAACGCCAACGTAGTGCAGGAAGCGACGTTCACCCATCCGGAGCCAGCCATGATCCCGCAGAATCCCAGACATATGCTGACGTCGAGGACAACCCACAGCAAATGACATGCAGCTGTATTGGACGCTTTGCAGGCGGCGACTGCTGGCCTGGGTTAGGAACGGCCCATAAACGACATCCGCATACTCCAAACCGGACAGCACGAGGGAATCTGCAAGTTTGAGTTTAAGTTTAGTAGAAAAAACAGATTTAAACTGGTAAAGCATCCTCAGTCTGGCATATGCGCGTCGGCAAATACTGCCAACATGAGATTCAAAGGTTAGGCCACTGTCGATAATGACCCCCAAATTTCTCGCCTCGTCCACGATTGGAAGACTGATGCCATTGAGGTGAATCCTGACTTCTGAATTTCTGGCCGCAGCGACATCCTCGACACGTCCCCCAACGAAGAGCACCTGGCACTTGGTGGGGTTCAAGGAAAGAGAGTTGGAGGCTGCCCAGACATGAATTTGATGCAGGTCATCGTTGATGGCCGTCAAAGCTTGATTCATATTGTTCGTGGAGATGGGCGCATAGATCTGAATATCGGCAGCGTACATGTGGAGGCGACAGTGCTGAACTTTGCTAGGCAGATCCGCCGTAATCAGATTGAATAAGAGTGGACCAAGAACTGATCCTTGAGGCACGCCACTGTTGACCGTCGCCGCTTCCGAGATGCTTGAGTCATTAAGCCTCGTGCGAAACGATCTGCCACGGAGATAATCCCCAAACCAGCTCAGAACAGCATTCTCGATTCCGTAGTACTTCAGCTTGGCAAGAATACAAGCGGACGAAACGCTATCAAAGGCCTTTGACATGTCCAGCAAGACCAAAGCAGATGTCGAGTGGCTGGTGTGGGACGTGACAATATCGTCCAGAACACGCAGAAGTGCAGTCCTTGTTCCAGAAGATCGCCTAAATCCCGACTGCATCGCTGGCAGAATTCTGTTGGACTTGAGATACTGCACCAACTGCTCGTGGATGACAGACTCCGCAATCTTCGAAGTCACACATAATAGACTAATAGGTCTAAAATCACTGAACTCAGACGGAGAGGGCTTTTTGGGAATTGGCCTCACTAACGCTCTCCTCCAAAGTACCGGAAAATCGCCCACTTCTAGGGAATAATTTATAATGTGGGTTAAAGGCTGAGCACAGACAGCAACCGAGAGCTGTAACATCTTTGCAGAAATATCGTCCACACCGCAGCTCGATGACTTGAGGCGCGAAATCTGACGCTGTACGGTCACTACATCAACCGGGTGATAAGAAAACTTCCCGACTCCCGGACAGGATCCACGCTCGAATGACTCAACGTACACAGGGTCCGATGCAACATTAGGAACACTGTTCACGAAATAGTTACAGAAAGCACTCGCGTCGCGGCGATCCAACGGGACATCGACTGAACCGCCTCGCGAAACACCCCATGATTTGGGATGCTGCCACAATTGACGCTGATCGCTCAAACCACTGAGCCGGGACGCAAAGTACGCTCTTCGTTCGTGGGTAAGAGCATGATTGTAATAATTGCGGAGATCGCAATAATACTCTCTATGAACAGTCGATTTTGTACGCTTGTATTTACGCCAAGCGGAGCTCTTCATATTTTTTATCATTCTCAGCGTATCTGTGAACCAAGGTTCAGTAGGTTTGCGCCGATGTATGGCCAGTTTAAAGGGAGCATGAATGTCGAATAAATCCGTCAGACAGAGATTGAAGAAATCAACTTTTTCGTCCAAGTCTGTTAGAGAATACATGCAATCCCATGGAATAAACGCCGCGTCCCTGAGAAAAGCATCCTGAGAGAATCCTCGGAAGTCGCGTACACGGACAAGAGCCCGTTGCTCCACTGGAACGGCCTGTGGAACCCAACAAGCAATCGCCTCATGGTCGGAGAAGTCACACTCGATCACTCTGCTCTCAACATTGTGAATACTATCATCAATCAGAATGAGATCAATCAGTGACTCGGTATCAGGAGTGACTCGAGTCGGATCCGCCACAATCTGAGCGAGCGAGTGGTCATTCATAACAGATAGCAAAGAGTTTTTAAGCGCTGAGGGAGTTAACATGTTTATATTAAAATCTCCCAACGAAATGACGTGTTGCGAATGCCGACGAGCCTCACCAACCGCTCTCCCGAAACTAATCAGCGAGAATGCACCTCCGGATGGTGGGCGATATACTACTGCAACACTGAAGGTAATTTTTTTAATGACAATTTTTATCCATAGTTGTTCAAGATCTGGGTCGGGATCATTGATTTCGTCGAGAAGACAGTATTTTATGGTTTGCTTTATGTATAGAGCGACACCGTCACCTCTGCTTCTTCTGTCCTTCCGTACAATATTGTATCCCGGAATAGAAACGGCATCATCGGGTATATTTTCATTTAACCATGTCTCAGTAATTGCTAGGATATCGCAGTTTAAGCCAATTGCAAAATTTTTAATATCAGTAAATTTACATGGCAATGACCTAACATTGAGGTGAACGAATAGTGTTCTATTAACGGTGTCCGATGCGTCGTCAGCACATTGAGCGATGTCGGAACCCGACCCGCCTATTGCACCGACTGGCGTACTTGTAAAAAATGTGCCCCGTAATTGATTTTCTGTTGTTGCACTTCTGCCTTACGTCTGTAAATCGGGCAATTAGAAGCCCATGCAGCATGATCAATAGACGTAATATCCAAGCCCTTGTCTTTGGCAAGCTTGCAGTTTGTACAGCATCGGTTCTTAGCCACGCATTTATCGACCTTATGGGGACCGGCGCATAAAGGGCATACAGGATCCTTCTTATTGCAGTCATTCGATAAGTGCCCGTCTCACAGCAATTGAAGCACCTCAGTACGTCAATAACCTCAAACGCTCGGCAGCTATCCCAGAAGACGCTTACAAAGCCATCAGACATAAGTTTGCGAAACGTGACACCGTCTACCTCAATTATAATAGTAAATTCGGACTTACTCGGGATTTTATTCACCTTCAGTACATTCACAACGCAGTCATCGCTTAAACCATTTTGAGTTTTCACATACTTTTTGATGTCATCATTACTCAGCTCATCACGGAGACCAATCAACTTGATCTTCGGAAGTCTTCCGCTGGACATTTTTACCTCAAATTCATTTCCTAATTTGGACACAACTTCGTCGCTCAGCATTTTTGTGCGTTCCATGTCCTTGCATTCAACAACAACACCGCCCTTCGCAACCTTTTTCAATGAAATCAATGCAGAATCAATAGGATTGACTAAATTCCTCAACGTCTTTGTGGTATCGTCACTGCTCTTAGATGAATCTTTGGGTTTGATTATCACGACAGGACCGCACTTCTTCAAACCTCTAGACTTAACCATGCCAGCGTAGGCGTTGGGTTCCTGATGCAAAGACACCTTGTGAACTTCGTCCAAGACCTCCCTGTTTGCACTCTTCACCGTAGAACCCATGACCTCCAAAGAACTTGTAATAGTCTCCAATGACTTTTCTTGTTGTCCGAAATGATTGCTTTGCTTCTTGAGAGAAGCCTTCAGCTCGTTGATACCGTTATAAATTTCCATCAGAACTGTCTTTTGCGCACATTTTCTATTCGACGAACAGATGTCACAAAACCACCCACCGGGGGGAAGTTAGCCATAAAAGTTATCCATAAAACTTTTTTTCATCCGATTTTAATGAATGACACATTTTTGGAAAGCCCTTAACGTACTGAGTCTACAGTAGTTATTGCAGAGGGCGCAATTCATAACTACTACCTAAAAAATTAAAAAGAAAGTCATTTTTTGCTTAAATTGGCACATTTTTACAATCGCATATCTCCGTTAATGCTTTACCAATTACGACATCTCTTACAGCAATCAAAAGTACAAATGTAGACCATACTTCCATAGTTATTGCAGCCCAACTTTCCACTAATTAGTGGTCTAAAAAAATTCCTGAACTTAGACTATTTTTATCCAGGGATGCGAGTATGGAAGCATACACCGTTCCAGTAGAACAGTGAGCATAACTCCTTTTTATCATCCGATTGTAACAAACTATACACCAAACGAAATAGGAAGCTTGTCTGCACTTATGCAAGTTATTGCAGTCCAAGTTTCCGCTAATTAGTGGTCTAAAAAAATTCATGAACTTTGAATATTTTTACTTTCGAGTATAGAAAAATACATCGTTTTAGAAAAACCCTATGCATAACTTGTTTTTATCATCTGATTGTAACAAACAATTTACCAAACGAAAGAGGAAGCTTGTCTCCACTTATGATGGTTATTGCAGTCCAAGTTGCCGCTAATTAGTGATCTAAAAAAATTCCTGAGCATTGACTATTTTTTTCCAGGGAGGCGAATATGGAAGCATACACCGTTCCAGTAGAACAGTGAGCATAACCCCTTTTTATCATCCGATTGTAACAAACTATACACCAAACGAAAGAGGAAGCTCGTCTGCACTTATGCAAGTTATTGCAGTCCAAGTTTCCGCTAATTAGTGGTCTAAAAAAATTCATGAACTTTGAATATTTTTACTTTCTAGTATAGAAAATACATCGTTTCAGAAAAACCCTATGCATAACTTGTTTTTATCATCTGATTGTAACAAACAATACACCAAACGAAAGAGGAAGCTTGTCTCCACTTATGATAGTTATTGCAGTCCATGTTTCCGCTAATTAGTGATCTAAAAAGATTCCTGAACTTTGACTATTTTTGTCCATATACGATAGTTATTGAATTCCGAGAATACGCTAATTATTGCATTAAAAATATAAGGACTTTGAACATTTTTACGATCAGATAGACTGACTTAAAAAGCAAATCGAAACTAGAAAAATGTAACTAATCTGAAATAAAATTAAATTTATTCACAAAAATATGATTCAAAAAATTGCAACAAAATTAATTAAATAAATTAATTAAACGGTGATAATCACATAAAAGTTAACCGTAAGTGACAGATCGGCATCGTGTAAACACAACACCGTATCGCAAGAGTTCAAGTGCTCAAAGCCGACAAAGGGACCGCTGGATTTTGCAGGCGGCAAAAGTCGCAGTCAAGCCTTTGTCGGTATGTTATGGCGCCATTTCCACATCGGAACTGAAAGGCGAAAGCCCAACGTTAGGCAAAAAGTTATCCATAATTTTTTTACAACCGTTTATAATAAATGATACGTTTTTGGAAAGCTCGCAACGTGCTGAGTATACTGTAGTTATTGCAGAGGAATCAAATCTTAATTACTACCTAAAAAATAAAAAGAATGTCATTATTTGCTTAAATTGGTACATTTTGAAAGTTTGCGATGTTTTTACACCACTAATTAGCGGAAACTTGGACTGCAATAACTAGCATAAGTGGAGACAAGCTTCCTCTTTCGTTTGGTGTATAATTTGTTACAATCGGATGATAAAAAGGAGTTATGCTCACTGTTCTACTGGAACGGTGTATGCTTCCATACTCGCATCCGTGGATAAAAATAGTCAAAGTTCATGAATTTGTTTAGACCACTAATTAGCGAAAACTTGGACTGCAATAACTTGCATAAGTACAGACAAGCGTCCTCTTTCGTTTGGTGTATAGTTTGTTACAATCGGATGATAAAAAGGGGTTATGCTCACTGTTCTACTGGAACGGTGTATGCTTCCATACTCGCATCCCTGGATAAAAATAGTCAAAGATCAGGAATTTTTTTAGACCACTAATTAGTGGAAAGTTGGGCTGCAATAACTATGGAAGTATGGTCTACATTTGTACTTTTGATTGCTGTAAGAGATGTCGTAATTGGTAAAGCATTAACGGAGATATGCGATTGTAAAAATGTGCCAATTTAAACAAAAAATGACTTTCTTTTTAATTTTTTAGGTAGTAGTTATGAATTGCGCCCTCTGCAATAACTACTGTAGACTCAGTACGTTAAGGGCTTTCCAAAAATGTGTCATTCATTAAAATCGGATGATAAAAAATTTTATGGATAACTTTTATGGCTAACTTCCCCCCGGTAAACCACCCCAGGTTTTTATTTTTCTCCACGAAGTCTAAAACTTTCTCATCCAACTTGACACATTTGATATGAAACTGTAAATCACACAGGCTACACTGCGTAACAGATGAATTACGTTTAATTGAACTATTACACACACCGCAAACAATAGAATCGGACATCGCGAACCGGTGAAAATTCGCGTCCGACAGCGATGCCTGCGATCGATCGAATTTCAATTGTACGTATGAGAAAAAAATAGCGATTTCGATAAAACAGGCAGCTTTATGTATATGTATGTCATTTATTATATACTATATAGGCACATGTTAATTAGCGAAGAATTACACTACACGTATAATATCTACATATACACTTACCGCAGGTACTCTCGCAAGTTATTAGTTTTTTTCGAGCGCGGGCCACATAAAGGCAGCCGATTTTTTAATTTGCCCATATTTCTAGCGTCTGTTCTACGTCTGTTGTACAAGTCTAACTAAAGCCTACATAGATTGCGATTGCCCTGAATGCATTGCCAAACGACAAGTGTTTGGTATTAATATTATTTTCTAAATCTAAATATCAATATATTTGAAATTCTATGAGGAAAAATAAATGACTGATTAAAAATTAATTCCTTATTAATAATTTATTAAACTCCTATTAATTATTTAGTAGTTGTAACATTGTAAGTAGGTATTGCGGTTGTTGATTATTCTTCGTTCCGTGTGTCGGGGGACTGCACTATAAACCCTCGCGGGAACATGCGCTCCTAATTTATAACTCGCTCTTTGCGGTCTGCGTCAGGACGGCAAAAAATTATTTCTCGTATTCGGTTTCTAAGCCTTATTTGGTCGAAATTCAACAATTCATGTTGATCACATACACTTCCGCAAGAATATGCTGTCCTAATTTATAAGCGAGTCGTTGCTATCTACGTAGCACCAGCACGGTAAAATTTATTTTTCGTATGGCTTTCGTTTGCCGGGCGCGGCGCCGCTACTCCTCACGTGTCAACATGCGATCAATATTTTTGGTAGGCCGAAATCAAGGTCTATAAAGAGAGAGATTATCCAGTTTGCTATCTTTCCTATAGTACACTTTATATACCCCCTTAGATCCCTATATGCTCTACTTTCGTGACGTCACTAGAGTCCCGGCACACTTCGCATCACGTCGCATACATCGCTCGTTTAGTTTGTTCAAAGATACGTTTAATTATTGCCAGCTCAGCTCGTTATAGGTTTTTTAGTGAATTAGAAAGGTTGCTTTTGTTCGTGTTTAATCGTTATTCTGCGTTTATATTGTTATATTCAATAGTTGATAGTTTTACGTTATTGGTTGTTTTATTAGTGTAGTATTTTATGAAGTAATTAAGTTAGTAAAGGTAAGATATTAATTTATATTGGAAATACATTATTCTAAATCATGTATCAATTTTAGATGCCTATGGTTTGCTCCGTACCGGGTTGCGGTATGAGGTATAACATTTCAACAGTGATTGGATTAACAATATCATATTTTACTTTTCCACGTGATCAAAGTTTAAAGCAGAACTCATCCACAATTGGGACATTACTCATACGAAGACCAGCAAGAGCACCCATACTCCCTTCCATCCTGGATACGTCATTTATCTTTTGACGGCCTAAGAAATCCGTCGGAAGAATTTAAACGCTTGTTTAATAAAATGAATTAGCAAGTTCGAAAGACTTACGGGGGATGGGATTAATAATTCGAAAAGAATTAGCAGTAAATTAAGAAGAGAACTTTTAAAACAAGATCCAATTATTGATACCATAGTTTTGAAAGCTTTTGTCGAGCAAAGAATATGTACGGATAATTTTTTTTAAATTTTACTTTTCAACAGCAAAAAAAATCTAAATATTTAACGAAGAGTAGCTGATATTAAAAATAAAATTACAACAAAGATGAGAAAATTTGTACAATAAAGCTTCTTACTGATCTTTTATTTTTTCTTTGTACGTATGTTCTAACCAAACATTGCAATCAGGACAAGCCAATGAGTGGTTTAATAAGCAAGTTGTACCAATACTACCAATACTGATTTAATTATAGTTTTTCTATTTATTTATCTGTAGAGTCGGTAAACCAAACATTCGACTTCAATTCCTGATAATTTTAGTGTTTCAACCCCCAATTTGCATGGTTGCAAAAATATGTGGTTGCCGTTATACCACCTTCGACTCCGGCTCTTGATTTTGTTTGTAGGTTGACTCCACTCACTGAATTTCTGCTAAATTTTGATTCCAACTGTAGAGACCTGGTTTAGCACAACACTTTCTTTAATCGGACATACATTACATTTACATACTAATGTACTTATTCAGCATTATTAATAAATTATTGAAATAGCATGTTGTGATAATCACATTCATCATTTTTTTTTCATCCTAATCATTTAAAAATGATCACAATAAAGATGCATTTATTTTTTCAATATAATTATGCACCTACTTAACCTAAATCATACAACGAAATGAGCATTCAAATTGGTGGCAGCGCACGATTCTAGTGACGTCACGATCTCCCTTTACCCCTCAAACTGAGAAATCTCGTACTTGGATAACCTTACTACTTTATAGACCTTGGGCCGAAATTGCTCAATATTTGTGATTCCCCTAGCTACATATTCATGCTGCTGCTTCAGACTGTACCATTTGAATTTGATTGGTCGAAGAAAATGATGTGGTGTTTATCCAACAGATGGCTGCACCGTACGACTATAAAATATGTTATTCTCGTCTCATTCACATGTTCAAAAAATCAAAGGTTAAATCATTACAACAATCATATTTTGTTGTCATTTTTTTTACACAAGTTCATGAAGGCTCAATACAAAATGTTGCAATATTGCTTTTTTGATATTTGGTTCTGATTTGGAAAAAAAAAAATAGCAAAAATTACCAATTATTGGCTTCTTTAGCAAGGGTAAAAAACAAAACAACAACGCAAATGAAAAAAAGTGGCATTCGTACCCGGTGTAATACACCTTTATCTATAATTTAATGTATTACACGTGATTATTGACACACAATTAAGCTCAGGATGTTTGGTTTTATGTAGTGTTGTTTTGTAGTACGCTACTACCTCTAGTGATTCCTCTTAAGAGGCTGGTTCAGCCTAACTTCAGGTCTGTTCTGGTGGGCCCCTATTGGTCCAATTATACAAACTGTTTAGTGCTCGTGTGGGTTTATTATTGAATAATGATAGCATCTTATGAGCTTACAACAATCTAAATTAACTCTTCTTGGTCGGACTTGCTCGATATTTATTATACCCATGCTCAATTTTAAACAATTGCTGGTCAAAATAGACGTATAGTTAGGTGTCGTGATTTCAGGAATAACAACGTAATTATGTTTTTTGTGTCAAGACCGCCGTAGTTTCACTTTACGTCAATGTAATATTTGTGAAAATTCCAATAAATAAAAAGAAATAAAGACACACTTTTAAAAAATCGGCGTCGTATTTTCCCAATTTTTCCATCCATGTTCGAGGCTGGACAGTGTGGCCATCTACGATGTTGTCGAGAACTAGGCGTCATTAGACGAAGATAGTAATGGGTCTATCTCTATCTACCATATACCACAAAAAAAGGCTGTAACTCGCTAAAATTCACACATTTATATTTACTGCATGCGGCTGGCACTCCGGCACTTTTGACATATCCCAATTTTCTTTCCGCCACTCGCAAACCGAGATGGCGTTGTTGTCACTCCGTCGATAATATCGGCATTGTACTATCGAACCGCAAGAATTTATTTGTCATTGTGACACATGCGTAGTGGTTCGTCGTGTTTGTATTTGAATAAATGTCAATATGATGATAATATAGTAGTGTTCGATTGCTGCCGCGCTTAGTTGTGCTTTGTTCTTTTATGGTTCTGTTCAACTGATTCCACCAATAGGAAGCAAATATTTCAAATTTACGCTCAGATTCAACTGAGCGCGGCCGGCAATCGAACACTACTTATGTCACTGCTGCGTACGGACTTGTCCGTCAACCGGAAAAGCAATGCATAAGCATACATTTCCAAAGGACCCAAATGTAAGTAAAGATAAAGTTGTTTATTGTTTATATTATATTCTCAGAGCTGTCCGCAATTGATATTTTCCTTTTACTATTAAACTAAGTAACATTGAATTTGACTTGCAGTTCTTTGGTTTTTGGTTGAATCAACTTAATCCAGCGGATTTGTGAAACCTGGGACTTGTGCGCGTCAGGAAGAATTACAGAGTGTGACCTGCACTTTTCAACAAAGTGGAAAGTTCCAAATTCTGGTAGAATCTGTAGGACAAATTTAATGCATGATGCGATTCCTTACCAGCATTTGAAAGGTATTTTGCCCAAAATCGACTGTCTAAATGTTTATATATGTATTTTTGTTAATAAATATGTATTATTGTCAATGATTGCTTCTTATTTCGCCCATCAACCAAATAAATTGAATGCATAGGACTTGCAATGCATAGTTATGTGGGTGAAATAAAAAGATGCGTTTTTCGAAGTAATTACATATTAATTAAATTTTGCACTGCAAGAACTTTAATTAATGGTCATTCATCGTAGATACCATAGTGTTTGCGTGTCTACTCATGACAGTATCATTTAAATATTACTTTAAGTATGTATATTGGACAAGACGTTAATTCGAAAAACGCGCTTTTTATTTCCCGGACCTATAAATTGTACGTAGCTAAAGTAGGATTCTTTGAGGCGGTTGAGCATCAGCGCCATCTCTGTTTGAGAGTGGCGTGACAACCTCTCTTTCTCTTCTATCAGTCTCGCGCAGCAAATCGGGTCACGGCCAAACCCGACTGTTGCCGGTCTATAAGTATACGTCATGCGGCTGGCACTCCGGCACTTTTCACATATCCCAATTTTTCTTCCGCCACTCGCAAACCGAGATGGCGTTGTTGTCACTCTGTCGATAATATCGGCAAAGTACTATCGAACCTCAAGAATTTATTTGTCATTGTGACACATGCGTAGTGGTTCGTCGTGTTTAGGCGATTTCACGTGGAACCGTTCGGTTGCGGTTCGACTACCGATTTGAACCAACCATTTTCACATGGCGATTGATGACGTAACGGTTGCAGTTGGTTCGATTCGGTCCGTCAAAATCTTGAACCTGCCTGGCAAGACGGTTCGAAATATCGGTTCGTTTGGGTTGTCATTTTTAGGTTATAAGTTGTAAAATGCTGGTAAAATGGATAGGTATGTCGTTGGCGGAATGCGCGGTAGACCACTGCGTATGTCATTACTGTCATATTTAACAGTAAGTGGGGCACCTAACCTATGAATCGAACCGGATCATTTTCCGTCGAGCGGTTACTGACGTTTCAAATATGATGACGATTTAGAACCGTTCTGGCAACCACATCCAACCGCCAAACGAAACCAAATCGAACCGTTTAGCCACGCGAAATCGCCTTGTGACACATGCGTAGTGGTTCGTCGTGTTTAGGCGATTTCACGTGGAACCGTTCGGTTGCGGTTCGACTACCGATTTGAACCAACCATTTTCACATGGCGATTGATGACGTAACGGTTGCAGTTGGTTCGATTCGGTCCGTCAAAATCTTGAACCTGCCTGGCAAGACGGTTCGAAATATCGGTTCGTTTGGGTTGTCATTTTTAGGTTATAAGTTGTAAAATGCTGGTAAAATGGATAGGTATGTCGTTGGCGGAATGCGCGGTAGACCACTGCGTATGTCATTACTGTCATATTTAACAGTAAGTGGGGCACCTAACCTATGAATCGAACCGGATCATTTTCCGTCGAGCGGTTACTGACGTTTCAAATATGATGACGATTTAGAACCGTTCTGGCAACCACATCCAACCGCCAAACGAAACCAAATCGAACCGTTTAGCCACGCGAAATCGCCTTTTGTATTTGAATTAATGTCAATATGATGATATGTCACTGCTGCGTACGGACTTGTCCGTCAACCGGAAAAGCAGTGCATAAGCATACTTTTACAAAGGATCTAAGTGTAAGTAATGATAAAGTAGTTTATTGTTTGTAGTATATTCTTAGAGCTGTCCGCAATTGATATGTCATTTTACTATTAAACTAAAGGCGATTTCGCGTGGAACGGTTCGGTTGCGGTTCGACTACCGATTTTAACCAACCATTTTCACATGGCGATTGATGACGTAACGGTGGCAGTTGGTTCGATTCGGTCCGTCAAAATCTTGAACCTGCCTGGCAAGACGGTTTGAAATATCGGTTCGTTTGGGTTGTCATTTTTAGGTTATAAGTTGTAAAATACTTGTAAAATGGATACGTATGTCGTTGTCGGAATGCGCGGTAGACCCCTGCGTATGTCATTACTGTCATATTTAACAGTAAGTGAGGCACCTAACCTATGAATCGAACCGGATCATTTTCCGTCGAGCGGTTACTGACGTTTTAAAAATGATGACGATTTAGAACCGCTCTGTCAACCACATCCAACCGCCAACCGGAACCAAATCGAAACATTTAGCCACGCGAAATCGCCTTAAGTTGAATTTGACTTGCAGCTCTTTGGTTTTTGGTTGAATCAACTTAATCCAGCGGATTTGTGAAACATGGGACTTGTGCGCCTCAGGAAGAATTACAGAGTGTGACCTGCACTTAAACAAAGTGGAAAGTTCATAATTCTGGTAGAACCTGTAGAACAAATTTAATGCATGATGCGATTCCTTACCAGCGTTTGAAAGGTATTTAGCCCAAAATCGACTGTCTAAATGTTTATATTATGTATTTTTTGTTAATAAATATGGATTATTGTCAATCATTGCTTCTTATTTCGCCCATCAACTAAATAAATTGAATGCATATGACTTGCATAGTTATGTGGGTGAAATAAAAAGATGCGTTTTTCGAAGTAATTACATATTAATTAAATTTTGCACTGCAATACCTTTAATTAATAATTAATTATTGACTACGGCTTGTCCAATCTGCATACGAAAACAAGCTTGTATTTAAATGAGTCATTCATCGTAGATACCATAGTTTTTGCGTGTCTCTTCATGACAGTATCATTTAAATATTGTTTTAAGTTTGTATATCGGACAAGACGTTAATTCGAAAAACGCGCTTTTTATTTCCCGGACCTATAAATTATACGTAGCTAAAGTAAGATTGTTTGAGGCGGTTGACAATCAGCGCCATCTCTGTTTGAGAGTGGCGTGACAACCTCTCTTTCTCTTCTATCACTCTCGCGCAGAAAAATCGGGTCACGGCCAAAGCCGACTGTTGCCGGTCTATAAGTATACGTTGTCTATAGTATACAAATGGGTGCATTCAGCAGAATCTACCGGTACCGGACCGATACCAACCGATTTACGATACCGATCCGAAACAGTCTCGTATCTGCTGAATGGCGCTATAATGCACCAAAGTTTATATTTCATCCAATAGGAGGCGCTATATGAAAAAACGCTGAACATAACCTCATTGTTCGCATAGAGGTATGCGTTATTTTGGTTATTTTGCTTTATTTGCCATTTATTTGGCTTTCACGACTCTCACATACCGTATATATGATATATTAAAACAATATTCTCTTTCTTCCATTTTAAATGTAAAATGACAGGTCTGCACCTAACACTGGTTGCATTCAGTAGATCACTCCGGTTGGTAACTGTGAAGTAACAGGTTAGCGAAATCTGCTATATGTCACTTTTGTTGACCGGTAGATACCAACTTACGGTGGATCAGACGCCATTTTTGGTGTCATATAATTTTTACGGTTAGCGGTAGCGGTGGATTGTACCAGTGTTGGTTGCAGACCTGTCATTTTACATTTAAAATGGAAGAAAGAGAATATTGTTTTAATATATCATATATACGGTATGTGAGAGTCGTGAAAGCCAAATAAATGGCAAATAAAGCAAAATAACCAAAATAACGCATACCTCTATGCCAACAATGAGGTTATGTTCAGCGTTTTTTCATATAGCGCCTCCTATTGGATGAAATATAAACTTTGGTGCATTATAGCGCCATTCAGCAGATACGAGACTGTTCCGGATCGGTATCGTAAATCGGTTGGTATCGGTAGATTCTGCTGAATGCACCCACTGGTACAATCCACCGCTACCGCTAACCGTAAAAATTATATGATACCAAAAATGGCGTCTAATCCACCGTAAGTTGGTATCTACCGGTCAACAAAAGTGACATATAGCAGATTTTCGCTAACCTGTTACTTCACAGTTACCAACCGGAGTGATCTGCTGAATGCAACCGTTGTCTATGATTTACTGGGACAGAGAGTTCTAACCTACAAATCAGATATAATCTGAAAATATAGAAAACTTGGGAACACTGCCCAAAGAAGTATTCTAATCGAAATTAGGAGATTACATAAAAAGTCTACTATTATATCAGACATCAATCAAATTTGTGCCTAAAGAAGTAAGACATATACTATTATTTTATTAACAACTCCATGTTAATTGTTAGGTTAGTTAGCAGAATATACATATAAACAGTGCTGTTTTATCCATTCTACTACCAGAGAATTCAAGCTGCAACTATGGTACGATGCAGAAGCTCATTACGGGTTTTGTAATTGGATTCAAATCACATTACGAGGAATCAAAATCCTTACGTACTATTTTGTTGATCGAAGAGGATTTCTAGACGAGATGTGATTACTAATTTTTATAATTTCCATGAACTGACAATAAAATTATCGAGGTATGCTGAAGATTACCGATTTCTTATCAAATTTTTTGGTAATATTACTGAAAGACGTTTATAACATTGTTATATGAGAAATGTATAATGGGACATAGTCAACTTGTCAACCACTGACTCCAGATGTTTTTCTTCTCAAGTGGAAAGTGCATGGAGAATTACGTTTAAGACAACAAACCGCAGATAGTATTGGAATTAGCCCCGAAGAACCGAACAAGCATTACGACCTGTATGCCTGTGGTCTGATGATAGCGAGGATCAACATTTTTGTGATTTTGATATTATAATATAATATTAATAAAGCTATATAATATTATAAAGCTTATGTTGTCTAATTGTCTTTTATAAATAATATATGAATTACAAATTGGTAAATAAAGAATAACTTAGTGTTTTGCTTTTCTTATACGTCATCAGATCCCTGTGCTGTTGATGTACATATGTAATATTGACCCATGCAACAAAGACTATAGTAACTACATTTTGTTTGTTAGTTAGTTACGATAGTCTTTGTTGCATGGGTCGATATGTATGTTTTTCAGTAGCTAGGCATAAGAGTGTATTATCGGCTGAGAAATGAGTGCATAATCTATCGTACCAAGAGTAAGTAATCTGTGACCAAAGTTATTGGTACGGGGTTTGTTTTTTAGGAGGTATAAATGTTTATGGGTATATAATCTCAATACACTTTCAAATATTCCACATATTCATAGTGCGTGCGTGTATTCATAGTACGTGTGTTTTTGCAGATATCACTTCATAAACCGTAGACAAATGTTGAAGTTATTTATCATATAAATATATGATAAATAACTCAAATTCTCAACATAGGTTATGATGCGGTTATGTCCTTAGATCATTTAAACTAATGCCTGGTTTACACGAGGACAGTCAACTAAATTTTAAGTCACTTGAACGCGTGTGAACGGTGCGTTAAGTAGTAAGTGACAAGTTGCCGAACAAGTAGAAATTTAGTGAGCGGAATAGAAAATATTCTATTTTTCGTGCAAGTAACTGCGCTGCGCGCGCAGCGCTTCCCCCACCTAGGGTGTGCACTTGTCACTTGAACCGTGTAAACGCGCACAGTTTAGTCAAGTTTATAAGTTTGTGGAAGTTGACAGTGTCTGCCTTTTGTATCATGGGTTGAACTTTGCCTAGTAAATAATTGAATGATTCTTCAGACATTCGCAAAGCATTAAAATATTAGAATGTATCTTCAGCGGCGAGTTCTTTGAATTCATTGAATTCATTTTCGCTCCTAAAGTCGTTTTGGTCTGTTTTGCTCCGATATTTCCTCTTTTATTTCCTCCACTATTATAGTTAAGACATCGCGTATTATATCGTTTTATATTTCACCCATTTCTACAGGTTGCTGCTGCATCTCCATCTTGTCCGCTTACTTGAGCGCCAATGCGTGTGAACGGCACTTACCACAAAAGCAGTAACTAAAAATTTAGTTGTCCTTGCCGATGCGTGTGAACGACACTTATCACAAAAGCAGTAACTAAAAATTTAGTTACCACTTACCTACTGTCCTCGTGTAAACCAGGCATTATAGATACGCCCTGTCGCGATGCGGTGAAGCCAACATCGTCCACACCTAGTACACAGCAAGCGCTTTCTGCTGCCCACAACTGACATCACACTCCATCACACTTGGAGCGTGTGACGTCAGTTGTGGGCGATGTGATGTTGGCTTCACTTCGCTGTGAGCGATGAATAGCACGAGGCGTATCTACAAGTTTCTATGATCGAAGGTTATGTCAACAATTTATCCATAATTTATCACAGTAATTTTTAGAGTATTTCATGTTATGTTGGCAAGCGTTGCAAATAATCACTAGACAGTAGACAGCCTGATTACGTGTGCAAAAATAAATTGAAACAGCGTTCAAGACGTTAGAGCATATAATGTTGACCGCACGTCGGCGAAGTCTATCTTGTTCCAAAGTAGCTTTAGCGAAAACGTCGACATCCCCACGCAAAGACCAATTCTCGACTGATTTTTCCAAACCAGAGATAAGGTAAAATAAAGAGATGGTTTTATCAAATGGGGAAAGTTTGCACAGAGTTGTGCGCAACTCCGTAGCGCATGGTGGTAGAATTTTGTACTAATCGAACGAAACGAAAAGCAACGCTAACCTACAAATGTGTACAAACACGGAGACTAACGTTATCATATCGTTATTTAAACCCTTCTTACAATCCTGTGCAATCCTGTGTTACAATCATAAAACTGCGTCTCATAGTCTCTGATCAATTGATCATACTGTGCGTGATACTGTGTATATTCCAGTCAATCCAGTATATTCCTTCGGTGAAAACTAATACGGCAAATGGTGAGTTAAAGAGAAAATTTGTATAAATAATTTTGTAAACTTATATTCTCTTCTAGACAAAAATCACTAAAGGAAGGTATTCTGTATTGTGAGTTGATGGACAAACCTTTCAAATCTGCGTATAATTTCTTCAATTAAAAAGTGAACGGCAAATGGTGAGTTAAAGAGAAAATCTTTATAAATCATTTTGTAAACTTATATTCTGTTCTAGACAAAAATTACTGAAGGACGGTGTTCTCTACCGATATTTGATGGGTGCGGTGCTTGGAATACCTATGGTGCGACTGCACCTTCTCGACTGAGAAGGAAAATACTCACCAAAATGTAGATATAGTATTACCTAGGCTATTATGTAGATATTAGATTCGCTATTATTTATTATCTCTCCCAGTCACATTATTTATTATGTACATATGTTAGCTTAGTAAAATATTGTGCATGTGTGCTGTGGAGAATCAAAATGTCTAAACCATGGTATTTCTTCGTATGGGTGTGCTGCAGTAAATTGCAATAACAAATACTATCATTCAATAAGAGATACAAATTATAAGAATAACAAATTCTTTAGGTTTCCCGAAGCAGATAAGCTCCGACGGAGAAAATGGTTTGATATTTTCAATTTAAGTTATACCGATAACCGGAGCTATCTATGTGATAAGCATTTTGATGACAAATCTTTCACCGATTCACTAAAAACTAAGTTGTCTAAATATGCTGTTCCCATTAATAATACCTCAAGAATAAAAATTTTGCAAAACATTCAGTTAGTGCCCCCTCTCATGCCTATACCTAGTACTTCAAATAGTTCAAAAAACAAACATGCAGATATGATTCCTGATCTAGATACAACGCCTGTACCTTACAACCCTTCATTTTCAAAAAGCAATTGTCATGCAGATATGACTTTAGGTTTAGATGCAACAAGGCCAAAAAAGAAAAGAAACACCATTCTCTCCGAAGAAATACCTGATTTAGACCAGGAATTTAATGAACACCAGAGTAATACTGCTGCGTATGTGGCAGGTTTCCTTATTAGGACATCAGAAAAAATAAAAAAATATATTTGTTTCATTACTTTAATAGTTTATATTATTCTATCTTGTTTTCTTTTGGTTTATTCCTTTTATTACTATTTTTAATATGATATATGTAACTTATTTTGTTTAAATATATTTTTTTGTTCTAAAATTCTGGTTTTCATTGTTGTGACTCCATATATTTATTGCCGTTTCCCTTAAAATTATTGGTTAAAAAAATGGCTTTCAAATTCATTCGAAAGAGCCGCCTTTTTGCTGTCGCTAATAAAGAAACCTGTTGTTAGTTAGTCTCCGTAGTCAATAGCGGCGCTAGTTACAACACGATGCCAGTTGCATACACGGAAACGATCACTCTCTTTATTATTCCTTTCTCTATGTTCCAAACTTATCAAAAACAGTCAAGCCTCTGTCGATCAGCTGTTGGACTTCGCTCTTAAGCACACCTAAGCACGTGCTTAGGGCATCAACAACAGGGGGCATCCCAGGGCCGCGTTTACCACTAGGAAAAATAACACACATGCCTGGAGCTGCAGTGGCGTAGCGAGGGGCGCCAAATGGTCTCCCTTTGACTGGTCTGAATTGAAAGATCGGAAATTGTTAACAGTATTGAATAAAATTATTGAAGAAACAGACAATATTCAAACTTTATTAATATATTAATTTGCAGTTTGCAAAAAACTGTAACAGCCTTTTCCAATAGCACTACTCTTAATCGTTATAACGTCTAAGGAGAACTATACACACACTAAGAATACTATCTGAACAGTAATAAATGTGAGCTACGAATGACTATGTATACATGAATGAATAATAATAAAAATATCGCGGGCTTGGACCGACTGTACGGGTATTCTGCCTGGGAATACCTGTGTTTCCTAACGGCGCGCAACAGTACCGTACAAGAAGGGTACAAGGTTCGTCTCAACTGTTGTTATCAAAACAATATTGCCCTCGCACGTTCCAAAAGTAAGTTCTCCTTTTTATACTTTTTACTGTTGTGTTCTTCGAAAGTATTATCTTAATCGACCTTTTCCGTTTCGACAAAGCTTGCGCGAAATTAAATTTGTGAATAACCGTGTTTTGGGTGGCGACACTCCTTAGTGGAAAGCAATAGTTTGACGCATGACGTAAAGGAGCTCCTACACGCAGAGCCAACGTCTCGCCAACGTTGGTGATGTGACGCGCTGCGCGTAGTGTGCGCATTCACTTCGCCAACATTGGCCAACGTTGGTATTGGGCGCAAGGTATTTCTGTGTATCGTAGAAGGCTCGTAGCGTCCCGTAGAGAATTAAAAATGAACAGTGAAGACGATATCATTGCTGTTGCCGCAGCTCCCATTATTTTAAGCAGTGCATTGTTGCTTAGAAATAAAAGAGGAACCCTCGAAAGAGGACACTGTTTAATAAAGTTGTTAAATATTAAATATGTTTGTCAGTCATTATTTATACAGTACGTTCGAAAATATTAAATACATTAAGGAATACAAACATACAGCAATACAGGAAACAAAATTATTTAGTTTTTTATATTTGCCACGTGACATTAAAAAATCTCCCTTTTTATTTTCTTTATGTTTCAAGCAACAAATGCGGAATAAGATGGGATAAGATACACTGAGTGGTCTATATTTTTATGCAGGACCCTGTTAATTTGTATCGTTTCTTTATATAAATATTTCATTTTAGTCAAATCGATGAATTCATAATTTTGATTTAAAATATAATTTATATAATAAAACTGAAATTATTTATAAAAATATACAAAGAAAAATTGAGAACCCTTACATATACGGAGTTTTAATTGTAGATATTAAAACTCCGTGTATGTATATTATGTAGGTATATTTATTATCAACCCAATATTTTTAGTAACAGATATACTTTTTGATATTTTTCTGATAATCAAAATAAGGAAAAGCATCCAGTATAGTTTTTAAACTTTGTTGAATACATTAAATACATCATAATATTTAAATTTGCCGCTTAAAACTAATCTATAAATTGTTAATTAATAAATAGTTAATTGTTGTTAATTATATAAATGCAACTTTGTTTGATTGTAGTCAAGATTGTAGGGAAGAGGGTTGACCGCAGTCCTTGGACCCCTATACCGTATGACTCCCCATCGTGTGTAGATTCATATCCCGCTTCCCTCCAACCCCCTCCCTCACCTTTCTCACCCCACCCTAGCAAATAAGGTTGACCGCAATCCCAGAACCTAAATACCGTATGCCTCCCAATTGTGTGCGAATTTATTTTTTAAATTTTAATGATGACGCCATTTCTGGAAAACCCGGAAGTCATACTAACCTCAAGACAATCCCATAATTTGGCATTTTCTGTCTATTAACACAACGTTCATTCCTTCGGCGTCAAAAACACAAAAAATAAACAAACGTACCTATGCCGTGGGTCACAATAGGGTCACCATTATAACGACTTCACCCATTATAATGACGTCTTCAGAATATTCATTTATTGCTTGTTAATTTATTGTAATTATAAGGTTGATATAATGCTTATAGGAAGCATAATTATTGTGGATAAATTTACAAAATATTAAAAAAAGTTTTCATGTTTTTACATTTGGGCAATAATAAATCATCATTGTCCTTAAAGTACGTACAAACATAAATAATGCAGTATATATGATAAAACATAGATAGATAACTAAACTTTTCATCGGTAGTACGTACAATGCTAAAACAGAATGAAATAAGGCGGACAAGGTCGACATATTGGCGATGTGCATTGGCACAGTTGGGTCCCGCTACGCGAAGCACTCCGATGGCCAATGATGTACTATTGGCACTGCGTGTGGGAGCACCTTAAGGTTTATTACCAATGAACGGTCACCACTAATGGGCGTGAAATACGTCACTGTGGTTGCCCTTTCTAAGTATTTATAAGATTGATTTAAATTTACAATTTTTCATAGAATTCTTGATTTTCGGGCGAAAAATGCACGGTGACACACCAAAAGGCTTTTCCTTCGTGGCTCTCTGCGCCAAGAAGTCCGCCCTGAAGATTCCTCTTGCAGTAGAACGCGAAAGTCGGCTGTGTTACCGACGCGGTTTCCGTCCGAAAATAAACAATTCATTAATTCAGACCGCGGAAGACTACAATCTAGATAGAAGAATAGCTTCTGTTGAGTACTTGAACACTAATAAAAGACAAATAACGTGCTTTTTAGGAAAAAAACAGCTGTATTCACTTACAGTAGTACCACTGTCCGGACAAAAATGTATAGGACACAGTATATTACTATGTTTTCCTGGAAGGGGGGGGGCGCCAAAATAGTAGCGTGCCCCGGGCGCCAGTTGTGCTCGCTACGCCACTGCTAACAATGAACAAAATCGAACGAGTGAAAACGGTTTATGGTGTGGTTACGTAGAATCTGAACTTGAAATTAGAGATTTTGAGTTGTGTCTAGTTTTTATCACTGAAATGCGGCCTCCAGATTCAGATTTTACGGAAAAATTATACCAGAAAAGTAGTGTAATAAGGTGGGTACTGGAGTCACTCAAACGGGTGTCGGTGTATAAATACATGGGGCTCGGTGCAATTACACCGATTTGAGTGCTCAGTGTGTATTTTGAGTGCTAATTACACTAATTTGGGTACTCGGTTAATAATTTGTAGGTTTGCATGTGTAATCACATTAATTTGTATGAATATAGCAATTAAAAAATAATGAAAACTATTATCATTAAAAAATGTCCTATAGAAATATGATAAACAGCCAAACTTGCAATTGTAAATTTTATACATAACGATTATTTATGATTTCACAAGTTTTGGGTTTACAGTCAACCAGGTTGAATGGTGATCGTGATGTGATGATGTTGGTTTGGTCAATTGGAGCGTACAGTCAGCCAGGTTGAATGGTGATCGTGAAAGTGGTGTTGGTTTGGTTGACTGTATAAGGGACACATATATTCAAGTAAGCTTAAGAAATTGTTATCCTCACGATTGGTTAAATGGATTAAAATGTTGGACAGATGTCTATATATTTATGTTAAATCATGAGATTAGCATCTGCCGTTCATTAGTTCAAGTCATTCGTGAGGTATTTTTTTATTTAAAGTTCTTGTAAGCCATTTCGCCAGACATAAGATGCTAAAGACACTTGCTGTGTACAATTATCACTACTTCATTCACCCACTATATTAGAGATTAAAGCATAGACAGTGTATATAAAGGTATCATTTATTATAATGATAGAGTCATCATTACATAATTATACAATATCTTACAGTTATTCATGGCACACACAGCACTAATTGGTCTACATGTGTGAAACTTGCATGGTGTAGTCATCTCAATTATAGGTTTGGTGGGATACCCTATATCGATCATCTCCAAATTTATAATGTGTGGATGTATCCTCCAATAAGCAGTTTCTCTCAATAGTACATCATATTTATCTGCACCCTTTACATAGATGCGATCCACTCCATCCAAATATAATTCCAATACACTCGATAGTTTATCCAAACCTATGAATCCAGCCGAGTACTCGATTCCATGATGATGAGCCTCCAGATATCGAGTAGTTTTCTTCTCATCACTATTTAGATCATCAAACTTGGTGGATGGTAGAAAGAGGTGATTTGACATATATCTTCCATCGTAGATGCACAACTCCTTCACAATGAAGCCACCTGACCCCACTTGGAAGCCCTGAATATCAACTACCGCAATTTTCATTTTGATCGTATTATTCTTCGGGTGATGTAAACTGGATACTAGACAAATTTACTATAATTATTTGAATATATAGCTAATATGTACCCCCACCTCTAAACCCCACCCAGTCAAACAAAGTCGTTGATGGTAGGATCTGTATTGTAATATACTTTGGCTACAAAAAGAGGAATTATCAATCACTTGAGTTTGGGGGGTGCGATATTTCACATATTGCTATGTACTCACATTAAACTTCTACGAATGTAGAAAATTTTTATGAGTCATCATAAAACACTCGGTACAAAAGGGTTTATCACACTGTTTACAAACTAGTTTAATATAAGTGCTTCTCCCCTGCGCCACAGTTCGTCCATACTTTCGTGATAGCATCCTATAGCACTCACCACATCGTCTACGGACTAATCTTTTTTCTAGTGAATGTGGCTCTAAATCGTGAGATGCTAGCGTATCATTCGGAAGCTTTCTTTCCAGCGGTTGACTTTTGACATCAGTGGTTTCAGATTTGTGTTCTTCAGTGAATGTGAATGTTTTATTGACATCCCTTGCGGAGCTATAAGGATTGACGCGTTTGTTGAAAATAATCATGTTATACTATAATGTTGACTAGTCGGATACTAAGCGAATATATGACACTGTCCTCTTTATATATGTGTGTGATTAGAAGGATCCTCTATATAACTGTAGAGTCCCATATGACACCCAAGCTACATACCTCCAACCCACATCCACCCCACCTACATATGCATCACACATGCATCACACATTCATCACACATTCATCACACATTCATCACACATGTATCACACATTCATCACAGCTGCATCACACCTGCATCACACATACACATTTAAATAACACACACATGCATCACAGCTGCATCACAGCTGCATCACATCTGCAACACACATGCATCACACACTCATCACACCTGCATCACACATGCAACCCACACAACACCCCCTAGCCATCCTTTAATTTGTATATGAAACAGCTTGTGTTTGGATAAACAGCTTAAGTGTTTGGTGGAACATATACATCACACCCTGTTTGGGTATATCACGTATAGCTGATCACGTTCACGTATGTGATATCAATCAGGTTTTTAATATGCTGGATTCTGTCAACATATCATACACATATCAGTCTCACCTTCCGTAACTCCAAATCATATATAAATTGATTATTATTTATAAGTATTTTTAGTATCAATCAGTATTCGCTAGCATGAGGGTCGTCAGTCATCCATCACTATCACTACCCGTAATTAACTTGGATACAGTCTGCTCGAATGATGATGTGTCTACACATCGGCGCCATGGTGAACTTCTTCCAAACAGTATTAGGGCGATTATATGTGGTCCTTCAGGTTACGGAAAAACAAACCTTCTACTTAGTTTACTATTTGAGAAAAATGGTTTACGCTTCGAGAATATCTACATTTTTTCCAAGACGTTATTCCAACCAAAATATGAATTTTTAAATAATATAATCAAGGAGATACCAGAAGTTGGAATTTTTAATTACAGCAATAATGACGAAATTGTTGATCCTCAAGATGCCAAAAACAACTCCGTATTCATTTTCGACGATATAGCGTGTGATAGCCAGAATAAAATACGATCATATTTCTGTATGGGACGTCATAAACTTGTTGATAGTTTCTATTTAACACAGACTTCCACACGAATACCTAAACACCTATTGCGTGATAATTCAAACGTCATAGTTTTATTCGCACAGGACTCACTTAATTTAAAGCATGTATTTGAGGAACACGTATCAGCAGACATGAATTTTGATAAGTTCCGAGAAATGTGTCTACAATGTTGGAGATGTGGAAAGCATATTGCATTAGTAATAATGAAGGATTTTACAATTGAAGATGGGCGATATAGAATGGGGTTTGATCAGTATATATTAGACATACAATAGAAAATAGTGTCAGTGTGAATTGACTATCGAGTTGAAATACAGCTACAAACAAACGCGTAGCAGCGATATGTGAATAATTGGATTTAAATTAGGGACATACAAATGGACAGGAGGAAGCAGTTGAGTAGTAAACATGGTGGTGCACCTCGGGGTGGAGATAATATTAAGAGACAAATCAGTGAGATTGCAAATGTCGTCAGAAAAAAATATTTAGCTTTAAAGTTGGGGCGCAAACGTGATGATGAGACAATTGAACGTGTAGCAAAACCTATAACTGATACATTAAAAGGTATTTCCACAGCAGCGATGGATTTACTACAGAAGAATATTACAGCCGGAGCAAATGCTGTAAAGCCTGAGAAGCGTGAGGTCATGGATATATCATCATTCCCCACACAAATTAGTACATACTTCTCCAGCGGTCTAGATAGGTACTTAGATAAAAGTTTTGGTGCTCAATACAATTATGATAGTGGCATTTGGACATTAGGATCCAAAACCATCGATTTTTCAAACGGTAAAATAATTATAGATAAAGATACTACGTTTGATGGAAGTACTGGGTTATATGAATTAATATTTCTAAAATCACCAGTTGGTTATTCACGTAGGGATTTGCAGGAATATCATGAAATACTCAATTTAACGAATGTGCATAAACAGCAATTTGATGTAAATGCGCGAACTAAGGCGAATAGATCTTAAAAATATACTAAAATCATAAAACCACTATTGGAGAAATCACTTGATTTAGATACATCCATCACATGGGAGCCGAAGTTTGGGGGTGACCTCCAAATGAAAGTCGATGATCGAAAAATGCAGTATATATACTGGGATAATATTAATGAGTTGATAGATCGTCTGAGACTGCTGACTGCTTCACAAGCTGCTGGAAACAATTCGCACAACAACGAAATTGTATCAATCGTGGAGGAACTGCGGGAGGCGAAAATAATTTTTTAAGATGGGTGTAGACAAATTCGGTAGGTCTCACAGAGTCAAGAGTCGTACACACATACAACGAGCGCAGACATTCACCCAAACACAAGATGGCAATTATGATATCCGGAATCGGAAATTGTGCAACATGGGAACACCAACCAAAGATGGTGATGGTACACACAAACAATATGTCGATAACAGAATTCAAGAATCTATTAATATTATGAAGCGTGAGATGATGCCACTAATTCACGAAGCAATTTCGGATAAGATGAAAATTTGGAATACTGATATTCGACATTATATTACTAATGAAATCGCTTCCATTAATGATAATATTACTTCAACAAAATCACACATTGATTCTATTGTGCGTATTACAACCAATGACATCAGATCGGGGACTTCTAAAGTGGATGTATTAGAATTGAAACAGAATGAAATATTAGAAGAAATCCGAAAACAAAATACGAGAATCGCGGTTATGAGGAATAGTACTACAGATGGGGAGGGTAATTTACGATCGTTTGCACAACTCACCAGAGAGGAAATCGCAAGTCTCGTAGAGCGTTTAATAGTTCTCGAGCACAAGTCAGCCGCCAGTACAGAATTTGCTCCCACATCGTAAGCATCATAAGATGAATAAGTTTAGCAAGGCAAAGGAGACTGTTGTGAATGAATTGCATAAACCGGCTCGCAAGAAGTTTCCGAGGCGGAGGACCATTCTACATGGTATAGACGATCTTTGGCAAGCCGATTTAATTGAGCTCATCACATATTCTCGTTTCAATAGAGGTTTTAAATATATTCTAATTGTAATTGATTGCTTTTCTAAATTCGTATGGATGGAGCCGTTAAAGAATAAGTCATCGGGTGAAGTGTCACGAGCGATGGGCATAATATTGGTGCATTCACGTCCACGTATTCCAAAGAACCTACAAACCGATAATGGGCGTGAATTCTACAATACTCAGTTTAATACATTAATGAGAAAGTATTCAATCAACCATTATTCAACATTCAGCGTAATGAAGGCAGCCATAGTTGAACGTTCAATTAGAACCATAAAACAGAATTTATTCAAATTATTTAGTCTATATGGAAACTATAAATGGTATCACATACTACAAACCATCACAGCGAAGTACAATAATACAAAACATAGAACCATAGGGATGAAACCGATAGATGTAGACTCAAAACGGGTTGAGGATGAACTTCTTCGTACCGTTTACAGTCACATTAAAGTCGCTGGTAGGGGTAAATTTAAAGTTGGTGATGTGGTTCGCATAAGTAAGTTTAAACATGTTTTCACCAAGGGGTATTTGCCTAGTTGGAC
Organism: Aphodius sticticus; assembly: GCA_963966075.1. Lineage (NCBI taxonomy): Eukaryota > Metazoa > Arthropoda > Insecta > Coleoptera > Scarabaeidae > Aphodius > Aphodius sticticus. Next base: position 42,792,697 of record OZ014509.1, on the reverse strand, counting down.
AACTGAATTATTTAAGATTGTAAGAATTAAGATAACAGATCCGGTTACATATATGTTGGATGATATGAATGGTCAACCAATAAAGGGGGGGTTCTATGAGTATGAATTGTCGAAAACGAACTCACCCGATACGTATCTTGTGGAGAAAGTTTTAAAAAAGCGGGGTGATAGAGTATTCGTAAAATGGTTGGGGTTCGATAGCACTCACAACAGTTGGATACCGAAAGCAAACATAATCTAATAGAGTGGTACGACAGTCATTGGAGAAAACATACGGGCACGTAGATATCATGAACTCTAACGCATGTGACATCGTCTTATCACATTTCACACATGAAAAGATGTTGAATGAGTTTAGCCGTGATGAGTTAGAATTATTCTCCATCAACTATCTACGTAAGCATGTAACTCCACACCAACTACAAGCCGCCTGGTGTAAATTACCTAAACATTTCACGGATGATGATGAGTTGAAAGCGAGATTACCATGTCACAAACATCATGTGTGTAACAATCATAACACACCTCATCAGGATACCCACTACGATGGACCTCCACCGTCACGCAAAAATTGTCCACTATGTGAAATTTAGAAATGGAATGTAGATACTATATTATTAATTATATGAATTAAATGTATTATGTGAATTATGTGTCTGTATATTATTTGGACCCTATCCCTATTATCGATATGATAATTGTGTAGGACAATATAACACTCCTCAAATGGTGATAACTATGATGTAACGTGACGTCATCATTGACTAGCAAAACAAGTTTGAACGTGTTTGAACATGTTCAGGAGTATGTATAGCAGTATAATTAGTGTTGAAAATGGAAGTATAAACAGGTTTGAACATGTCTGAAAAGTATTCTTATACAGTCTGTGATAATATCGAACTCTATGTTACCGAGATTTGAGTATGTATAGCAGTATAATTAGTGTTGAAAATGGAAGTTTAAACAGGTTTGAGCATATCTGAAAAGGATTCTTATACCGTCTGTGATAATATCGAACTCTATGTAACCGAGATTTGGGTATAAAGAATAGGTCTACGCAGGATGTGAAATCAGTATCAATGATAACGTATAAGGGTAAGGGGCTCTTAAACACGAGCATTAATAATCTACCATTTGAATTACACCTGCCGGGGTATCAGTTTTGCGGACCTGGAACTAAACTACAAAAAAGATTGCAACGTGGTGACGAGGGTGTGAATAGACTGGACGCAGCCTGTAGGAATCACGATATTGCATATGAGAAGCATAAAAGTTTAGAGGATCGTCATCGCGCGGATAGAGAACTCGAATATAGTGCTTGGGATAGAGTAAAATCATCTGACTCTAAATTTGGCGAAAAAGCATCCGCCTGGTTGGTTACCAACGCGATGAAATTAAAACGAAAACTTGGTATGGGAATCTCAACATCCTGTGGAGATAATAGAAGGGTGAAAAGACTATCAAAGAAAAATGATAAAGTCAAAGTGGCATTCCGCAAATCAATTGTAAACAGAATTGCCAAGAATATGGGTAAAGCTGATAATTTGAGAGATGCGTCACGTTTAGCTCTTCAGAGTGCACGCTTAGCTGTTAAGGATGTTGGGGGAAAGGCTAGAGTAAGGGTTCCCCGTATAATTCCAATCCCCAAGACTGGAGGTATCATCCCTCTACTACCAGCTATTTTTGCAGGCCTCTCGGCATTAGGAGGACTGAGTGGTGGAGCGGCAGGTGTATACAGAGCCATAAGAAGTGGGCAAGAAGCTCGAGATAAATTAGCAGAATCGGATCGTCATAATAAAACGATGGAGGCGATAGCTATTGGAAAAAAAGGATCTGGATTATTCTTGAAGAAGCATAAATCAGGTCTAGGATTATACTTGAAGAAAAATTTTTAACAGAGCTACCCAAGAGGCCACTAACCAACATCGACTTAATTAGATATGCTAAACTATTAAAAATTCCCAATTTTCGAAGAGTCTTTATGCGCGACACGATGCCGAAAACACCCAACAACACAAACGAGTGTGCCATCGTTAATTTGGATAATAATAGTGGAGGGGGGGACTAATTGGGTAGCATATCAGAAGAGAGACCAGTATGTAATCTACTTTGACAGTTTTGGTAACCTGAGACCGCCAAAGGAACTAATAAAATATTTCAAACATTGTAATATTACATATAATCATACGAATGTACAAAAGAGAAATACTTACAATTGTGGGCATTTGTGTCTACAATTTCTAATAAAGCATAAATAGATGAACATTCAACAAAATTGTTTAATTATGTCTCAGACGTTCACCCTTACAGGTGCTTCCAGTACACTTTCCATTGATTTTTATCCTCCAATCGAATTGGAACTTGGATCAATATTCATTAGCGTTACTAGCCTTACATACGTACAACAGCATTCCCAATATTGAAGAAGGTGTGAATAATAAATTTCACTACGGTGTTCCCAAATTGGATAGTGGTAAAAATATCCATAAGGGTGTAATCGATATTTCAACTGGAATATATGAACTCGACGCTATTGAAGCATACAATAAATTCCATTACACTCATCACGAGTCGGATAGTGGTATAGATATTCACCATAGTGTGATAGAAATTCCTACAGGATCATATGAACTCAGTGATATTGAGAGATACTTATTGGATGAGCTGGAAGTACGTGGACATATAAAACCATTGGAGAAAAGTAGTCTATCAATCAAGGGTAATAATAATACTTTGAGGTGTGAAGTTAGGAGTGAATTGCGAATCAACTTTACTCAGCCGAATACTATTGGTACAGTGTTAGGATTCTCACCACAATTTATCGTTCCGAATGTGAGATACCAATCAGACTTACCAGTGAGAATAAGTAAGGTTGTTACTATACGTGTAGAGTGCAATATTATTTTCGGTTCGTATTATAACAACATACCTTCACATACACTATATGAATTTGCACCAACAGTAGACCCTGGTTATAGCATTGATATTGAGCCGAGGAATTTAGTATACCTACCCGTCTCGAATCAACGGAACATTTCAAACGTCACAATAAATTTACTTGATCAGTGTGGGGAATTAGTCAATTTTCGAGGTGAAGACATTGTAATCAGATTGGAGTTGAAAAAACAAAAGTGAAATGGGTTTAGTTTTTCGTGTTGGGCGGACATCAGAGCGTGATAGGTATATAAGCAGGGGTAATTTCCAGTCGACTTCAGTTAGTGTTGCTCATCCAGTAGGTGCAACACCGGTAACGATTAGCCAATCATCATCATCGCTGTCGAAAGAAAATATTCAATTTCTACGATCTCAAGGTTATCATGTCAGAAAAGTTGTCGATATTCGGAAACCCTGATTTCGACCATTCGATAGTTGGTGATGAGATACATACATACCACCCCCAAACCAACTCATTTCAACATAATGATGAAATCGAAATCACCATCAATCAGCAGGATGCTCTGGTTTCGATGTATGAGAGGGCCCTGTATATTGAAGGTTCCATCGAGCATTCGGCGACTGGGTCGGGCGATGCTAAGATTACAAACAATTTGGGGGCGTTTCTTTTCGAATCTATTAGCTATGAACTCAATGGTATCGAGATTGATAGAATTAGGGATCCTGGAATTACAACACTCCTGAAAGCATACTTATGCTTAAATGAAAATCAGTGTAAAGCCCTTCAAATTGCTGGATTAGTATATCCACTCGATAATGGTATTTATACACTTCATAATAATAATACATTCTCCCTACGGATTCCATTAAGTTATCTGTTTGGTGTATTTCATGATTATAGACGAGTAATTCAAGGTCGTCACAAACTGCGACTAGTTCGAGCCAGATCAGACAATAACTGCTATCAGATAGTGCTCTCGGCTGCTGATAGTGGTGCAACGGACTTGAAGAAGCTGAAAATAAATCTTACTAGCATTGAATTAAGAGCTAAACACATTCTACCGTCGGATGATGTGAAATTAGAGCTGCTACAGAATCTGAAGAGTGAGAAACCAATACTAATACCATTCCGGAAGTGGGATTTTCACGAACTTCCATCTCTTAGAAGAGCTAATAATGAGATTTGGTCTGTGAAAACGAGTGTTAACCTAGAGAGGCCCCTTTATGTCATAATTGCATTCCAAACTAATCGTAAAGATAATGTTAAACGTGATATATCTCTCTTTGATCATGTAAACATCACCGATTTGAGAGTATATCTAAATTCGACTTGCTATCCATATGAATCTATGCGATTGGACTTTGATAGAATGAGATATGCGGAGGTATTTCAAATGTATTTAGACTTTCAGACTAGTTTTCTTGAGCGGCAACATGCTCAACCTTTGCTAAATTATCGGGATTTTAGTCAGCGGGCCCTATTCGTGGTTGATACATCTAAACATGCTGCAAATGTTGTATTGTCATCGACGTGTGATATCAGTGTGGAATTTCAAAGTTCTAATCTATTCCCCAATAATACTAAAGCGTATTGTATTATCGTTCACGATAGTATTATTGAGTACACACCCATAAATAGTGTAGTACGTCAAGTTAGATAATCAAATCAGCTAAATTATAATGAAAGTCTGAGGATAGATGTAGACTAGTTTATATATATATATATATATATATATGTTAAGATACTGTGTAATGATATCAATATAGTATAATAAATGATATTTGTATGTAAATTGTTCGTGTTTTATTTCGTAGTACATATGGTTAGTGAAATGCGAATGAATATCCCAGGTCAACTGGTTTGTGTAGTTTTAAGAGTATAGGTAAACTAAGAGAGACAGACACCTGTGGAGTGCTTTCTCTACCCATAGGTTCAGTTATAAGATATGAAAAGGAGGCTATTGTATAATCACACCCTCCGTGTTAAATGAAACAACCCCCATGGCTTGGCGCGCCCCATTGTGACTGGGTGAAGGGCCCGGACCAGTGGTAACAACACCGAGGGTCTTCAGAGAGGGAGTCGAGATACAATGGTCGAGTTGTCCACTTAACGTGCGAACAGGGGTGTGGTTGGTTAATATGGTATTCTGAAGGTATTAGTTACCCTTCTGTATTGAGAGATGAAGTCGAAAGTCCACTAACATACGACCTGAGTGTGTGTAGGGCGCTTGCCGCGGCGTAAGGTTTGCGATCAGCCATTCTCATATCCGAGGCCTGAGATAATTACGTAGCAAAATCCATCGAAATCTGACTAATGATAATTATCGTTTTTATTATTTTTTAATTGCTTTATACATAAAATTAATGAAAAGTTTTAATGTCAAGTTCAGGGTTGTGTCTCAAACAAGTGATTTGTGCGTGATTTATAGTGACATGTCCACTAACATCATTGTACAGAGTGGAGGTTTTCAAGAGTGTGAATTTGACTGGATATTTTTGCCATAACACATCTCGAAGTGAGTATATATATATATAATCTATATATAGATAAAGCAATATGGTTAGTGAATATACAAAAAATACTATAGAACAATCTAGAATAAAATGGATGGTATAGGTCCATATATATAATATGTATATGAAGTAAGTACGTATATGTGTATATGTAATTTACAATTGCAAGTTTGGTTGTTTATCATATGGAAATTTTCAATAGCGTGATTCTGACTGGTCATTTTTCGCCATATCACATATGTATATAGGCACGAAAGTTACATATATGGTTAAACACATGAGAAACCACTCCAATCAACCAAGCCAACATCAGATCACTTTCACGATCACCATTCAACCTGGCTGACTGTACGCTCCAATCGACCAAACCAACATCATCACATCACGATCACCATTCAACCTGGTCGACTGTAATAGTATTCAAACACCGAATGTGTGAGTGGGTATCTACTGGTTCACGCATCGTAAAAAGAAAATTTATTTCATTACAGATAATATTATATTCAGTTATATAATTATAATTACTACGTTTAAAATGATGAATAAAGCACTTTAATTTATTATTAAACCAACACAAGACAAACTAAGACCATAGGAAGCACAAAATCAATTTTTATTTGACAAGATTTACATGCAGATACAATATTCGGCAAACGGCAATCGGTCAATCGAACTTCATGTTTTTTATTTTATATCAAAATTGCATAAAGAAACCATTATAATATACATGCGATAGAGATCGGTTATAAGACAGGGGGATACAGATAGTCCAATAATAACCAAACATACGTGGGGGAGAAATAAAAAGCTATTGTATAATCACACCCTCCGTTTATGTGATAAAAGAATGATAGAACCCCTCGTGAGTTGGTGCTCGTTGTTAGTGTGGGGGAATTAGACGACTCGATATTAGGATATTAGCGATGGGGTGACTGAATAACAGTCACCCCATTGATGTTGATGCGAGTCGGCTGGTCACTTTACAGTGTCTTATCAGTGGGTTTCATTAGATATAATCATTTTAAAATATTAAATTACTATAATCACCATGAATACTTCTACAAACACCCTATATTTCACAACACGCACCATATACCGGATCATATACCAGTATATCTCGTTTTACGATACGCGCCATCTAGTGGTTTAGTGCTCGAAACGTACATCTATGGATAAACACATGGGAAGATGTAAATTGTTTTATCCAGTAGTACAGCGATATGTATAATGTGAAATATCTGTATATATATATATAAAATTTACAATTGCAAGTTTGGCTGTTAATCATATTTCTATAGGACATTTCTTAATGATAATAGTTTTCATTATTTTTTAATTGCTATATTCATACAAATTAATGTGATTACACATGCAAACCTACAAATTATTAGCCGAGTACCCAAATTAGTGTAATTAGCACTCAACATACACACTGAGCACTCAAATCGGTGGAATAGCACCGAGCCCCATGTATTTATACACCGACACCCGTTTGAGTGGATCCAGTACCCACCTTATTACACTACTCAGAAAGAGTTTTTATTTGTTTTTTCATTAAGTTAATGACTGTGGTATATCGTATATAAATGTTTTTTAAAATTAATAGTCTAAACTTATTCTTGATTTTGTCTCATTGGGGCACTTGTTAAATATATTGATTTTTTCAAATTTCACAGGAATAAAGTATGAGAGTATCCTCCATAAAAATATAAAAGTTCAAAAATAAGAACCTTCCTATCAATTTTATCAAAAAGAGGACATTTTTGGGAAAATCTGGAAAATATATAGGTATCTGCTAACCCTAATTTACACTTCATGTTACACTTTACATATAATAGTAGATAATGATATAACTATAGGCATTTTTGTACTTTTTGTGTTACAAAAGAAAAATTAAAATGGTGAGTAAAATGATGGTAAAATGGGATTTTTTGACAGGCGTGCTGAGTATTCTGAAATGAAAGGGTTGGCAACACTGCATCAGACATAACTTAATTAATTATAGTACGATTTCCTGCACGGGCTACTACATTTCATCTATTTTTTTTAACACGTTAGGTCATCATCTTAGTTAATAATTTTGGTTATAATCAGACAGCGGAGTTTAATCTACCTGCAATCGTCCATATGTAAGAGCAGTGTTATTTATTTATGTATTGTTAAAGCGGCGGTTAGTTTTATTATTTATTTCTTTAGTTTATACTTTGAATATGTATGATATGTATACATAATCAGTGGTTTATATTTATATTCTCTGTCCGTGATAAAACAAGTTTTTGTTTGTACCTATGTTTGTAAAAAACCTTTTATGTTCACCTCTACTGTGAAGTACGCATCATTCATTTAGAAACCATACTAGAAACAAACAACACCGCTCTTAGAAATGGAGGTTGCAGGTAGATTAATTTTGCTCTCTGATTATAACCAGAATTATAAGCTAAGAAAATAGTTAACTTTTAAGCCAACTTGTATAAACAAAGTCAAGGACATTCAGATTGCCCAAATTCACACCTACGTCACTCTTCTTGGAAATATTTACCGATTGGATTTTTGTTCGGTTATGTGGCGTAAGGTAACAAATAATTGCATGTGTTCGAGTTAGACCATAAGTTACTTAAGTTAGACCACTATCTATGCCGACTTGATATGCGTATAAGCCACAGAATTGAATACAAACTAGAATGGGCAAAGGGCTGCGCGGCTGGATGAGGTATGGGCGCAGCCATGTTGGTGCATTGTTGTGTTTACGGCTACAACTCAGTAGCGGCGCGTTCGTGCCATGGGCGTATCACATGTAGGGGCATAACAAAATTAAAGAAATAAATAGGAAGTGAGGAAGTCAAACATTATATTATTGTACTAACGCATTAAATGTTAGTTGATTGACTTGATTATTTTTGTTTTCATTCGTATTGGAGCAAGTAATGCAACGCATGATGTACCTAAATTAGGACACCGTACTTTCCGATCGGACTGTATAAGTCACCGCTCTTCCAAAACACCACCGATAGCAAAACAACAACACTCTATCTCTCTTGCGCTCCCCACAATATGTAAACAAAGACAAGCGTCTCTCTCGCACCGGCTACATTAGGTGGGGGTCGACTGTGAATCCACAAAATCGTATGCGCAGTAGGTTCCTACGCGTTCTAGTAGTTATATGATTTCTGTGGTATAAGCACTGTGTCACAGTGTTGCCAGGTTAAAAATTTATTTTTCACCAGGCTGAGTGGCAAAATATCCCCAGATTTGATATTTTGTCCCCAGAAATCAAAAATTGGAAAAAATAAATATAAAAACGGTTTATTCAGATCAACAAATAAAAATAAATTCCGAAAAAAAAACCTTAAAATCGCATTTTGGTTCTTAGCTATACATGCTGCGTGCTCAGTCTGCTGCGCATTTTTGTTTTATTTCAATTAATTGCGCTGAAAATCCGCTGCACAGCTGCGGTACTATGAGGTAGACACAATACATTCTTTTTTATAAATATTGTCAAATTTGGATATGTTGCGGAATAATCAGCATTCTGTATATTAAAAACTATTTTCCATATTTGAGCCAAATAGTCAAGTTAAAATATATCATAATATATGTAACAAAATTGAACAATTCTATAATAAATCACATTTCTATTAAGGATCCCGTCTCAATTCAAATCGCGAACTGTAGCGAACTTCTCTCCAAAGCTTCGAAGTAAAAAATCACCAGATGTAGATGGCCATACTATAATCATGTCTCTTTTTATTTCGTATTTATATATGTATGCACAAAAAATTAAAACCTACAACATGCTTCCCAAAGATTGGAAAGCAGAAACAAAAACAGGTTTCCCAAGAAAACTATCGAAACATCTCCTTCAAGTTGCCCCCTACACCGCGGAGGAACTGATGGAAGATTTGAAAACAGACGCCATTTTATGAGATTACATTATTGCTTGTATCTAAACTACATACATATTATAATGACGTAACCCTGTACAGAGTATGAATTACGTTTGACGCATGGTATAACCTAAAGAAATAAATGTACTGCTTTTTATTTGTACAAATATACTGGATTGTGTTTGAGTTTTCTAGTCGATAATATAGTACTTTCACAATCGTCGCAATTGTAAACATGGCTGCCAACTCACGAAAAACACGCACTACAATACGTCAGAGTGCAAGTCTACAGAAGTTCAGTTCGCGTTTTGGGGGTCGGAGACGGGAGCCTTAAATAGAAAAGTAAAAGAAATCCCCAGATTGTGTAACAAATTCCCCAAATCTCCAGACGGTACTGAAATTCCCCAGACCTGGCAACACTGCTGTGTCAACACAGACCATAGATAAAACTCATATAGTTGTGCCATTCCCCACCCTTTTACTACAACCGATAACTGACGCCTCCTTCACGGCCTGGAGCGGTACTAAAGTGAACAGGGTCGGTCTGGGCGCTACAGGCCCGGCGTAGGATAATATTTTAATATTAAAACTTGATTTTAAAATTAGAAATTCAATAAAACAACAAAATCACCTTTAAATGTATATTTTGACAAACGTGACATGTATAACTACAAATTTATTATTAAATTCTAAAATGTATCTTAGTGAATTTTACCTATAAACAGTCCTAGAAACAATACAAGCTTAAAACTAATTAGAAATAAGCATAATACCATGTAGTGACTTGTATTCTATTCTCAATATATACATTAGGGTTGTCTTTATTTACATCACAAATCACAACTTTTGCATTTTTTTCAGTGGGGCCCCCTCAAGTTGCTCTTTTATATCTATACTTAAATCCTGTCAAATATTAGTTATTAGCTTAATCTAAAAATTTAATCCATTAACTTACGAGTCAAATATCAGAACATTTCACACATTTCCGGGTACGTACTTTGTTAAAAATACAGTAGCCCCCTAGGCAAATAATATTTGGGGCCCACTCTCAAAGTAAAATAAAAGAATCAAAAAGAACATGTTTTATATAACATCATGAACAGTTTTATAATAATTAGAATTCTTTGATATAATAACAGTTTACAAATAATAAAAAAAACTCTTGGATCATTTCGTGTCGTTTTACAAATTTATTTTGCCAATTTTCGAATTTGCAAATTAATTTAGCCGATCTTTTGCCGAAATATATCTTGGTATGTTGAACAAGCTTCATCTGGGAAAAGCTTAAATTTTATTTGACGACTCTTCAATTGTCGGTAGTTGTCAAACAGATCAAATGCACTCAAATCTTATGGGACTCCAAATGTCAATGTCGTCAATGTATGGTGAATAGTGATATACACGCTGGATGGACATTTTAAAATAAATTAAAAATTATAGCCACAGCATGGATTTGAACCAGGGACCTTTGTGTCGCTAGCACAATGCTCTCACCAACTGAGCTATTGAGGCCTATGACATATGTTAGGGAAAATCGTCATATCAAGAGCTGCGTTCGGATATTGTACTCAGTTGACACCGGGTATACCGTCCAAATGACACTTGCGTGTTATTGGGTGTAAAAAGTGTAACGGTGTACAATATCCGAACGCAGCTAAGGAAAGGACGTAGTGAACACTTCCTAACGTATCATGACACCTATCAAATGTCATCTACATTACTTAGGGTTCACACCAGAAATGTAATTTACAGTCAATTACTGAACGTGGAATATAACTAGATATGAGTATACGGATATACGTAAACATATGCCATAGGCCTCAATAGCTCAGTTGGTGAGAGCATTGCGGTAGCGACACAAAGGTCTTGTTCAAATCCAGGTTGTGGCTGTAATTTTTAATTTATTTAAAAATTTACATCCCGCCTTTATATCACCATTCACTATACAGTATACATTGATTACGGTAAGTCAGTATGATACGGTGTAGCCGTATATTCATATCTAGTTTGACTCCAAATGTGTTTTCCTTCTGATTTTTCATCAACATTTACAGGTTACAATCTTGAATACATGAATACATACCTAAATAATTTGCTTCTTTAAGGTTATTTAGTACGTAGGTACTTTCCTAACTATTAACTAAATTGACGAATTGCAAAACATAGCGTTGAGTACAAGTACGAAACATTTCCACATCCATAAATTGCGTAATTAACGTTTTGAAAAACTTTTTGCTTAAAATAATCATAATTGTATGATACTTATTAAAATTAATCTTTAAAACATAATGGGAAAATGTCTTGGCCGGAGCCCCCAAAGTCCGGGGCCCTTAGGCACGTGCCTCATTGCCTTATGGGTAATCCGCCTCTGGGTATCGATTTTCCGTACATTCAGAAACCGAAAGTAGTAACTTGATATTGTGTATAGTTTTTAGCAAAAAATGCATTTTTTGGATTTTTTTGCTGTTTATTTAACACTACTTTTCACAAAAAACAGGTATTATTTTTGTTTTTATAATATTAAATTATACTTATTCTCAAAATTCATCACAGAAAATAATAACTCCATACCCATTGAAGTTATCGTTACGTTGTAACTTCTTCAGAAACTACTATAATACATGCGTGTTTGAAGGTATTCTCATCATAGGTAAATCCGTAAATGCGTCAACATTAAGCTGTGAAGTTTGATTGCGTAGAAGCCTGTATTCCCAAGAACTCCCTTAGATTAAAGTAGCGAATTAAAAAAAAAGCAATAACAATTATTATTGTTAGAGTATATATTTAACATATACAGGATCATTATAAATGATTGTAGTTAAAGTAGGCCATGCCCATGTTACTACATTTGATTTTACCGCTTTACAGAAACAGTATTGAAATTACAGTGGGTTATGCAACCAATTTAACAAATTACATATAGCGGTGGTCTTTTTAACTTGAGACTCCTAAATATCTCGAGAAATATGCATGGTACGACAAAAGTGTCTTAAATAAACTTGTAGGACGCAAAGGCGGAAATGAGATGGCGATATCAGTTTCATTGCCGATGGCGCTGCAATTGGTGAAAATGAGGTTTACTTCATTTTTTTAAATGGGAATACCCAACTTTTTTTTATCAAACTACGGTTTTACGGTAAATAAGAACAATCTTTTGTCTGAAAATTTTTTTCGTACGATGCATCCATCAAAAGTTATTGACGATAGAAGTTTGTAGCGTCTGCGGTAGTTACAACCGCTGCCACTGCATGAGATGCGCTGGCAGTCAGAGCCGGCTGACAGTCAAAGCGACGACTGAGACACTCATGGTATATACACCATACGTTATACCAAGATTGGTCGAGCCATATTTGACAGAGGTTATGCTGACAGCGTTTTGCGGGATCATTTCTACATAACATGTGTAACTATCTTTTACCACACGGTTTAAACATGGGTGCGAGAGGAGTAGAAATCTACCCGAACTTTGCAGTGTTATATTACTTTCACGGTTGTCTTTTCGATTTTATTTCTCGTAAACCGATTACCAAAAACATTTAAAATTTTATTCGGAGAAAATTTAGAAGCTTGTTTATACATTTACGTCTGTGTTTTTAAAGTTGTTATGTGGTAAAGGTTGTGAACAAGGTATTTTATGGTAGCCCAATCACTATCAAAAGTCAGGCTGTCTGGCTTGCGTTTTTTCTTTATCGTGTGGCGTACTAACAAACAACCAAAATAAACCATTTTTTTGTTGATTTATTATTATTTTTATTGAAGTAAGTTATATTATACCCCCCACATGCAATGTGGTGAGGGTATATTGACTTCGATACAATATTTGTAACACCCTTAACGAGGCGTGGCAGATATAGACTTATATATAAAGATTTGATCAGAATTGAAAACTGAACCGATTTAGCTACGTCCGTCTGTCTGTCCGTCTGTGTACACGATAACTGCCGTAATTTTGAAGCAATTGATCTGAAATTTGGTATACAAGCTTATCTCTTAAAAAGTAAGGACAAGTTCGTGAATGGGCAAAATCGGATCACTTGTTTTTTTTTAATATTTTACGGTGGGGGTATTTTTACTTCAGCGCGGCTGAAGACGTTCCATTTGGTGACCTTGGCCATTTTGCCCATGTAATTTTAGTTTTGTAGAACGGGGTACAATATAATACAATACGCCAAACATATAGAACAAAAATTATAATGTCATGAGATAAATATATACAAATTACAAAAACAAATATTATAAACTAGGTGCTGATGCGTTTTAATTTATCAAATTTTTGCCGAATTTCTCGAACTTTTCGTTTTAAATGTGTTGAATTTTTGTTCATATTGTATACATAATTTAAAAAATTAATTCTAACACATATTGTTTGTCGAATAAACGCTTTTAATACTTCTGTATCAGTGTTAGAAAATTTTAATTGAAACTTTTTAAGAAGAACCTTGCTAATATTTTTACACGTCGGAAGTCCTTCGCCACAACAGATATTAAAATATAAATTTAAGTCTTTAATCAGTTCTAAAAATGCTTTAGTTGGTTTTGTTAACCCACCAAAAGATAGATGTGTTACCCAGGTCGGAATAGTATAACTATGGTCAGCTTTGTTGTATCCACAGTCGCTTAAATGGGGATGAGTCGTTCTAAGCTTTTTCGCCAGCCATCCTCCTAAATACTCCAAGCCATCATTTTCCACTGTAGTACCTTTATGCTGATTACTTGGAGCTGGTGAATCTTGCCTTGTAGTTAGGTCAGTCTCATTAGAACTAGAAGATGCAACTGTTTCACTACATATTAATCCACTCTCATGTAAAACTTTTCCAACAACATAATATGTATCCAATTCATCGTCTAGGAGATTTGTATTGTGACAAGTATTATTTGTTTTACCTAGTATTATTAGTCGCAGTCTATTGATGGCATTTAAAGGTGTTGGGTGGTCATTAAGACCACCCCTGGTTCTAATTTGCGAAAACAGATTTTCCAGAGAATCTTGATTTAGACGACTAGTTAATATGTATTTTAATTGATAATTTTCTCGTAAGTCCTCGTACAGCATTTTTACCGCATTTGTTGTCATTAATATTCCTTTCTGAAATATTTGTAAAGTTCTTTTATCTTTGCACAATATGTTAGACGTTAAGTGAATCATTGAATCTAATATTCTGTTCTGTTCATCCAATTGTAACCCATATGCAGCTTTGGCAACAATCTTGCTGTCTGGGACTCGAGAATTTAGCAGATCAAACCACGCGTTGGTGGTTTCAATGAAATCGGCGGTGATGGTAGCTGTCGGATCATTTTTATAATAGTGCCTAAGTGCCGTGGCTGTGTGATGGGACAGTAATTGCGTTGCTAATGAAACGTTTTGCCTTCTAAATCCATTACAGGTTAAATGTTCTTCAGTCAATTTATGGCAACTACTTATTTCCATATTATTTACAGCTTTAACTAAACACTCTAGTGGTTTTTTGTTTATAATTTTACCTTCAAATCAAAATTCTGAGTCAATCAGCCAATTCCTAATAAGTTTCAAAAGGTGCGGAGCATCAGCAAAAAAATAAATATTTTGTGATGGTATTACAGGATGTGGTATATATGGTTTATTGTGCGTGATATTTAAGGCTTTCCATAATCCAACATTACCGCCCCCACAATCACTCACACAGGCAATTACCGTAAACCCAATTTTATGTAATTGGATTACCACAGATGTTAAAATCTCAGGCATTATTTTTTTATCAAAATCCACAAAGACTGGCTGCTTCCATCTGCCAATTAATCCACGTGCATTAATTACCTGCATTTGTGAATGTGGTCCGACAATTTGATCTCTCTTCTGGTCATATTCGTACGTCTCCTTTACCTTCATCTCATCGTACTGTAATACGACTAACTTTTCATCTTCAGCCATGTTCTTCCCCCACACATCCAAAATCCTTAATACGGTATTCAAAACACCTTGACGCATATCTAACTTAGAAACGTATGTCTGTATTGTCCGAATTCCAGGTAAAGGGTAATGCAATTGATTTCTTAAATAGACATAGCTCCTTTTACTCAAATATCTTAAGGTAATTGCCACCGAAATATCTCTTTCGCCCCATTTCGATATTTTTTTTGTGCACTATACTTTTTAATTGGGTTTCACTGAAAATATGACCAAATACCTTCTTCAAATCATAATTATTGCGTTGTGTATTTGACAATATTTTACACTTGCTGTCCATTTTGCGCAGAAATCTTTTTAAATGTATGATTTTCGACTGCAATGCTTTATTTTCTGAGTTCAAATCTGCAATAGTTTTCTTCATTGCCATATTTTCAGCTTTTAAAAGAGCATAGTTCTCAACTTTATCTTCAACTTCATCTTCGACTCCCGCTTCGCCACCAGTAACATCATCGTTTGTATTAACGACACCATCTTCCTCATTGTCTAATAAAAACTGTACAATATCTTTATTTTGTTCGATTTCTTGCTTTCTTCTGCATCTAATTGAGCGAGCTGTTTCCTCAGTTGAATCATTAGGCTTATTAGGCAGATTAATGGATGGAATAGAGCCAGGCTTTAAAATTAATTTTGGCTTTAAATTTAATAGTTCCGATTTAAAATCTCTCAGAAAATCGTTGCTTGAAAAATGTAGAGAACATATTCTGCCTGTGTCCTGGTTAAACTTGTCTGCTCTAAAGCACTTCTGAACCAATATCTTCCGAACTTTACGATCTTGTGGGAAACGGAAGAATGCTAGTTGCCGTTCATCATTCGTCTTGGAGACACACTTTGAAGTACATAATGCCACGGAGCAAGTGGCAGGCATATCTTAAACAGATAAATTGAATGTAAGTACATACAACGTGCAATGTTTGTATGCGCTCGAATTTGAAATGTCAGATGTTCGGCTCGTTCTGACACCACTGACGTCACCGGTTCGAGTTTGTAGGCACACCGGTAGAATGCATTGCTAGTATGGCGGCATAACCTCTGTAAAATATAGCTTGACCAACCTTGACGTTATACAACATATAGTTGAATCAATTTAACTTTGCGTGTTGTCAAAAGTGACTGTCGTCTGGTGCAATCGACTGTTGTCATTCGGCCAGTGGCGTAGTCGAATAAATTTTGCCAAAGGAAAAGCATACGTCTGCATACAGGGTCATCATAGGGAGCCATAACTAAAATTCAAAAGCGACTTTTTACGCAGCTCTTCCTTTAAGGATGTAATGGTAACATGCTTTCCTAGAATTAAATATTGCTAAATGTTGTCTACAGGAAGAATATGCATTACCATGGTAATGCAATAGCGTACTTGCAGCGTAAAGGTTATACAACGTGTTGCGAACTTGCATTTTTGCACCCTCATCAACGTGTTCAGTTTTTGGTTTCCTCCGAGTTAGAGATTTTCTTCTGGTACAACATGACTCTTTTGCCTCCCTGGCATTTTTAATATTAGATACTGTCCTTAGACTTATTTTTAAAGCATCCGCAACTCTCTAAGAAATAATGTAACAATGTTCGCAATAGGACGAATGAACAATAATTAATACCTGCTGAATTGCATTAAGGGAAATTAGGGGATCCATATTTTCTTTTTCCGCTATAAAATAATCTACAAGAGTCGCCACAAACTGTTTCGTTTGAGCATTTAAATATTTTCCCGGCATGTTAAAGCGTGATACCAGCACAACTGACAGTTACCCTGAATCTCCTGTCAGCGACGCCGCTGGAGATCCGAACTACCCAATGACCGACGTACTGTAGTTCTGTCTTTCTTCTGCGCACGTGTGTCTTAGCCAGCCGAGACATACGTCCAACTTTAGTGTCAATAGTTTAGCATGCCGTAGAAAGAGTGGGAATGCATTTAATTATATCGTAACTACCGCATGTCACTTTTGACAACACGCAAAGTAAAATTGATTCAACTATAGCAAGGTATGTGCATAACGGGGACACGTTTTGGTAACTCGCGCGTTGTCCCGTTTTGCGCATAGGGTTTGTTTACGCACGAAAAAAAAATGCATCGTATGAAAAAAAGTTTCAGACAAAAGATTCTTCTGATTTAGCGTAAAATCATAATTTGATAAAAAAAAGTTGGTTATTCCCATGTAAAAATGAAGTTAGCCTCATTTTCACCGATTGCAGCGCCATCGGCAATGAAACTGATATCGCCATCTCATTTCCGCCTTTGCGTCCTACAAGTTTATTTAAGACACTTTTGTCGTACCATGCATATTTCGCGAGATATTTAGGAGTCTCAAGTTAAAAAGACCACCCGGTAGAACGCGGAGTGGAGCGGCAAACACAAATAGTTATATTTGATTTTAAGCCTACTTTCACTACAATCATTTATAATTACCTCGTATAAACATACAATACACCTGTATCTGCTCGCCAGAATAAAGGGTTTCAGGTTGTCCTAGTGATGGTAAATCTTCAACCTCTAAACAATATAGAATATATGTATAAGGTATAAGACAAACCAAATACCTGTTGCTAAGCTAAGAGCAACATCGAGCAAGGAAGTGCACAGAGATGTTAAAAAAATGCATGATCATTGAATAAAATGATTTTACAAATTGAGTAAATATGCATAAGAATACTTACTTTCTACACATAGGAATATCCAAAATTACTGAGTCAGTGGCAGTAGAAGTTGATTGGACAATATTTAGATTTATATTTTACAACTATTCAAGTACATTTAACCGCAAAGGTTCTGTAGGAAAATCAAACACATTTTAGAGAAAATATAATAAGTCTATACTGAAAATATATTGTTTCTGGTAAATCCAAACTTGGATATGCTCTCCTTAATAATACAGTGTTTACGTAGGCTTTCACGGCCAGAATCATTTAGAAAATAAACTGCTTCCGGGTTATGCCGTGTGTCAAGATTTGTTAATGCTGACGTTTCGCGAACCATGTTGCTCGCTTCTTCAAAGCTAATTGAATACTCAGTATTCAATTAGCTTTGAAGAAGCGAGCAACATGGTTCGCGAAAAGTCAGCATTAACAAATCTTGACATACGGCATAACCCGGAAGCAGTTTATTTTCTAAATACAGTGTTTCTTCCAAATTTTCTCCCATTCTGTAAGTGGTTATGTTAGGCGAGTAGAATGTTTTATTTGTCACAATAAATATCTAATAATGTACATATATGTATATAACTACATACACATTCTCCAGTAATAGATTCTACTATGATCAGTATACCACCATAATTATTTCACTTTCCTGTAATAGCGTTTTGCTTCGATTCCTGAAGATTCTTCTCTCATGGTCTGCAAAACATTCACATATAACTAAGTACATATACGGGCTTATCATAAATGATTGTAGTCGAAGTTGGCCATGCCCATGTTAATCATTTTTTGCCGCTTTACACAAACTACTGTCAATCTTGAAATAGCAACCAATTTAACTTAACAGTCCATTCAAATAGAGCGGCAACCAGAAATCGTTACATTTGATATCATGGCTCGACTACAATCATTTATGATGACGCTTTGGAATAATCTAATCATGTAACAAATACATAGCTTTTGAAATTTTTCTATTTTAAATGTTTTATTCAAGGGCTCCAGCAGAATTATTTTTAGTCACTATTATTATATCCCAGACAATAGGGTATTCCGGTGTTTTTGAAATTGTCATTTTTCACAAAGTATGGGTGCTACTGTTTGTTACTTCACAAGTAAAATATCAAACATTGTTTTAAATTAAGAGAAATCGTTGTTTGAAGTTTGAATGAGGATTGGTCTTTGTGACGTCACAAAGACCGCTCAAAGTGAGCGACTTGACAACGTTGCTATATCTAGGGTGCACGTAGTAAATTTTTGTCTTCTGGTGTGTCAACGTTTAGAATCGCTCGTTTGTTGACACCTGATTTGGTTATTGAGGTTATATCAAACACTTGTTCAAAATGTATAAACTCCAACGCCGACATTGTTCTGTGCCGGGCTGTAACAGCAGTAAAACAGTAACTCCTGATAAGATTTTCTTTACATTGCCGACTAGCGAGATGAGAGATGTTTGGCTTCAAGTTTCAATGATCAAATGATCTCTAAAAAAAAGTTACCTTTATTCGTTGTCAAACAACAGGGTCGCCAACCGTCAACTTGGTCGATCAGCTGTTCGAGAGCTGTCCGCTGTTGCCACCGCTACTAGGGATCGGTAATCATCGTGTATTTCCGAGGGTGGTCGGTGAATTCAAACGAAATGCACTTTTAATTGCAATTATCTCATAGAAAAACTAAATCAAAAAGCTCATAGCTTAACTTTATGAATCCTCATAAATTGTACAATAGGTTAAACCGAATATCTGCTTAAATTTTGACATGACCGGAATACCCTATTAAGGCACGTTCATCATGCTGGTAATGCAGTAGCGGATACAGACAAATATCAAGGGGGGGGGGCGCTAAATAAAAACATATTGCCGCAACATTTCTACAATATATTTCTGTGATTTTGTAATATTGGTTTTATGTATTATTTAATATAACTGTTATATCTAGACAACCGCGGATACATAACAGTCAATGTTACTGTTATAACGTTGTTTGAATGTTGCAAATAATGTTGTGAACTTGCATTTATAGCGTTGTTGAAATATTATAAAAACATTATTTCAACATCACATTGATAAGTCGGTAACATCTTTTGTAATATTTAAATAACATTTTAATTCTAAGCTATAATTTTTCTTTGTAATATTTTGACCACGTTATATTTAAATGTAGTATCATTGTGCAATATTTGAAGAACCCTATTAGGGTATTACGAGAATGCAACATTTTTTTAAAATATTTTAGCATACTTCCCGATTACGCAAGGCGTATGACGGTATCATAACATTTTGCCGACAACAAACACCAGCAGACTATTTCTGCCAGCGGTGTCAGGACGAACGTCGTAAGCAATACGTAAATGTCCTACTCTTATAGCGGAGGGATTTTCCCTCCTCTATGACACTGAGCACTGATTTCACCGCACGTTCATCTACAGTACTTATACTGTAGGATGAGGTGAATTGAGATTGGCACTTACCAGCACCATCTAACGGACGCTAGGCGCACTACCTAACTGATGCACTTATGTAGATAAAATATTGTCAATAAAACGATGTCTAGAGATCGTACAAACTTATGTAGATAAAATGTTTCAATGTAATATTATCTCCATATTGTAAACATATGATGCATTTATGTAGATAAAATGTTGTCTCGAGTTTGTTACCTTCTTACAATATTACAGAAAGTTGTCGCGATATTGCTTGTTTAGCGGGGGCGCTAGAGCCTAAAAGACTTTTTGAGCTATGGGTGCCATTAAGTCTGATGCGCTTGCTTCTCCTCAGTACAAATTCGCGCCAAGGGGGGGTGCGCCCCTCATATGTATCCGCCACTGTGGTAACAGTCACGGGCGTAGCCAGGTTTATGTATCGGGGAGGGGGAAATAAAACGACTAAAAGTACATAAAATAACCCTTATATTCATAAGAAAAATATTAAAGATTAAATATCTTAACGTTTCGGGGGGGGGGGGGGTTGTTGAAACACCAAAACCTCCCCCCTGGCTACGCCCATGGTAATAGTTATGGTAATACCCAACATTCTAGAATTTGTCTCTAACAGGGAAAGTATACTTTTTCTTGTCAATGCTGCCGGCATTGCCGTGTAGGCATTCATTCTTCTAGCGGGGTTGCAGTTCGGGGACGGAGAGTTTAGCCAGAATATTTTGAACGCGATTTGAACACGGACCTTGTATATGTGAACCAACATGAGTCGTAATCATTTTTAGCGAGCAATGCTACAATGGTGAGTGTTACCTTGGGTGTTAGCATACTACACACCATACCATCACTATTACCAACACCATAAACACACCGTGAAAATCGATCATGAATCGCTCTTATTAATACACTTATTGGTTAAAACTTTTTGTCAGTAGTGAGGAGAGTATAGTATATTACAGTACAAGTGAAGAAACCACGTGTTTTCACTCACGCGTATGTCGGATGTCGTATGTGGAAAGACATACAAGTGAGTGAAGTGGTTCATCACTGCATAGCGCTGTATAGCGCAGGGCTGTGGAGTAGGGATGCTCGATACGATACGATATTTTGAAGTACCGATACTTTGCCTTCTGATACCAGATATTTTGTACCGGTACTATAACATGCAATATGGTACGATACCATACGTTTTTTTCCGATATTGTATCGTGATATCACATGTACATTGGTTATATCATTGACAGTTATACAACTTATGTAGAAATGATTTAGGAGTATGACATAGGTATGTACTTTATTTAAATTTTTTCTGTTCAGTAGTTTTAGAGTTATGGGCCTTAAAATTACAGCGTGAAATGTGTGTAAATTGTTACTACAGACAATAAGATGCGTTTTAGGTGCCTGAGAGCAACCTGTCTCAACCAACTGGAGTCTATTTTAAATTAGTTTTTAAAAGTAATACAAAAATATATAAAATATTAAAATTATCATAATTATCATGAATTGCTTGAAATAAATTTGAGTGCCATATTAAGTCCTATCCGATACCGGTGGAAATTAAATTTTTTACTTTATCATACGTAGTATGTAAAGTATTGTAATGGTGCCAAAAAAAATTTTTGAGATTTTAGCGGAAATATGTCTTTTTGGGTCCCCTGAACATTTTTGACCAAGGTACAAAAATCTATCCGAAAATATATCCGAACGCAGCTTTAATCGACATATCTTTCTAGTTCTACAAGTTTTATTTTAATGCAGACATGGCCGATATCGATCAAATAGAATCTCATGCAGCTAAACTATTAATTTTATATATAGTATGATAAAGTCATGTGCCTGGCCACATCAGATTTTTTTTATTGTTTTCCGTTGTTCCTGTACTCACCGGCTTGAGAGACATTTGATATTGTTGCAATAAATTAGATGTGGCGGATAAAATATAGATTTTTTTCTTTAATGGAACATTTATATTACTTTCTGGCTGTTAATTTGAACTAATTTGATGAAGTATGAACTTGTAAGTCGATTGGTACACTAACGAGGGAACAACATTAGAAAAAAGTTTGAAATTACTTGGTGAGGCACCCAAATTTATTTCTTATGATAATTTTAATATTTTATATTCAGATATTGTTTTAATTAATTTAAATAATATTAATTAAAAACATAGATTACGGGAGGGTTAGGACTGGTAGCGCTGCGGCACCCAAAGCGCATCTTCTATGTAATTGTCTGTACAACAATTTTAGACATTTCATTCGCCTGGAATTTTTACGAAAGGATTCTAGACTACATTACAACAGAATATATTTTTTTGTCCTTGGAAACCATTACGAAGGTTTAAGGTTATTAATCTCACAAATTTAGTTTATTTAACACAAATAAACTCCGACTCCCGACTCCAGATAATTTTCGTAGTCCGACTCCGACTCCAACTCCGACGCCGGCAAAATTTTATTTGTTTTCAGCAAATTTGTAGGCGAAAAAAAAAATCAAACTGACATAATCTAATTGTAAATAAAATCAAAAAGACTTGTTGATCGGACCACAAAGTTATGACCATATGGTTAAAATGAAGCTTTTTTATTTTCTCAAAATAGCTCTGAAATCATTAGAAATTAACTGTTCTCATTAGAGACCACACAATTCTGAACTAGTTTGTCCACTTAACCGATTTTCTATCTTTAATAATAACAAAAGTGAGGACAAACCACTGTATAGTACAAAGTAAAATTGATTCCAATGAATACAAAATTAAGTGCAAAATAATCTGAAGATAATCTCAACTCTTACTTCTGTTAGTGGCTATAACGTGACAATTCTGGCTGCACCGAGTGTGACTTGATATTCCTACATTCAACTTAAAATAAATGGTTAACCATTTAAAATCTCTACATATTTTTTACTTTATCATACGCAGTATGTAAAGTATTGTAATCATGCCAAAAAATTTTTTTGAGATTTTAGCGGAAATATGTCTTTTTGGGTCCCCTGAACATTTTTGACCAAGGTACAAAAAAATGTCTCTGTGTGTGTGTGTGTGTGTGTGTGTGTATGTGTGTGTGTACCCGTTTTTTGTGGCGACGATTCCGGAGAAACTACTAAATGTATCGGGACGAAACTTCATATTTAGAAGTTTCATAACCAAACTTAGAGCTGAAAAGCTTTCTGTTGAAGAGGGTCCAAAGGAACTGGAGGTTTAGTCTTAGCATTTTTGAAAAATTTTGCAAATAAGCCGCCATTTCTGGAATTTCGTCAAAATAGTTAAATAATAAATTAAAGATGAGGAAATTCTGAATAATTTATCACTATGACATTTTTTGGTACAATCAATAGTTTAGCTGCATGAGCAAATTCTAACTCTACGAGATCGGTCGTACTGCATGAAAACTAGTAGCCAGGATTTCTCAGATTTCTTGATTCTAATGACAGTAGGTAGTCTTGGTGTCAAACGCTAATGTTTTGACAATAACTTCTGTCAATATAAGCTGCGTTCGCATATTGCATTACACTTTTTACACCCAATAACACGTAAGTGTCATTTGGACGGTGTACCCGGTGTCAACGGAGTACAATATCCGAACGCAGCTTTAATCAACATATCTGTCTACTTCTAGTAGTTTTATTTTAATGCAGATATGGCCGATCTTGATCAGAGTCTCATGCAGCTAAACTATTAATTTTATATATAGTATGATAAAGTCATGTGCCTGACCACATCAGATTTTTTAAATACAAAGGGATGAGATACTTTGCATAAATTTGTTCATGTGCCTATTTCGGTTAAAGGTTCAAAGTTATCGAACATTAATACTACAATTGCAAAGTTTTGCTAGTAAAGCTGTATCTTTTACAAACATTCGATATTGGGGCGAATACAAATAAAAAAAAAAGTTGAGAGTTGATACGACTCTGATTTTATCGCGCTGCGTCTTTTGGTACAAAAGCTGTAGGTTTTTTTTCTTCTTAACATTGCAAGGGAAAATCATTTAAATACTTTCTGCAATATTTAATGAATTGCTGTGCTGTTCTTTGCGGCCGAACGAATACGAGCACATTTTCTTAATTTTGATGAATAAGGAAAACCATACGCGCTTCACTTTGGAAAGTTCTAATTCGTCTAAAAATGCATCAAAGTCCGATCTTTTATTTGACGATCGATCTATCATGATTAACTCATTGAAGTTGGTTGTTGGAAATTGAAAATAACCTGTATATGCGACGCGGTAAGCAACTCACAATACACATTTGCTAATCATCACTCACCACTGACCTGTGTGTTTTGTAGTTTAACTATATTTAAATATGTAGCCAGGTATTTTGTAAAAGACGTAATAATATGCAAAACATCTTTGATACTATCTTTATCACCGAACCTGACATCACCTCTGCCATAAAACACCTAAAGGACTCCCCAAGCTCTGGTCCTGATCAGATCCCACCGTCCTTTGTGAAAGCTTGTTCTTGATCCCTCATTTATCCACTGAGTGTATTGTTCAATAAATCTATTGAGGCAGGTTTTCTGCCCAGCATCTGGAAACACTTTTGTATCACCAATTTATAAGTGTGGGAGTAAACAGAACATTGCCAACTATAGACCAATCTCCTTGCTGTGCACCCTAGCTAAGATTTTTGATGCCATTATGGCGGACAAAATGACTTAGTTCCTTTCGCCTCTTATCATACCTCAACAGCATGGCTTTGTGAAGGGACGCTCAACTTCGACAAACTTGTTGACCTCCTGCGACTTTGTGTCGGATGCCTTGAAAAATTTTCATCAGGGTGATGCTATTTACCTCGACTTTGCCAAGGCCTTCGATACGTTAGAATCGTTAGATCATGGGATCCTGATTAAAAAGTTGCACAGGCTAGGGGTTAGGGGTGGTCTTCTCGATGGGATCAGGTGCTATCTCTCCGGTAGAACACAGAGGATTCGTCTTAAGACTGGCGTGTCTGGTCCATGGTCGGTATCGTCTGGGGTTCCGCAAGGTTGTCATTTGGGCCCCATTCTCTTCTTATTGTTCATCAATGATATTGCTTATTGCATACATTTCTCCTCATTTCTGATTTATGCTGATGACATTAAGATTTATAAGACCATTGGATGGGACCTGGGACTGGGACTGGATGGGTCCTGGGACTGTATGGGTCAAAACTTCATAGGGACCTGGGATTCTACTCTCATCATCTTTTTGAAGCGAATCCGAGACCTCGAATGGTTAGGTGAGATGGAGTGGGGATATCAACGGTTGCCCTCTGTTTGGAACGTATCTATGCTTGTCGCTAAGAACAATAACGCACGCGCCACGCTCATACGTTCCAAACACCAGGGCAGCCGCCGATATCCCCACTCCGGCTCGCCTAACCATTCGAGAAGTCTCGCATTCGCTTCAAAAAGATGCTGAGAGTTGACTCCCTGGAATTGGTGGCCACTTGGGACGAAGAAAATCGACTTTTCCTAAATGTACAAAAATACAAAGCATTATCCTTTTTTAGGCATAATTACCACATCCCTTTTAATTACCTTCTGCATGGCCAATCCCTGGAGTCAGTCGAGGAGATCAGAGACCTGGGTGTCCTAATGGACAGATCTTTCAAGTTTACTAAGCACCAGGACAGAGTAGTTTCAAATGCTTTTTCAGTTCTGGGCTTTTTGATGAGATCCACAAAGGGCTTCACTAACAAAACAACAGAACAACAACAAAACCTTGTTCCATCTCTACAAGGCTATTGTCCTGCCGCGCCTCTGCTACTGTTCCATTGTCTGGTCTCCCCATTTTCAACAGTGTGTCAACCGTATGGAATCCATTCAGCACAGGCTTATAAGATATCTGGCTAACAAGGCTGCTTCACCAATGAACAGATTTGATCACGATTACTCCCATCTGTACACTAGGTTCAGCTTACCGACGGTCAAATCCATCCATCACTATTGCATCACTATACAGGGTGTATATTAAATGAGTGCAATAATTTCTAGTGGTTATAGATCTTCATAATTCTAGTAAAAAATTCAAATACGTTTTTTCTCTAAGTGACACCAGTGTTGATAATTAATTATTGAAAATGCAGACTTTGGCGCCGCACGTTTTTAGAAAGGGTAGTAGCGACTTGACCTTGAACCTGTGGCGAAACAGCTGACAGCTGAGCGAGGGAAAGTCCCGTACGTGCTTTAGTTTACGCTCGGCAGTTGTTTCTGTTTATCGGGTTTCTTGGTAGTTATTTTGTGGTTTTGTGTTTCACAATGGACAATTTTAGTAGTGGTGAGTACGTGGACATGTAACTTGTTTATGATGAATGCAGAAAAAATGCGGCGGCCGCTCAAAGACTTTATTCGCGTGATTGTTTTGACTTTTGTTTTGCCTGATTTATATTACAGTATTGAATTTATTTTTGTTTTCTTTTAATATTCATTTCAACTGCGTCCATGATTTTTTTTTATTACATTTGTAACAAGGCCTTTTTTGCCGTTTAAGTTTTTTTATAAAAATAAATAAATAAAATATGTTTAGTTAATTGTTTACTACCATCTCGCATGTTTTTTCTGTATTATTTAAACATGGACTCGGAGTCGGTACATTTTTTTCGACTCCGACTCCTATGAAATTTGCGACTCCACGACTCCGACTCCACAGCCCTGGTACAGCGTTTTGTTCAATTGCCACTAAATTTAAAGAAATAACGTTATTAAAGTTAATTTCGGTATCTGTTAACGTAGGTGACAGTTTATGACGTCATCCGGTTAGTATAAAGACACTATAGGCGATTTTACGTGGAACGGTTCGGTTGCGGTTCTACTACCGATGTGAACCAATCACGGTCCACTACACCGGTCTGCTCACTTCGTGTCTAAAATTCGTTCATTTCTGCGCATGACGTCACTGCGAGAAGGATGTTGACACGGACACCTAGGCAACCAAATACATCCTTAAGTTTTTGACTTTTGTAGGTGATTTAGGTCAAAAAGGTTTGAACGTCACAACAACATATTGGCTACCATGGCAACGATCGCTACTTCTCGCAATGACGTCATTTATAGATGCGCGTGAGCAAACCATGGTGGGCCGTAGAACCAATCATTTTCACATGGCGATTGATGACGTTACGGTTTCAGTTGGTTCGATTCGGTGCGTCAAAATCTAGAACTTGTCTAGAAAAATATCTGTCATCCGGTTAATACAAACAAACTACATGTGATAAATTATTTATTACTGACGTTCATCAATTTTGCAAAGTTTTATATCAGTAAATATGGAGCTTATAGACGATATTTTAGAATATTATAATGGAAACGTGTAAGTGAAAAAAGTTTCACCTAAGCGTTTTTATGACAACCAGCTTGATTCAGGTAAAGAACTACTTTTTGCTCTAGTATCCAAGTTAGAAACTGACTATTTCAGTGGTAGGATTGAACAAACATTTATGTATAAACGATTTTGAAAAAAAATGTTTAGCACACGTTAGCAATGTTATCCCCTTTTTTCCAGTCGCCCTGTTGTACTACCCTTGCTAATACTAACACTAAGGCTGGGGCCACGGACCGAGCGACAGCGGGGCGTTGGCGTCGGCGATCGTTGTGGGCGGTCTGGGGTGGGGCATACATTCGTGGTGGCGTCAAATCCATAGGCGCGCCGTATAATTTTGTAATGGGTACCGGTAAAATTTAAGTCAATTATAAACAGACAAAATCTATGGTTCTCGAATTATGTCAATACTCTATTGTTAAATAGAAATCTAAAACATTTAAAAACAGTATTTGCAGATTTATAGTACATAAAAAAATATTTAAATGTCAAAGTCAAAATGACAGTTTGATGTTAAATAAATAAAAATACATACTCAACACAACATTTGTTATTAAAAACGAATACGTATGTGACCAGAAACGGACAAACCGCCGTAGTAATAACAAAAAACGATTTTGAGGGAATCAGGTAGCTCTTCCTATTGGCAAAGCGATGAAGACAAAATCAAAAAATCGTTTTTTATCACGGGCGGTTTCTCCGATTCAGGTCGCATATTATAAAAGTAAGAAAATATATACCAACAATACAAATGCTTAAATGATTAATAAAACTTAGTTTAAATATAACTCTTCACGGGACTTCAAGGTCGGAGTCCTGTAAAGAATCTTGGTAGGAAGAGGATGTCCAAAACGGTTCATCTCAATACTTCGACAACATTATCTTTTTCCCAGTATACATTTTCAATACCAATCACGTTTCACGTACCCCTTCCACTTTTCAGGCGTAATTGTGGCAGTGGCATGCTGAGTTAGATCTTTCAAGGCTGTTATGGATAACTCGCCAGTCGTGTTATGGTCGTGTTATGATCCAGAATATAACGCTTTACGTCCGCCCAGGCAAGTTCATTCGGATTTAATTCACACAAGGCGGTAATCGTAGAGGAACGTGCCCTTCATTTCTTATAATCTCATCAATTTTATAGTGTTTTTCTCTATCCTGACTGGTCCGCGTGCGAATTTATTTTGGCCATCAATTCAGTCTTCCTTAAGAATAGATCGTGAGGAACATGCATCTTTTGCAACCATGAACTCATGAACCCAAAGTTGCTACATTTGATATAATTTCACGGGCACAGCTACGGAGAATTTGACCCCATTTTCTTGGCATTATTACCGCCGTGCCGCTACTGTGGTGAGTGACAGTTCTCGATGATTTATTTTGACGTATGTCAAAATAAATCACAATTGCCCAATAAAGCTAAGCATATAACATCTCGGCATAGTCATACATTCGAACTTGTATGAATAATTGGACGTTCACTAGCAGCAGTGAGCGGAATCGTTTGTACTCTTTCTATCATTGTTCTAAGATGTATAGAAAAAAATGCCGCTTCATAGCATAGGTGGACAATGTTACATTCCTTAGACCGCTCAACTTATCTGACACGAACAGTATATACACAACGGTCGCCGACGCCACCGCTCCGCTGTCGCTCGGTCCGTGGCCCCAGCCTAACTACCTTAACTTATTCATAATAATATATATATTTCTTACAATTGTACAGCGTCTGTGCTGGAAGTCGTAAGTATGCAATATTTTTTGACCAGATGGCATAACGGATGAAATTATAAATGTGTTACCCTTCTGTAATGGTACATTCTGAAACAGAGAAGATACTTGTAATCGCAGAATTTTCCCAGTGGCCGAACTTTTTAAAATCAACGCGATTGAGGTAAGGCACTCATCAACGGTACGCAGTAAAAGTGAACATACTAGCACCTGTAAACACGGTAATTACCGTGTGTATGGCAACTCTGATTTGAACACATCAGTACGGACATGCGGCCACAAGTTGCCTGTACAGGTTTGGTAACGTATTTCTGCAGTGAAAGCGCTGTAATTACCTTAACTCTACCATCAATGATAGAATCCTCGAATGGTACACCAACATAAAAACTTACTTCTACTGTCTTGAACCAAGTTTTCACTGCAATGGTCCATTTTCCTGATTCGTCCAAACGCACATTCATTGTAGGATTACTACGACGAAAGGGTCTTCTGACAGCAGAAGGCACCCCTATTACAAGAAATCACTAGATAAACACTGATGAACGATAAGAGTTATTCAACTGTGTGTCTGTGTGTTCGTGTGTCCATGTGTCCGTGTGTGCGTGTGTCCATGTGTCCGTGTGTCGGTGTGTCCGTGTCCGTGTGTCCGTGTGTCTGTGTGTGTCCGTGTGTGTGTGTGTGTGTGTGTGTGTGTGTGTGTGTCCGTGTCCGTGTGTGTGTGTGTGTGTGTGTGTGGGGGGGGGAGGGGGCGCGCGTGCGTGCGTGCGTGCGTGTGCGTCTGCGTGTGTGTGTGTGTGTGTGTGTGTGTGTGTGTGTGTGTGTGTGTGTGTGTGTGTGTGTGTGTGTGTGTGTGTGTGTGTGTGTGTGTGTGTGTGTGTGTGTGTACCCGTTTTTTTATGGCGACGATTCCGGAGAAACTACAAAAGGTATCGGGACGAAACTCTATTTCATCGACTGCATTTGGTCGTACTGCATTTACAGGATTTGTCAAATATTTTGATTCTAATGAGTAGGTAGTGTCAAACGCTAATGTTTTTACAATACCTACTGTCAATATAATCAACATATCTGTCTAGTTCTACTACTTTTATTTTAATGCAGACATGGCCGATCTCGATCAAATAGAATCTCATGCAGTTAAACAATTAATTTTATATATAGTACGATAAAGTCATGTGCCTGTCCACATCAGATATTTTTCTTTGCCGGTAGGCTAGAAGAACAATTTTATTATTGAATCAACAAATATTGTGTTGATATTTAATGTAATATAATGTGTGTCAACAATAGAGAAATTATTATTATTATTACTTAAAATAGCATATATAACAATGATTGAGTAAGTAGATTAGATTTTAAATAGATCTATTCACTGTCAGAGGAATTTCCAGTCTCACAATAGACAAGTCATTGTTAGGCCATTGATTTAAAAAAAAGTCCGCTTTTTATTTTTCTGTGTTATTGAACACCGAAAATTCGTTTTTGGTACCAAAAACAAATTAAAAATATAAGCCCCCTTAGCTGAAAGATCACTGAAAATTTGCTTGTATGCTGACTGTAAAGATCTATCCTCTTTTCTAGTAGCCTCTTGCCACCTTTTCTTACAATAGGACCCAAAAAACAATTATTTTTGGAAAGGTAAGGTAAAAATCCTCTGAACAGTTTGTACGTAAAACGACAAACGCATTGGTATGCAATACTTGGTCTGCGAATTGACCATTGTCAATAGTCGTATTTTGTTATGAAAAAATCAGTCGATACTGATCCTGAAAGAAATAAAAAGAAAAACCAATTTTAGAAATTTTCTCACTAATTCCACTATTCACATTTATCACAAAAAATTCAACATCGCCAATTTTAGTTACCATTTCAGTAAGAACAACTAGGAGAATGTGCAGGCCTAATAGGCCTGCTGGTCGACCTAGGTAGATCGCCGAAGCGTTAAGAGGGAAACAAAAAGCCCGGATGCTGCTACACGCGCGACGTGATTATCTCGTACGTTCGAAGCGGTTACGGGGCGCCATCTATGGCTTCGTAGCGTAATGCCAACAGCGACATGATGATGTGCCGCCGTCTGGTGACCGCGTCGCGAAGCGCGCGGCGGTTGCCTAGCAACCTCGATCGGTTGCCATGACGACGCGCTGGCCTGTACACTCCTAAAGCATAATCCATAAATTTAGCCTAATCGAGTTAAAAAATAACGAGAACTGGCCGGAAATTGGACGAAATCGAAAGCCTAAGCGCTGTACAATCCAATTTTAGGCAGAAAATCGGCGCCTGCGGCGCCGATTTTCGCTTCTCCGAGAAGCAGACCCTTCCCCCGATTCGCCGATTTTCGTAAACTTCTTGCGCGGACTGTGTTAGACTTTTAGTATATAGTAGGGACTAGGAGAATGTGCAGGCCTAATAGGCCTGCTGGTCGACCTAGGTAGATCGCCGAAGCGTTAAGAGGTAAACAAAAAACCCGGATGCTCTTACACGCGCGACGTGATTATGCTCGTACGTTCGAAGCGGTTACGGGGCGCCATCTATTGCTTCGTAGCGTAATCCCAACAGCGACATGATGATGTGCCGCCGTCTGGTGACCGCGTCGCAAAGCGCGCGGCCGTTGCCTAGCAACCTCGATAGGTTGCCATGGCGACGCGCTGACCTGTACACTCCTAAAGCATAATCCATAAATTTACCCGAATCGAGGTAAAAAATAACGAAAACTGGGCCGAAAATGGACGAAATCGAAGGCCTAAGCGCTGTAGAATCAAATTTTAGGCGGGAAATCGGCGCCTGCGGCGCCGATTTTCGCTTCTCCGAGGAGCAGACCTTTCCCCCGATTCGCCGATTTTCGTAAACTTCTTGCGCGGACTGTGTTAGACTTTTAGTATATAGTAGGGATAGGGATAGGGATAGGGATAGGGATAGGGATAGGGATAGGGATAGGGATTATTACACAAACAAATACATCCCAAAAAATCATAGACAAGTCATTTCCTTATTTGTTTTAGTTATTATTTATATTTAGTTATAAACTAAATCGTTACAAAACAAATATATAACAATAGAACACAGAAAATGCGTTATTAAGAAATGGGACCTGCTGGTGATGACGCCATATGAAACACTCATGAAACAGTTAACAAGAAACTGTAAAGAGTAAACTGAATTTCCAAACTACGCGTGGTATTTTTGTTCTGAGGGGTTTCTCAGCTATTAGTTCACAGAATCGTCCAAATTAAATATAAAAGGTATATAATTTTCAGTATTTTCCGTCTGGTAGATTTTTGTCTTTGGGTTCGTTTTTGACAAATCTGTTACTGAATCTGACATAAAATTGACGGGTTTTTGCGACTTTTTTACGGAGAAGACACG
Organism: Aphodius sticticus; assembly: GCA_963966075.1. Taxonomy (NCBI): domain Eukaryota; kingdom Metazoa; phylum Arthropoda; class Insecta; order Coleoptera; family Scarabaeidae; genus Aphodius; species Aphodius sticticus. Next base: position 42,760,000 of record OZ014509.1, on the reverse strand, counting down.
TTAAACTTGAAAAAACTACCACATAAAATTTGTAGCCTAAGCAATATTTCCTAAAACTTTTATTGGACCTTTTTCTTGTCAATTTTTTAGAAAGAAATATTGGAAACGTCGTTATAAATTTCTTAGCAACAATTATTGGGCAAACCACGTTTCCAAGTGGTTAGTTAGCAACTTTTTTTTATAGAATCGGCCTGATTGAGGGCGGTATTATCAATGTAGGGCTACAACTTGTAGTTAACTAACTCAGAGTTCATGGTAACTCCCGCAGTTAGATACATTTTGCAATTATCAATGCTCACTTAACTCATAGGTAGGCAACTATCGGTTTGGGCATCAGTCGTGAGTGAGCGAGAGAGCTCTACAAGTATCATCATGCCTAGCGATCTGAAGAAGGTCCACCGCCGAGAATTATTGGAAGAGTTTATTCGTGCATAGCAAAATCAGCCGTGTCTTTATAGCGAATTAAATTACCACTATCATGATAGGGCGAAGTAGGATGCAGCATGTAAGATCTTATTAACTGAATATAGATTAATTGATACAGTGAAGATACAGTGGTTAAGAAGATAAATGCCTTATAGAAGAGAAAAGAAAAAAACATTGCATCTCTCCACTCTGGCATAGGTTATAGGTATAGATGAAATATATGAGCCTTCACTGTTGTTGTTTGACTTTTTGGGAGATCAATTTGGTCCCCAACCGGCAGGAGCACGGCAATGATTGGCATGGTGTGGTTGTCTATTACGGAAATGAGGTTCTAAAATACAGGTTTGGGGGCTCTTTGTTGTTGGGGGCCCTATGCAAATGCTAATTTTACCCATAGGGTAACGCGCCACTGAATATGGCGAGCTTATGAACCATCGGTTTTTGATAATAAAAAATCTGTGGCCAGGCACATGACTTTATCATACTATATATAAAATTAATAGTTTAGCTGCATGAGATATTATTTGATCGAGCTATGTCTACATTAAAATAAAACTAGTAGAACTAGACAGATATGTCGATTAAAGCTGTGTTCGGATATTGTACTCCGTTGACACCGGGTACACCGTCCAAATGACACGTGTTATTGGGTGTAGAAAGGTTAAAGGTGCGTTCCGATTGGTGGCAATGGTTGGTAATGGCGGTGGTAGCAGACAAAATTATAGTGTTTCTCACATGTCGTGATGGTGACACATATTAGTTTGCATGTACATAAACTTGAGTCACTAGCAAATTCTATTAGAAATAGTATAATGGCGTGTACCTCCACTTCCATTAGCACTAATGAAAACGCACCTTAACGGTGTGACAATATCCGAACGCAGCTTGTATTGACAGTAGTATTGTCAAAGCATTAGCGTTTGACACTATCTACACCGTCATTAAAATCACATCTGACATATCCTGGCTACTAGTTTTAATGCAGTACGACCGATCTCGATGGAATAGAATTTGCTCATGCAGCTAAACTATTGATTGTACCAAAAAATGTCATAGTCATAAATTATTCAGAATTTCCTCTAGTTTAATTTATTATTTAACTATTTCGACGAAAGTCCAGAAATTCCGGCTTATTTACAAAATCTTTCAAAAATGCTAAGACTAAACCTCCTTTGAACCCCTTTTAACAGAAAGCTTTTCAGCTCTAAGTTTGGCCATGAAACTTCTAAATATGAAGTTTCGTCCCGATACCTTTAGTAGTTTCTCCGGAATCGTCGCCACAAAAAACGGGTACACACACACATACACCCACATCCACACACAGACATTTTTTTGTACCTTGGTCAAAAATGTTCAGGGGACCCAAAAAGACATATTTCCGCTAAAATCTCAAAAAAATTTTTTGGCACGATTACAATACTTTACATACTACCAAAATTGGCTTTAAAATTTCAAGAGATTTTTTTTTAGTTAATTGTCAACAGCAAACGCCCTTATTGAAGAAGTCCTCGTGACGAGTTTTCGAAAGCTAGCAACCCTAATACATATGTACATGCACAATAATCGACAGCGTTCTATCGCAGTTCAAAGAAATCTCTATATTTTATTTTGGAAACTTACCCGCAGCCTTAAAATAACCATCTACGTTTTCGCTCCCTTCCAAATAATAATCACCGACAAATTTTGCCATAGGATCCATCCCGAAGGATTTAAAAAATGCGCGTTGAGTTGCATACCCATCTAGACCACAACTGACATTTAATTTTAATACATAACCTTACATAACACATAACCTAACCTATAAAAGTTGCCGGATAATTGCAATTATACTATCATGTCGGAACAAAATGAAAACAACTCGGATATCAAAGAAACGATACCTGACGAATGGATGGTAAAATGTTCATAAATAAATAAAAGAAAGACAACATACATAATAATACATTTTAGATCAGAACATGTGATGTGTATGAAGATGAATACTCTGAATGTAGGTCGATAAAAGCTAGGTTTCACCAGTATTTCATACATGGCAAAACCACAGATTGTACGCAATGGAAGAGGGATGCGGACAGTTGCGCAAGGTGGGCGAATAAACAAGACATGAATGCAGCGGTGAGTACCTAATCATTTTGCAATCATTCCCAATAAAAATTTGTTTCTTGTAGAAAGAACTTATAGATAGCGAGAAAGCCAGGAGACTGGTACGGTTGAAAGGCCACTATGGCAATAATATTTGGACAAAAAGGAAACAACCACCTAAAGATTGGAACAAACCTTTACCTGAGTATTTGCAGAAAGAATATGAAGCTACTTATTTGAACGTGAAGGCAAAAGAAATGCGCGGTGAAGTGGAGCCTTCGTTTGATACTTCCTCAAGTTGTTCAATTATGTGATTTGTATATACAGTAGAAACTCGTTAATGTGGATTGTTTGGGAGATGATGATTGATGAGATGATGCCGATGATGATCGTGAAAAATGTCAAATAAATAATCTTACCTGGATCTTCCTTCCTTTAATATTTTTACAATAATTTTTGATAGTGTTAGTACTGTAATAGGCAAATTCGGTTCTTTGTCGGCAGCAGGCAATCAACGATGTTCACAAAGGATACCGAGGTGCCGCCCGGCAAAAGATAGGCAAAAAATGTGTAGCAAAACTGTCCAGCTGATGTAGTTTTGGCTTTGTCTAAGTTTGCCTCAAGTCAGTATTTTTAGATAGATTTCTAGATTATGATTGATATATTATTGTTTGGGTTTTGTTGTAAATCATTGACCGCAGTATGTTAAATTCAGTCATAATAGTCCCTACTTGGTTGACATCTTTTGTTTTGGTGATGTAGAATCTTTGACTAGTGACTATTGGGATTGCCGGATTAACGAGATTTTACTGTACATACCTTTAGCTCAAAATACAACTAGTAATTACTGCTCGATGATGGTTTATTAGTGGACAAACATTAAGTTTAGGGAATATTATGGTTGTCACTTGTTATATTATCACATACAGGATTAGTCAAAATTACCGGAACACCTAAATAATTCTTCAGCAGTAAATAGATTCAAACATAAAGATTTTTGGTTTTAACTAAGGTTTCGTGTAAATATATTTTCAATTCGCAGGATGTTGATTTTATTCTGGAAATTTGGTAATCTTTCCTTTTTCAAATAGAACACTGTATATTTTTACATTTTTAATTCTAAGATTAACTGTTAGAATTTTTTGTAGATCTTTTTTTTATAAACTGCATTATTTTTTAGTAATTATAAGCAATTAATCAAAATTAGTCAGAATTACCGGAACATATAAATAATTCTTCAACCGTAAAAAATTTGTAAACAAAACTTTTCAATATATTTTGTTCATTTTATTGTGGAAACTTTCTTTTTTTAATACAACAGTCTGTATCTTTTAACACTTTTAATTCTAGGAGTTTATTTGTAGGAATCGATTATTTATAAAATGCATCATCTTTGAGTTGTATGTAATTAATCGACAATTAACAGATAAAAAATCTAGAAAAAATAACAAAACAATGAAATTAAATTAAATGTTCATTAACTGCCAAATTAAAATAAATGTATGTACATATATATGTGGGAAAATATTCTTAATTTAAAGTTCAGGAGTTTTGATTATTTGCTTATAACTTTGATTATTATAATTGCTTATAACTAAAAGATGATTCATTAAATTAAAATTATATCAGATTTACCCATACCACGGTCAGTTTTATTTCTGTTATAAGAAAAGTTACGTACAATCTAAGCCGGATTTTTCTGAAAATATTATAAATGTTTTTAAAATGCAGAAAGGAACATTAAGTTGTCATATAAATAATATTGTAGTAAATATTGTTTTATAAAGGATAATTTAATAAAGGATGAGTTAAATAAATACTCTTAATTTTGCAAGAATATTAACGCTCATACTAGTTTGGAACAACAGATCAACATTATCCAAAATCTTGTAAAATACAAAACAATCAAAAGAAATAACTCAAAATTGTAACATAAAAAATCACTGACGCATAATTCTGTTGCCTGATGTCTTGTGCCTCTTATAATTGATTTTGACAGTAAGTTTAACATTTTTAAACTTTTTTAAGGCATATTTAAGTGATTTTTTCTGTTACAATTTACCCACCTTCTGATTGTTTTGTTTTTCTAGCTGTTGGCTGACGATGATTTGGTGATCGAAACTAGTAGGTACTAATGTAAATTTTATGCAAAATTAACAGCTTTTCTTTAACCCCTCTCATTTATTAAACATTTTTGCATTATGGACCCGTATCAAAGTAACTATTGTATTTATTTATTTCTGTTGTTTAAATGTACATTTAGTATAACTAAAACAGTTAGTGTTTTTCGAAGTTTTGATATTTATTCTCCACTACACACATTATGTACAAATGCACTGCACGCCACTGGTAGTCACTACTTGGTAATCACTAATCAGTAATCACGCACAGTTTCCTAATTTCCTACCAAATAACAAACAAACCACAGAATTCGGAGTGTGAACAAAATCGCCATCCCTACCCGCAACTCCGCGCCGTTGGCTACCGCAATTGCGTTGCGAGGTTGGGCCGGTTGGGTATTTTGTTTCCCGGTTGGTGGCAGTACGATATGGAATCTCCTGTAATAAACACGCTCTTGCTCAATTCATTTCAGATTTCTGATTCGGACGTGACTCACTGAGACCGTCGTCGGTTTTAATTTCTCATGACTGTATGAATTATTTCCATTCGCGTGTAAATAACAACGCTATCTCCCTAAGTATTAAATCAAGATAATAATTTAACTGTAAAGTACAAATACACATATCAGCGATACATGTAAACAACGAGACCGCGTAAATTATAGTGCTAAGTTGAACGTGCCTGAGATAACAGAACTATGGCTAATAAAGATGACTATGTGACGGAGTACCGGAAATTCTTCGAATACTTTGCCCAAACAGTCAATCCTAACGATCAGCTACCTGTAAAATTGGCTAGTTATAAATTAGTGAATGTGGAAGTTGTTGGCGGTATTATAGATTGGACGTCGCAGTATTTAACTCAGAAGTAAGTACTTATTGCATGTTTCATTTCATCGCTTTTCCCTAGTACCTAACCTTTTCTTAGCCAACGGGAATGATATCTACGTAATAGGACGTAACTCAAAGGATTCTATGCTCAAAGGGTTAGTAATAAACCATTCCGCACTGCACGTGTACTCTTGAGATCTGAGATCATAATAATAAACAAAAACATAGTGTGCTAACAAACTATGACAACTTATTAACCATTTATATGCTGTGTTTTGTATTTAATTAATAGCCTTTCTGATCAGTAATATTTAAGAAGATGTGCACTCACTTTAATCTTTTGATAATAACCGGCAGTGCCTATAGTAGTAACAATAGATTATACAAACTAGATTTACTTGACTGGGCCCTGGAATAGAACAAGTGAATGTGATATCCGTCATTTTTTCCTACAACCTAACCGATCAATAAAGTTCTGCGATGCACTTGACAGTTAATTGCAGTTTTTACTGAACAATCACAGAAATTTAGTGCATTTACGTCGAAGGAGAGTAACAAAACAATATTCTATTCGTGCTTTTTGCCCAGCGACCGGTTTCGAGAGCACCTAGTTGCTGCAAAGTGTGGCACTGAACGTGAACGATACCACAACCAAACGCCAAATTGACTACTGACTACAGTCTAGTAAAACAATCTGTCAGTGTTGATCATACCATACCTTTCAATTAATTTGCGTATGTTTTTGTTAGTGTTTAATATTATCAGGTAAATGTTTCCGCTTTATCCTTCAAGGTTAAAGCAAAAAAAAACAGTCTTGATCGTTTAACTTTTAGTAGAATTTGCAAAAATCTAACTTAACCTCAAACTGTTTCAACACATCATACTGGTCTTGACTCGTGTTTTTCGCACAGGTAGACTGCGTAAGCTACGTAATCATGAGTCTCGGGGATTGGACACCGCAGGAGGAAGCTATGAACTCGGTTATAGACGTTCTCCAGGAGTCTTTTGTACCTGACACGGAAATCCAGAAAAACGTTCATCAAAAGATTGCTCTACTTCAGACTTATCCAGATTTTGTTAACTATCTCCTATTTGTTCTCGGGAAGCCCGAATCGTTCTCAGAAGACGTACGTGCTCTGGCCGGCATCATACTAAAAAACAACATATCAGCTACATACCCAACGTTAAACAATGATACCATCGCAGCAGTTAAATCAATACTTCTCCACCTGCTGAAGGACTCCTCCAAAGACGTACGCGCCAGCGTCACCTCCTTGATCAACGTTGTGCTATGGAAAGGGGGCCTAACCGCTTGGCCGGATCTACTTCCATTCTTGATCAATCTTCTCGACTCCCCAGATGCACAAATTTCCGAAACAGCTCTCTCCGCTCTATTCAAAATTTGCGAGGATTACTTGACAAACCTTCAAAATACCGAGGAACCCTTTGACAGTTCAATAAAAATCGTTCTTACAAAACTAGTGAACTGCGTTACGAGCAAACATTTTGCGGTACGAAGGAATGCATTGAAAATTCTTAACGAGTCTCTTCAAGAGCATTATGATGCAATAAAAAAGGAATTTGATTCGAGTTCCTATCTGAATAAGTTGCTCCAAGTTGCGTACGATGAGAATTTAGAAATCCAGAAAGGTGCTTGCTTGGGATTTGTGACATTTATCGAGAACCGAGATACTGTAATTTTACCGCACATGAACAGTCTTATCGAATATATGGTGCAAAAGACGCAAAGCGAACATAATGAAATTGCTTTGCAAGCGTGCGAATTCTGGCTGGCTTGCTCAAAGTTACCAACGTGTCGAAACATTTTACTGCCCTATATTGATAAATTACTGCCTATTCTATTGAAAAACATGAAATATTCCGATTACGAAATCAACGGTCTACAAGCGTCTTTAGGTGAAGACGACCACCTTCCTGATAAGGAAGAGGATATTAAGCCTTTTAATATGTCCGATCATGCGGGAGATAATGAAGAAGAAAACAATTTTGATATCATTGAGTCCGTGGACGAGCCTTATATTGGATGGACATTGCGAAAATGTAGTGCAGCGTCTTTGGACGCTTTATCGGTTAAATTTGGAGATGAGTTGTTACCATCTTTTATTCCCCTGTTAAATGAAACTTTGAGTCACGGTAACCCTCTAGTCAAAGAATCGGGGATTTTAGCTTTGGGGGCCATTGCCGACGGTTGCATGATTGGATTGAACCCGTACTTACCAGAAATGATTGGCTTTCTAATGAAATGCATGAACGATAATAATTCGATTATTCGGGTCATCACCTGTTGGACATTAAGTCGTTATATGAGGTTTATTGTTAACGAAGAACCACAAGAGAATTATTTTATTCCCGTGATGATGATTCTGTTGAAGCATTTCTTAGATGGTAACAAAAGAGTGCAGAGAGCGGCGCTATCAGCATTTTGTGTGTTCCAAGAGGAAGCAAACTTTAAGTTGGTACCATTTATCGATGTTATCTTACGAGCGTTTGTCGAAGGATTTAAGCAGTATAAATTCCGATCATATTTCTTACTTTATGACGCAATTGCGGTTTTAGCAACAGCTGTGGGGAATAATTTGAATAAGCAGCAGTACGTTGACTGTCTAATGCCTCCACTGATGCAGAAGTTTAATACTATTGACGATTATTATGACGATCAGTTTTTGGCTTTAACCGAATGCTTATCGAATGTAGCTGCTGCGCTGGAGATTGGATTTTTACCTTACGCTGAAGTCGTCTATTCTAAATGTCTAACAGTAATTAATGAAACGGTGACGGCTTCATTAAATTATGCTGAACGCCCGGAGTACTTTGACCCTCCGGATAAGGAGCCGATCTGTGGGGCCCATGACTTACTTTTAGCGATGGCATTTGGGCTGAAGACGTACTTTGTAAAGTTTGTTACGAATAGTAATCTTGTGCAGCAGTTGTATTACACCATGCAAGACGAGCTGCCTCTGATAAGACAACCAGCCCTGGCATTATTTGGGGAAATTATAAAGTTATGCTATCCATTTATAAGTGACCAGATCCACGACTACGTCCCAGTGGTCATTGAGAACTTGGACAAGAGGTTTGACGGGGCTTGTAATAATGCTGCTTGGGTTATCGGGAAGCTTTGCTTTGCTATGGGAAAAAATATCGAGCCGTACATTGGACAAATCTTCGAGCATTTTGTTGAAATCCTTCAGAGTTGTATGGGGTCGAAAGGGATGTACCAAACGGTTGCTATATCACTGTGCACACTTGGATTGGTATGTCCTGATGAAATTGCTGCTCATTTATCCACAATCTTAAAACCCTGTTGCACTGCAATGCGAAACGTTAGGGACTGCGAGGAGAAGGAAGCTGGTTTCCGAGGGTTGTGCGAGCTGGTGATTCGCAATCCTCCAGTTTTGATCAGCGATTTTATATATTTCTGTGACGCGGTGGCCTCCTGGAACTCGGTGCGTCCCGACTTGAAAGAGATTATAAGGAACATCCTCCTATCTGTGAAGCATCACTGCGGGGAAGGTTGGCTGCCCATGTACGATCAATTCCCGCCAATGCTCAGGGTCCGGTTGGCTAATTTGTACGGCGTGTGAAAGAGCTGATCTATATCTGACCGTAGACCGGGGTTGTAACTTCGCGTTAAAGGGGTGGGCTCGCGCGCACGCTCTCCGAACAAGATACCATCCGCGTTTTTTTAGTCAATGTAATGAGGAAACTAAAAGGCAGAAACCGCTCTTCGCGAGGGAGGGTCCGTTGCATCACTTTGTAACACGCAGTTTTCATTTTGACCGAGAAGGATCGTAAATGATGATAAGGGGATCAAAATACTAAATAAATAACTTGCCATAAGCATGAAGTAAACGAATTGATAAGTGCTAACAGTATTATTTTTTGTTTTTTTTTTCTATCGAGTATCGGGGACGGACTAATTTTTTTTGAAGTACGAGAGACGTAATCGCCCGGTATTTCGGAGACTGATTTTCAACAAAATTTCCAGCTCATAAGTGCACACAATTTTCAATTATGTACAACTTATTTTTTTGTTGAGTGCCAAATATAATAGTTTGACTGCGACGTTTGTTCATTGTACTGCATGCATTTGTGTAGTGTAACTTGTTCCATGGCTGTGTGAACGTCAATCGTCAATATTAGGTTTGGTTCTCGCTGGTGGATGGGGGTATAATAGCAGAGGGTTTGTATTGCACCTGATAAGAAGGTGTTACCCCAAACATTCACTAGCTGGACCATACTTTTATTATTATTACTTTATATACCACGTAAGGATGATTTAATTTTAATTGGCAAAATTCTATTTACTTTTATTGTCTAGTCTGCAGCCTACAAATGATTTTTGTAAATCCAATAGTATTGTATACCTATTATACATGGAACCTGTTCTTCCCTGTTTTTGAATAAAGAAAAATTGTATCTAAACTTGTTTTTGTTTCATACCAGGCAATCAATATATTTAACCATTATTGACGAGATAAGATAATATTATTTATTTGTGATAAAATGTGATTAATTCTAAAAAGGATTTATTTTGCTGGTTTTTTAAAATGTTTTTGTACCTAATGCCATAAAAGAAAAAATAACAAGAAATTGAAAAATCAATTTTTGCGTAAGATATTGCCAAATATTTATAGAATATAAAATGCTGAAGCTGATTGCAGTATCTGGTCTAACATTAAGTAAAAAATGTCCAGTACAAACTATAAGATACCCCAGTGGTAAGTATAACTATGTAAAAAAACAAAGTTAATTTATTATAACAAATCAAATACACGTGCGCAGTACACTGTTTGTAGTAGGTACATAGTAGTAATTACGACTAAAAATGATGGAAAAATCAAAACATAATTTCTCTGAATGTTGATGCAACCGTCTTTTTCTAACTAGTAGCTTCACTTAACTTGGGTCGCTTTTGCCGATCACCTTTAGTTTATAAACCATATGTAAAATTTTTTTAAGGATTGGCGACCGATTAAGCCTACCACACAAATCATTCAAAATCAAAATGTACAAGGCGTTCGATAGAGAGAATTAAATTAATATCCGAATTGGCAAGATTGTTAATGAACATAACGGGTGATCTAAAATGATGAAGGACCGTTTGAATTTCCCGCTACAGTTTTGAACGTATTTAGTGTTACTCGGATGGTCTGCGTGCAGGATACAGGTTATGATCATCACTGTCAGATACCATAGTGGACTCGTCAGTTAAGGTGCGTTTCGATTGGTGGTAATAGTAGGTAATAGCGGTGGTAGCAGACGAAATTATAGTATTTCTCACATTACGTGATGGTGACTCATATTAGTTTGCATGTACATAAACATGAGTCACTAGCAATGTTCTATTAGAAATACTATAATGGCGTCTACTACCACTGCCATTAGCACTAATGAAAACACACCTTAAGGGTTACGTTCCTCTGCAACAATATTTTATCTCGTCGGGATATATTTTGTAATAAATACTATATTATTTTATTTGATTTAAGATATGACCATTGACTTATGAGAGATGTTTTTTATTTGATATTTAGATAATGGGTTATTTTCATTTGAATACATATGAGAGGATTTTATAATTTGGTATATTATTTTTGTTATATTTGAAAATAATTTTTTTGAAAATTTATGTTTCTACATATTATATTTATGAAATACACAGTAGTTTTAAAATATGATGTCTTGTTAAAGTTTTATTCATGTCCAATGTCTTTACCAAGACTAACCAAGACTAAAAGACTTCCAAAGAATACCTACGCCACTGAACTAAAATAACAGCTGTCATTTGCAACCATTACCAACATCACGATTATTCAATGTGGCGGGAAATTCAACCAGTTCTTTGTACATTTTAGATCACTCTGTATACGTATAGTCATCTTTATTGACTTTCTTCACATTTGATTTTACTGGAGATGTTTGAATGCTTGCCGGAGACCCGAGATCATTGAGTTTAATCAATGCCCGAGATTAACCTCAATGCCACAGACTCCTGACAACCCGGGCGGAAGGGTGAAAATTTAATTTAATATATAAATGTGTATATTGGCCAAATAATATTGTCGTGTCATTTATAATTTATAATGATTTTTTTCGTACCTCTCACTGCTGATGCAAAAGCACTTACATAGCTCAACAAATAAATGTCAGTATATCGAAGGAAGATGTAACCAAAGTTACAATGTGTACACGTAGAAGCGCAAAGTGAAATATGGCAAAAAACACATTTTTTTTCTATTTTGACGTCATTTTTTCAAAAGACTGATGTGCTGGGCTACAACAGTTAAACAAAATACTATTAAATTATATACGAATAACTCCAATAGAAACAATAACCAATACGAAATACGATACCGTATAATGGTGCATTTATGATGCTCCTTATTTTCAGATCCAGATTATATTTTTGAGGTGTAATGTGAAAAGTGAAAGCATTGAATTGATAGGATCTACGCATGAGTTTTTCCTACAGACCTGCTAAGGCACAGAAGCATAAATCTGATAGCTTTGTTTTCACAAAACGACGTTAGATTTAGAAAGCATTACTTACTTCGAAATTACAGGCAGCAGTGGAGCTAGTTTTAATGCCTGATCTTATCTTGCAAAGAGATGGAGAAATGAACGATATGATAATATCGCACATAACTGGCCGAGCTAAGCTAATAAATCTATGTTCAGTTATGAAAATAAATACAAAAAAAATTGGCGGGTAGCATGTTCGAAGTGTGCGAGGCCCAAAGGGCCACAGCCAACGGTTCTAATGACGTGTAATTTAATATTTATCTCTCAAGAATTGCGGTCAATTAATCGCTTGCGTCTCTAGAGGTTACATTCGTTAAGTTTAAGGTGACCAGATTTTGATTAAGGCACAGCGGGACATAAGCGGGGGGGAGTAGTAATTAAAGCCAAATACGTTATGCGTAGCAAAAGTCTAAAAATCGATGTATCCTAGGTGTTTTAAAAATAAATATATGTATTATCATGTGATTTTGAGTTGGGTTGGGTACACAGAATTTTACGTTTTCGTGATGCTGATCAAAACAATTATTTTACACCAAAAATTGTAGAGCTTCTTTGTTTTACCATATTTATTTCATCTAGATAAATGTTTAGAATGTTTTTTTTTGAAGAAAACTATAAACTTTAAGCCTCTTGCAGTAGACATAATTTTTTTTCAATTGGTTAATTTATGATATATTAGGTCCATAAAGTCAACTTTATATCGACTTCTTGATAACTCATTTGAATTGTAAAAAAAAAACTCAATTCATGTATATTTTATCGCCAGTGTTCATTCACGTTTTCTCGAGAGAATTTTTAAGATAATTAGTGTTTTTTAAATTGCAAATCGACCGAAAGTTCTATGTTCTAAGTTCCTAACGGAGCGCCCACACATCTCATGTTCATAATACTAGTTTAACCGCCTGACGCTGGTCTGATGATGGGTTTTATACGCACCCGAAATTAATCACCAAAGCAAGGAAATAAATAGATAGCTACAAGAAACACTACTTCTTTCTTTTCTCCCAACCGGGTCACCTTAAGTCAAAATGAGACGTTGAAACTGGCATAATGTGAAGCCTTCTCACGCAAAAATTTCTTTATTGCAGAAAATGCCCGGAGAGCTTACAGGCGCAACTAATAAAGTCCGTCATAGACGAAATAAGAAAGGCCTGCAAGAAGCATCCAGTGTCATGCGGTTACAACCCAACGGATGAAGGTAAGTGTAAATATTTAGTAGTTAAATCACTTGCACAAATATTTTGAGTAGGAATTTAGGAAGGGGACAAGTTCTAAGATATGAGCTCGCCCAGTTCATATAACACGATGAACTACAGCAACTTGCTATATTCATTACAATTATCATAACATTACGTCATGTATCATAACGTCTCTGTCTCTGTATCATAACGTCACGTTTACTCGTCACGTATGAATAATGACACCGTTAGCATTTATGTTATTCAGTAAATGTTTGCTTTATTCTTAAAAAACGGTATTACTAGTAAAATAGAAGTTATTTCAGTAAAAATGAAGAAATTCCAGATTTCTGGATAAATGACTCAGAAGGTAGAGCGTTGCTCTCTACTGACTACTATCTGTTACAAAACTATCAAGCCCTCCTAGATTTAAACTAAAGCACCAGAGGAGTATAAAAAAAGTATTGCTGTTTTAAATAATAATATTCTTTATTGCAATAAATAAAAATTTCCAAAGGTATATATAACACATATTGTTATTTAAAATATAACCATTACTCTGCATACAAACAAACAAAAGTTAGCAAAAAGTGGAGTTAGGCCATTTTTGTATTAGGACGACGATATGTTAACCGCTACCTTCCGTGCTTGCACACAGAAAAGTGATTATTTGGCACGAGAAAACATAATTTCTTGAATTTATTTACTAGATTCAAATGCATATTTACTTCGATGTAGAAAGTTAGGTATATACAAGAAATGCCACATACTCAATCTAAGTAAAGTCATTTCTCAGATAAATGCTGTCGACAAATAAATTTTTCGTCCCAAAAATGTCAATTTCTCCAACGAAGTAATAGTAAATCCATCCAAGTGCGTAGTTACTTGATCCAAGAAAATATAAGACATTTAATATAAGTAAATATTGTTTACTGAATAAAAACCCACCAACTGTTTAACTGAAGTGATTTTCACTTCTTTCAAGTAATCCCTTTCTCTGGAATAAATATGCGCACCGTGATTTTGTTAAGACTCGCGCGCCCGCGCGTGGTACTGGGCGCCAGTACGGCGCGTAAAGGAGGCAAAGGAGCCTAACCTAGTACGCAAAACAACAACGAAATACCCGTAGGGGATGTGCCTTGTGATTTATTGGGGATGTGTATTGTGATTTATAGTGTACAATAAACGTTTCAACACGGAATAGTTTGATGTAACGCACGCAACAGTTTAGAACTGGTGAGTAAATATAACATACCTATCTTGTTAATTAGCAATAGAAAACGTATTGGTGCCAAATCTTTAAAATTCTTACATTAAGTAGCTAAAAATATTTACCGGGAATAAAAATATACACTACATTGAAGACTGTTTACTTACTTCACCAGAGTAACCACTTTCTTAAATCTAGTAATTATTCCAAGAAATTTCACTAATAAAATTTCTTGGTTGAAGTCAATCATCTCACGCGTATATACGAACCTACCAACTACTTCAGCAAAGTAATTCTCTCTTCGTTCGAGAGATCACTTTTCTGTGTGTGAGGGAACCCTTATCTCTCTCGATATAATCCACTTTTCCAATTTTTATTTTCGGAAGGCAGAATTATTGAACCGATAATTTTATCTCTGGTTACTAAAATCAGGTTTTAGACAGTTTGATATGATTTATTTCCGAAGTCTTTCAAAATATCTTTTCAGTTTGTTGATTCACATACCATGACTGGTATGTGAAGCCCTGACGGGCTACATCTGCTTCCTAATGTTAATGCTCTGAAACATATGACGTATGTTTACAAAATTAAAAATGGTTTAATTGCTACTGCTAATTGCTCGTGCACAAGTTACAGAAATCTTTTCGCGTATGATGACAGTTCATTCTAAGGTCGATCTCCCATCAGCCTACACTGGTTGCGCAACGTGCATCCATCTTTGCATCCATCCTTCGTCCATCATCGTAGCAATTAAGAATTCAAGACGTGTGCTCAACCGTTAAGGCGAGGGAATGGACTACCACTATAAATTAAATGCTACGCTACGTATGGCATATTAGTTTCTACGGAAATAAGCATTAAAATAACTGTTTCACCCGTATACATATTTCATATTGGCCATACCGCAGTAGGATGTATACCATTCTTTTATTTTTTTTAACTTTTCCCAGAATTAAAGGAGCATTGCTATTCTGAATAGGTGGATTTTATATACTGGGTGTTGGCTCGTTCGATGTAATTTGATTTGAGGAATGATAGCGTAGGAGATTGTATTCTCTATGCCATTTTATACTAATTGATTGGTTATTTTGTGTATATTTTTTCTCCAAAATTAAATAGAAAATCTATTTCTAAATTCAATTATGTTCAAATGGAATGGCATCACATGAGAAAATTTTTGAGTTGAGGTTTGTGGACCGCATCAAATCAATGCCCTGAGAAAACTTTGATAGAATCAGATAATAGTCAAAATTTTCAAGTTACTGTTTACTTTAAAGGGTTACATTGATACCCATTTAAAGATTTTAGGGCGTTGGGTTCAGTTGATATCAATTCACAAAAATGGCTAAAACAACAATTTATAACCTTCTTTTAATCTTTTATTTAACACTATACCCTGGTAGGAACCTTGATATCAAGCGTGTCCGGATTGATATTCAGCCCAAATGAATCTATTAAAAGCGTATATACACTTTCCATACAATCCACAGATTTATCAGTTTTCTTACAATATTCAATATTGCCTCCTTATCACAAAAAAACATCCTTTTTCTTTCTTTAATTATTAACATTAAAAATAATTAATTAACTTTTCCTTGCTGACGGATGTACTGAAAAAAGCAGGATCAAACACAAATACTGTACAACAACAAAAAATATGAAAGAAATTAAAACTGATTATAGCCGTAGAATCTAAATCAGACATTGCAAAGCGAGTCTGTCTTTAGAGATCATCAGAATATAAATAAAACACTTCTCTACAAAGTTTATAACTTTCGCAGAAGTACGTTTT
Source organism: Aphodius sticticus (assembly GCA_963966075.1). Classification (NCBI taxonomy): domain Eukaryota; kingdom Metazoa; phylum Arthropoda; class Insecta; order Coleoptera; family Scarabaeidae; genus Aphodius; species Aphodius sticticus. The sequence goes on along the minus strand of OZ014509.1, from coordinate 42,743,815 downwards.
ATTTTTATTTTAACAAGAAAAGCACTGGTAACAATTTTTCTTTGATGTGCACGTATTCCAGCTATGTATTTATTATTTTATTATGCTAGTGACGTTATTAAGGGTTTTGTCATATGAATAGATACCATGGTCTGATGACGCTATTGATTTCGGTAAACAATTCTTGGGAGCTTCCAAAACCCTATATAGTGCAGATAATTATTAACTTTTTTTTTTATTATAGATTGATTGGAATGCAATCAGATCGCATTGGAAAATTCTGTATTGAAATATGTGAATAATTTGTGAATTCCATTCATCCTAAACCTCAATCAGATAAAACACTTGGTAGCCATTAAACTTCACAGTCACACTATCTGCATTGGCTTCCGGCTTCCTGCCACTTATGACTTATACGATTTACGTCTTAATTTGTACATACTACGACAATACTTTTGAGTCTATCATTGGATAAATTACAGTTGCGCATTATTTTGGATTTCTTATCGCTCCCGGTATCTTGACGTACGTATAGTATTGACTCTATTGGTGGCCAGATTATTGACTCTATAAGTGCTGTCAAATCTCCATTCTTTTGAGGTTAAATTTAAACGACAGATCATACGACATTGGTGTAATTGAAAACACATTGCACTGCTGGTTAGAATTCAGCTGAGATTGTAGGTCATTCGCATACTTGCTATTTGGTAAATATTTGTACAAATTGATAAGTAATAGAGGATGCCCTTTTTGCACTATGGAGAATAGACACCTCTAGCTATAAGACAATACCGTGACCATAGCGTGATTGCCGCTATGGCCGTATACCAGATGTTAAATAATATTGCATTTTACATTTTATTCTTGTCTTTTGATTTACGATTTTAAACATAAAGTTTTAAAAACTTACACTTGACACAGTACTAGATGCGTACAGTATGCAAGGAATTTTCGATGAGGAAGACAATAGGCTACTTGAATTGTAGCTATTTTGACGGTTGCTTTTTCTAGACATACCTAAAAGACTTAACTTGAACAAATGCTAGAAATTCATAATACGCAACCAATAAATATTAGGGTTATGGTGGGCCTCAACTCAATAGTCGAGGGAGGAACTGATAGCGGGGGTGGTGGCTATTTTGCGTGGGGGTACAGAACAACAGAGAACATATGTAACATATGACAACGTTCAGAAAAAGAAATTGGACCTGTTCCAAATGTCCCAAAGTCGAAACGGAAGTTACAAAATAAAAACATGATAGATGATAGACACACATGGTAACGACATGATATCACCATCAAAAACATATTAAAGAAGATTTATATGGAACGAAAGGTTCTATCCAGCGGCATATTGCAGGAGCAACCTTGTCCCTGTGGTGTGTGAGATCAGAACAAACCTGAAAAGGGTTTATAAAATGCAAATTACAAATAATAAATCTCGAAGATAATATGCCAGCAATTATGAAGACGGAGGGGATGGAGAAAGCCACAATTAAAAGGAGAGACGAATGTCAGAGATGGGGACTGTAAACAAAAACTAGATAGACATAAATAAGAAACAAGATTGGGTGACTAAATTCTGGAACTAATGAAATGAAGAATGCTACAGAATGACAAATACGATGATGTGAGTAAACAAATATCACCGATAAACGTGCTTTGGTGGAGGAGATGAAGAGGAGCAGTAGTTCAATAGTGTAGAGAGAAAATTTGCAACATGATAGGACAAACTGGACAGGGAAAAAAAGATAAATATATGGTGCGAACAAATCTGGTATACGGGAGCAGCAGGAGGACCATAGCATTTTAATAAAATGGACGAAGAGCTTCCCGGACCAGCAATAATAGAAGAAGAAACTGAGGCGGTAATTAATGTAATGACCAGGAAGAGTATTGTACAAGGGTGTCCCACGCTAAAAACAAACTACATTTATGGGCTGAAGAAATCGAAATACACGTTTTTTTCCCATATATAAAAGTTATAGATATCATTCGCTCTACCGCCAGAAAATAATTTTCATGCTTACAGAGTGTCCCACAACGACGTACCAACACAAAGTTATGTTTTTTAATGGAACACTAGGTTTATTATTGCAGTTTTTGATGAAGATTTTTATCCTAATTGTTTTGACATCTACTTGTATTAGGCTATTATCAACAGTTTCTGAGATATTGTGAAATTATTGTCAAAAACTCTTCAAAAAATCATTCTAAGGTAACTAATAAGGATAAAGAAACAAAATAACTCATTTTGGATTGTAAAAGTATCTACTTTTTTTACAGTTATTATTGATTTGCGATTCTAATATGAAATATGAAGATTCCTAAATGTCAAATACTAAAGAATTTTAAATGCAACGCCCTGTATATCTTGACATACTTTGAAAGATCGATAAGTTAGCTTTCCTAGAATGTCTAACTGGGTAGGTCTATCGTCAACAGCTAAAAGGTTATTAAACATCTAAACATTACTTATAACCCATGCAAAATAATACATAAAATAATATAAAATATATAGTTGCCACGACGAAATTCAACAATGGCACAACCGAAATGATTCTTCTGTTCATGCAGCAACTTTTAGTCATTGCAATCTGCTATTATGAATTACACAAACGAACAATTTATGATCATCCAAGAATTAGTTTTATTAGTACCAGTCCGAAATTATTTAAATTTTGTATTATTTATTTACGTAATGTACAATATTATTTAAAGAATTTTAATGAGACCTTGACCTTAGGTTGGTTGAGCAGCACGGAAAAAAACCGCAGTCCTACCCAGGGCTGCGGAGTCGGTAAAAGAATTCTCCACTCCGACTCCGACTCGAGATATTTTTCGTGGACCGACTCCGACTCCGATTCCGACTCCGACTCCAGAAAAATTGCATACCAAAATATGTTCAAATAATTATTATTTGTAATAAAAATGTTACATATGTAAATAATCATAAATTTGACGCAGAGTAATACAACCGAGCAACATTAAATTTGCTATGAAAACAAAAGCACTACCAGGAAAAAAGAAACAAATTTAATAAATTAAATTTATATTCTAGTATTGTATCTGATTGTATGAAACATATGGCTTGTACATATCAAATTATGTACTCACAAACAAATACTGAAACCATAACCAAACAGAAGTTTTAGTATCCAGCGATGATGTTGGCAAACTGATATTTAAACTGATAATATAATTGTAAATAAAAAACGGCCTATAAGATGCAAAAAGGCCTACTGATCGGACCACAAATGAAAAAGTTATGACCACATAACTATAAAATGTAATTTCTTTCTGCAATTTGTTTTTTCAAAATATCTCTGACATCATTAAGTATTTAACTGTTTTCTCCAGAGAACATACAAATCGGCACTACTTTGTCCATTTAACCGACTTTCTATCTCTAATAATAACAAAATCACCCATAAGACATAGTGTATTATACAAAATAAAATTGGTGGAGTTTCTTTCGACTGTGGATTGTTTCTGAGGTTGAATAAAAGACGCACACAATTGACAATTATACACTCTGAAGTGTATAATTGTCAATTGTGTGCGTCTCGTGCTGACAAATTCTTGTATTTTAGTGTCGTGAATATTAAATTAATAACCACTCACACACCCACCCTTCGTAGCGTGTCTTGGAGGCTCCAAGATTGCCGCCTCATCCGCACAACCCCCTTTGACCTGTCTTAATTTTCACACTAGCCCTGGAGATCTTACCAACGAAACGTAGGCACATGTGCAATTTTTAAGATTAAAAACCAATTAGACTGACAAGCGTCTTTTATTCAACCTCAAAAATAAAATTCATTTTAATAAAAATAAAAATAAATGCAAAATACGTTTAGAAAATTGTTGTGACGAACAACAAACAGCTCAAACCATCCTGCAAGGATGCCCGGAAATAATTTCTAATTATTTTTAAAGCTGACGTCAAAGCACCATTATTATGGCTGCAACAGGTAATCTGGATAAATGATTATTACTACATTGAACTATGGCCCTACTTTCTCAATCTCATTTAAAATTTTTGTTCAAGACCTAATAGAATGTTAAGTTTTATTTGTTTACTGTCTAGTGTCTACTGAGGCAACGTCCATATGGCATGTTTTTCTTTTTCTACAATAATTAAAGCTGGACTCGGTGTCGGTACATTTTTTACGACTCCGACTCCTCTGAAATTTGTCTGAACTCCGACTCCCACTCCACAGCCCTGCTCCTACCATACATTCTTATTACAAGTGGGACAGCCTGTAACGTATATAAATATATATGTCGTAGGCAAACGGTTATTTTAGGTAAAAGCTATTTGCCTGGGCAAATACATATCAAACCATTATTTATATTTTTAAAGCTATTTGCCTAGGCAAATGTATTTGCCAAGACCGTTGTTAGGCAAATAGCATTTTGTTTTCAATCGCGTTTGTTTTAAAATTATGTGAGGTTGTGAGGATGTGCAATCCGTGAATGTTTGTTCTCAAATACGTCATAATTAATATTTAGTCGTTGATTACTTCTGAATAATAATGTATTCTAATCATCATGGTTCTAATGAAGTTACGCCTGATTTGTTGTGACAAGCGTCAAGACTCATGAGTGAAGAGATACGATTTAATATGGATCAATATGGATTTTATTCCACCAGAACAAGACTTTTAGGTTAAAAATGTTTAGTTTCCCTTTTATAAGGGAAGTTATACTATACTGAAAAAACAGTAAATTTCGGAATTCTTATCGACTGGGCGATTTGACGCATCGATGCTAATGGTGATATCACTTAACTATTTGCACACGGAAAACCATACGGAACAAATGTACAGCTCAGTGAACAACTGTGTGTGGAAACGTTTTGCTTGTCTTCATAATGGTTCAACGATATGCTGCGGTGGTTACTGTGATGTTCCAAAACACAGCCGAACCAAGTACGTATTGTTGTGATATGGAACGGAGATGAAGTTAATAACGCTGTGAACAGTCACATAACCTAACATAATTTGAAAATCCAACACTATGCTGACTATGCGCACTGCCGTCTCCTGTTTATCTAAACGCGCACATTTCACGGTCACTTGCGATCAGTGTTACACACTGTTGCTGTTCACTAAAACCTGTCGCAGACGTCATCAGTTATTCTCGGTATCAATCAAATTGGCACAGAAGAAAAAAAATTATTGCTGCCATTTGTATGGCAATGCTTGTCATCAAAGAGTTTTTGTTATACAAATGAGGATAACCGATAGAGAGGAAGGAAGAGAGACCCCATTAGTTGATGATGCTATGGACTGCTCTACCCGTACGGAATGTGTTTTACCGTAGCGAAACGTGACCAATCGATTTCTATACAAAATGCTATTTGCCTAACAACGGCTTTGGCAAATGCATCTGCCTAGGCAAATAGCTTTAAACATATAAATGAAGACTCAATATCCATTTGCCATGGCAAATAGCTTTTGCCTAGGCAAAAGCCTTTTGCCAGAAATAACCATTTACCTACGACATATACATACATAATTAGTAATATATTGTTGGAGTGAGTATAATGAATATCGACACCGAACGGCTAATAAACGAAATTCGGCTTACACGGTGTACACATGCCCACATTTTCACATTCACATGCGTGAAAACAGTAACTTTATGAAACCCAGTGCTAAAAAACATTTCCCTTGCTTTTAAAAGTGTTTCCTAGAAACATCAACAAAAATATCAAGACAAATGTAGTCATGTTCCTCCCTTTGTTGGGGCCGGGCGCTGTCCGTGACTCACATATACCCGGTAGATCAGGCCGTCGTGACACAATCACTCGTCTACACAAACGATAGAATACTGTTCTGACATAACCCCTTTATTGATGATATTTGTTGTAGCAAGCCAACGTAACACGCAGCAAAAGTTGTAAAACTTGCTTATATTACTACTTAGCATGGAAATGTTAAGCTTCTGAAGTGGGTTGCTCTGATTTTTTTCCTTTTATCTGACTTTGAACTTCGTTTGATCTCGCAAGCAGTAAATACTAATAGGTAATAAGCAGTAAATGAAATAAATAAGGTGTAGGCAGGTACATATTTTTTTTCAAAAAATTTGAATATTTCTGTTCAAATTTCGATATGTTATTTGTGAAAATAAGCTATTTTTTACTGCAGGAAATAAAGTTAAAAGTCTATATGAATTGATCTATGAAAGAAAATTAGATAATAAAACATTACATTTTATAGTGCACATGCAGGCCCGCACGAGCCGCCACTGATGCAAATTGAAAAAACGTGGCACCCTGTGATAGTGATTAGGTTCCACCATCACTGACTTTATTAAAGGTTTAATCTTAGCGTAATCTAATAATTCTACTGGATTCATTAGCGGTTTAACGCTGCTTTGTTAAAGCAGTTGATTTTCATCCGGTTGCGTTTTATCACTATAACTGTATGCAAATAGGAGAGCTAATGTGTAATTACAGGCTATGAAACTGACCGCGCTGTCGTCCGGTGTTTTGTTGGTTTTCGTCGGTTATTGAACTTAACATTGTCTATTCTTCACAAAAATAATATTTGACTGGCGTATTTAAACAAAAATGTAAATTGTTTTTACCTTGGAAGTTTTTGAACGATTTTATTAATATTGTCTACATCTTCTGCTTTAGTAATAAGTCATGATGTCTATATTGTATTTAAAACTGAAACTTTAGTCCAAATGTTTATGACAACAATTCTGACAATTCAAGCTACAACGCAATAATGTATTCATCAAAATCGGTTTGAGAGAAAATTGATTTGAGAACTGATTTACTGATGCGTTAATTACTTTCCTAATGCCAGCTATACACGTAACGATAAATCGTAGGGATGCATCTAAGCAGACTGAACTGTGGGGATTTATCGAACGTGTGTACGATATATCATACAGATAAATCGTTTCGATTTGATCATACACACGTTTGATAAATCTGCACAGTTTGGTTTGTGCAGTTAAATCGCTACCATTTATCGTATACATGTTAGCTGGCATTATATCATCCCATTCATACTTTTTTTTAACAAGCAAAAACCTTATATTTGCAAGTGTAATATTATTATATACTGGTAGAAATAGTGTTTAACCCAATTAAATCGCTATTGTACAGGAGCAACAATATATTTTCTAAAAAGAATGTTTATTTGAGTAAAAAATATTACTTTACTCCAAACAAATATCATTTCACTTAATATAAACAAACCATTTTTTGTCTCTATTCAAACAACTAAACGATTTATTTGAGTTAGTCTTTCAAAATCAACAATCACGATAGAATCACTGGTCTCTGTAAAACATTTTCTCAAGTGAATAACCATTCTAGAAACCTAAAATATACGTAAGGTAAGGTTAATGACTATTTAATGCAGTCTATGCTGGATGTATCGGATTCAATCCCCGACCTTTGCATACAGTCTTCAATCGGATGAGGATAAGGTGGTTCCGTTTGCTTTCTTGATGAGACCTGCACGTTAAAGAATTCGTACTGGGGGTTGGAATACTCCAGTACCTAGAAATACAAAATTCTTTTGCGTGTATAGCCAGTCCTAAACGTCGGCGATGTGGAAATGGACCGACGTAAAAATCCCAACTAAAAAAAAAACAAAACGTTTAAACAAAGTTGTTGAAATGCATGAAATGTAAGTCTCACTTTGACTAGTAGCTATGACTAGTAGTTGTTCAACAATATCGGGAGGGTGACGTTTATTGGGATTTTCTCTGAAAATTACTTCGCCTTACCAACTTTGCAATATTGTAAAGCGTTTGTCTCTAAATTGTATTTTCTCTAAAATGTATAATGTATAATGTCCTTGATGTCAAAAAGACTATTGTCAACGAACGTCAAAAGCATTTTTAGCTCTTTACACTCCTTTATATAGAACACTCCTACAACACGAAAATTATATAACTCCTTTATTATAATACTTCTATAAGCTAAGCATTAATTTACAACTTACTGCGAAGACAAACAAGCATCTACCCACTCTGTTTGAGAAGACCGAAGATCGTAATTCCTTTATACGAGATACGAGACAACCCCCGCAATATGTGCTATTTTAATAAAACTCATTGTTTGCTGTTATGCTAATTGTGTGTGTTGTTTGCAGCATACGAACCGTTGAAACTGATGCAGGCCGTTATGGCAAAAACGAACGAGATATGCTTGAGGTACTTGGACAATAGCATGCTGTGTTCACTGCCACCACCAGGCCTACCCCATAATGTAGTTAGTGTATTCGCGATCAAGAATATCAGAAGGAAAATGGAGGATCGACACGTTGTGATACACGATCTAAATACCATATTCAATATTCAGGTAAGAATTTTGTATTTAAGAAATAATGCTGATCCCAGAAAGTTCCAGTGTATTATGCTTGGGATTAGTCCCCACAGATACGTACATAATTTGCGAATGGTACATAAATAATAAATACACTGAAAGACCATAAAAATACCACCTAATATGGTCCTGCATATTTGGTGTTCATAAACTTTTATATTTATAACCAATTTGCATCAGTTTATCGGTGCATCGAAAAGAATGTAAAATTTATCAACATTATCACATGCCATTCCAATTTATGAAAAAAAATATTAGAGCTAATACAGGATTTCTGTTAGTGCAGATTCAGAAACTTCATAGGTTAACTCAAAACTGTGTATCTTCTACAAAATGTAGATAATAGGAAGAATAAAAAATGAAATTGTGATTATAATTGCTATAGATAGAATATTAAGGTGTATCAAAAAAGAACTTCTTTTCATCTATGGACCGACATATACCACCAAAAAAAGTTAGTAAAATTAAAAAATATAGCTCTTCGCATGAGGTCTAAAGAGCATAAACCTCCTTAAACACTTTCAAACACTCTCTGAAAAAGTGTAATCGACCAACTGTAGTGGAAGTTATATTTAATTGAACACGCAAGTAGTAAAATGTAAAGTGTGAGATATTTCTAGGGATTTAAATTTTAAAAGATGACCACAATTAAGCCAAATATTTAAGGTTGGAACACATGACAAATTTTGCTCAATAAAAGAAACCGATTGTTTGATAAGATTTAGGAATTTAGTTGCGGTGAAAATAAACTACAGAAAATAGCTAAAAGTTTGCCATAATTTTTTTTTTGATGATTTTTTTCAAGGAAGCTATACCAAATGATACAGTTATTCCGCATAGTAGACTCTGCTGTTAGCAAATTTGCAAGGTACTTGAAATTATGCATCCAATAAAAGAGTATACCTTTAAACAATTAGTGTTATGACTGTTATGAGTAGGTACTTACAACTTTTCCAACATGATTGCAAAGCTTACTTTCACATGTCAAATTGTAGGTAGTTAACTGTTTAATTAATAGGAAATTAGATAAACTCTCAAAAACTCGGCGTTTTTTCTGCCTGGACCCCGTCCGGGATATTTAAAATTTCACTATTGGATTCCTAGCAAAAGTGCGTTTTAATAGTATATTTTGTGCTCAAATTATAACCAAACATGTTGCTTTAGACCCATGTTAATTAAGAATTTTCTATTTTTTTTTGGTTTGTTTTACATGATCCACATATATTTATCATTTGTTGTATAACGCTCAGCATAAATAATGATAAAACACAGAAATACTTCAGTCTGATGGCCAGAATACTTCTAATTTTAAAGAATTAGTATAACAAACATTTCAAGTTTTACTAAAATTGGGTTTGTTACTGTGTGTTCAGAGGTTTTAGTGGATAAATCGACTATAGTAGTAGCTGACTTGTAGTGTCATAAAGGAAATCTAGTGTCACAAATGAATTAACAAAAAAATATTGTAGATAGAGAGCCCCTGAAAAAAATCTTCCCTCATATGGCATATGTTTTAGAGCAGAGAATCAATATGAAATTTGTATATGTAATGTAAAATAATGTGAAGAGTAAGGAATTGATGGTATGCCTAAGTAAATCCGACTGAAGGTGTTACTATGTCTGAATGTTTTTTTCCCAATTATAGATCAATATAATATATGTCAACTAATAATTATAATGTGCTATGCCTCAGCCCAATTTAGCTGGAAAAGCCTGGTACACAAGTATTTTTAACTACAAGATACCATTATCAATTATAGAACAATATATGTGCTTCCATAAAAACTTGGTGCCCTGATGGTCTAACATCATTTGGTCGGAAGAACTTGGCAGACCCCGCAAACCACCACGAAGGGGTACCATGCAAGAAATATGACAGCACATTTATAAACATAACAGTATAAACATTGGTGTGCCAAGCTGGAAATGTTTCCAAGCTGCAAACAATGACTGGTAGACCAATGTTTTTCTTTTAAAAACATCTCAAGGATTTTTTTGTCAAGGCACTTCTGGTCAAATGGAGAGGAGTAGCCTGTTAGGAAATCACATATTTTCTGCTATAATTGAGAGAATCAATTATTCACATATATTCATTTTTGTCTCATTTTATACACATTTCCCTTTTTCATATCATTTTCAGATGTAATTTTCTCTCCCCTTTTATGACTATAATTTTGTCGTGGGCTCTCAGGCTATTGTTAAAAAGATCAAATTTAAAAATCTATAACACTATTGTACTTCCCTGTAATAATGGAGGAAATTATCCAGTGGTGAATGGTCTACACTCCGCATAGAATTGCAAAATTAAATTTATATCAGGTGTGTGGAAAGGCTTGGGCTTTAGATATTTTAGTTAAGTGATGGTTATATTCCAAGTTACAAAGTTTTAAAGGTGATGCTTGCTATTGCAAGCTGATAGAAAAATTAATAAAATATGCATAAAAACGATATTCTTTCAAAATTGTCTAATACGTACCGCGTCTGTGGTAGGTCTTAAGTTGTTTGGCTTTCAGCATTTGCCGTGGAGTAAAGGAAAACCACAGAAAAACCTTTACTCTGAAAGCAGGGCATGAGACTCGAACTCACGCCCCTAAGACCGATAGCCAAGCGCTTACCCCTGCATGGGCCACAGTCTGGCTATACACATTACACATATTATAGTATAAATATATGTACATACTTCAGAAATTAAGTTTTTATATATCTTTTTATGGCTTTTATAAAAACAACATTGTAGTTGAATTATTATTCATAATAATATTTTTGTAACATTTTTTTATTACTGTTTTTAGGAAGCGAGTCCGTCCAGTTATTATGCGATATTTGATGGCCATGCTGGCCATGATGCAGCTGCTTATAGTGCGGCACATCTCCACCAGTTTTTAGCAGAGAGCGAGCACTTTATCAATAATCCAGAGCAAGCCTTAATAGATGCCTTTCATAGAACAGACGCTTTGTTTATTAATAAGGAAGAGGCAAGTAAAACAAAATTTGATCATTTCTAGTTTACGTTCAAAAGTAGTTTAGGCTCCCTGAGTTTGAATATAAAACTGTTAGGGATACATTGTACAATATGTACTTTTTTTGTACGAACATAATAATAATCAAGTGCTCTTTTTTGTTTGGTTTCAGAAATTAAACAGTGGTACTACTGCGGTCATTGCTTTATTAAAGCCTAAGGAAAAATCGTTGTATATAGCATGGGTTGGTGACTCCCAGGCCCTCTTAGTTAGTAAAGGAATTGTGCTGCAATGTGTGGTTCCCCATAAGCCTGGAAGAGAGGTAAGTTTTAGAAATTATGAGGTTATGATTATTGTGTAGAATAAAGACTGATTTATAGAGTATTGAAACCGTTGTGCCACAACTAGTGCATGACCGAAGGTGATTTTTTTCCAACACTAATTTATGTTTTATATAAATGTATGTGACGCTAACGCAGGTGCAATAATATTCCAATAAAACAAAGGTTCTTCCCTGCGTGGTAAAAATTTATTTCACTTGGTCCAACTGAAATAAATTTTTACCACGCAGGGAAGAACCTTTGTTTTATTGGAATATCATTTATGTTTATTTCTTGTGATAATGCAGGGTCATTATAAATCATTGTAGTCAAAGTAGGCCATGCCCATGTTAATACATTTTTGCCGCTACACACAAACAACTGTCAAACGTGAGATAGGTTATGCAACCAACTTAACTTTTGCGTGTAGAACAGTGGTACTCCATTCAAATAGAGCAGCAACCAGACATATTTACATTAGAGAGCATGGCCGTCTTCGACTACAATCATTTATAATGACCCGTTATATATAAAGTAATATAACACAAGTTTATCTATACAGTCAGTCTCTCCACATGGGTCTTGCTATAATGGACCAAAATTTTAATTTCTCGAGAAGAACTCATTCTTTAAAAATCAGTTTTGGATGTCCTAAAAAACGCTACACCCATCATTAGAATATCGACTTGACAAACAGGGTGGTTGAAAACAGAAAATTGTTAATGTGCTGAGTAAAGTAGTAGTTTTCTGTTTTAAATTTAAACTCATCCTCAGTTATATCGTTAGTCAACGTTACTAATATGTACAACAAATCATAACAACAGCATTTAATAATGTATTATTGCTAGTGTAAACCGTGTCACAATAATAACTATAATGAATATTGAATGTTTAATGGCTATCGGGAGCTGCCTCAATAAAACACTTTACTTTTTTGCTGACGTTTCGGTCTATTCTTCAAACCTTATTCATAGCTACAAAATACACACAATAATTATTACAATATTAACACACCCCGCACTTACATTTACCTCAAAAGTAGGACTAACAATTAAAATATACATGAAAACCAATTACACCTACGTATCACGTGTGTAACGGTACGACGGACATCTTCAAATATGAAATTTCGAACAGAAACAAGCCAACAGTTCCAAAACGGTTCTTCTTATCCACACGTTACAACAATTGCCTATATTTCAGGTGTTCATTAGGTCGGGAATTTCGCGAGTACATTAGAGTAAATATTACTTAAATTATCAGTGTCGGTTCTTAAGTTTACTGTATTAGATGTTCTTTTTATAAAAATCATTTCCATAATGCGTCTCTTACTGTAATGTGGTTCCATTTTCAGAATCTCTGCCGTGTCAAAGTTGAATGAGTGGCCGCTGGAGAAAGCGTGGAGTGCAAGGGCGGTTTTATCTTTTTTGTCCTTATTTTTAGCATCACAATCATACTTATGTTGTTTTATTCTGTTCTTTAAGTATTGATTGGTTTGTCCTACATATGCCATACTGCACCCCCCGCAATCCACCCTATAAATCAATCCGCTCATAAAATCCTTCTCTACTTTGTCTTTCAAATTCGTGTAAAGTTTGCCAATATTTTTATTATTGTAAGTGACAATTTTTGAATTATTTTGTTTTATTACAGGGATCAATTTATTGGTTAGACCTGGTATGTTAGGTAATTTATAATATTTTAATTCAGACTTTAACCGGCTGTTATTATTATGACTCTGATTATTATTTACCCGTTGCTCACAAAATAAAATTTTACGGACCAATCCCTTAGGATAATTACATTTAGTAAGGTATTCTGTTATTATTCTAAAATTTTCTTTGTCAAACTCCCTCTCCGATAATTGCACAGCTGTATGTTTTAAATTTTTTATTATTCCTATTTTCTGTATTATACTATGTTGTGAATTAAAGTTAACAAATCTGTTGGAATTGACTTGTTTACGAAACCAGTTTGTTTTTAAAATATTATTATCTCTTCTTAGAACAGATATGTCAAGAAAGGCCAACTCACTATTAGTTTCCAACTCAATTGTGAACTTTATCAGAGGGTGAACTGAGTTAAAAATTTCTGCTACCTGATCTACCCTATCCTCGGGTACAGCTGTGATTACATCATCGACGTAGATATATAGAAATGGAAGTTCGAACTCTAACTTTTCGGTTGCTATCTTTAAAATTTTATTCATTACGAGGCTGGCGTATATTGGTGAAGCTGGATTGCCCATCGCCGTGCCTTGTCTTTGTCGATAAAATCTCTTATTGAATTGGAAAAAACTATTATTAAATGTAAATGAAATTAGTGTTTTTACGTCATGTAATGAAAGTGTGGTATGAGGTTCCAGCTCATACCAACTTTCCTCAACCACCTCCAACGTAAGTTGTAGCGGGATGTTAGTAAAGAGACTCGTCACATCCAATGAAACCAATCTATAACTAGGTGGTATAGTTACATCTCTAATTTTGTCCACAAGCTCATATGAATTTTTAATATTAAATGTACATGTATGGATAAGATTGTTTAAAATGTTTGCGATATATTTAGAGGCTACATACATTTAATATTAAAAATTCATATGAGCTTGTGGACAAAATTAGAGATGTAACTATACCACCTAGTTATAGATTGGTTTCATTGGATGTGACGAGTCTCTTTACTAACTCATAAGTCTCTTTACTAACTCATAACTCATACCACACTTTCATTACATGACGTAAAAACACTAATTTCATTTACATTTAATAATAGTTTTTTCCAATTCAATAAGAGATTTTATCGACAAAGACAAGGCACGGCGATGGGCAATCCAGCTTCACCAATATACGCCAGCCTCGTAATGAATAAAATTTTAAAGATAGCAACCGAAAAGTTAGAGTTCGAACTTCCATTTCTATATATCTACGTCGATGATGTAATCACAGCTGTACCCGAGGATAGGGTAGATCAGGTAGCAGAAATTTTTAACTCAGTTCACCCTCTGATAAAGTTCACAATTGAGTTGGAAACTAATAGTGAGTTGGCCTTTCTTGACATATCTGTTCTAAGAAGAGATAATAATATTTTAAAAACAAACTGGTTTCGTAAACAAGTCAATTCCAACAGATTTGTTAACTTTAATTCACAACATAGTATAATACAGAAAATAGGAATAATAAAAAATTTAAAACATACAGCTGTGCAATTATCGGAGAGGGAGTTTGACAAAGAAAATTTTAGAATAATAACAGAATACCTTACTAAATGTAATTATCCTAAGGGATTGGTCCGTAAAATTTTATTTTGTGAGCAACGGGTAAATAATAATCAGAGTCATAATAATAACAGCCGGTTAAAGTCTGAATTAAAATATTATAAATTACCTAACATACCAGGTCTAACCAATAAATTGATCCCTGTAATAAAACAAAATAATTCAAAAATTGTCACTTACAATAATAAAAATATTGGCAAACTTTACACGAATTTGAAAGACAAAGTAGAGAAGGATTTTATGAGCGGATTGATTTATAGGGTGGATTGCGGGGGGTGCAGTATGGCATATGTAGGACAAACCAATCAATACTTAAAGAACAGAATAAAACAACATAAGTATGATTGTGATGCTAAAAATAAGGACAAAAAAGATAAAACCGCCCTTGCACTCCACGCTTTCTCCAGCGGCCACTCATTCAACTTTGACACGGCAGAGATTCTGAAAATGGAACCACATTACAGTAAGAGACGCATTATGGAAATGATTTTTATAAAAAGAACATCTAATACAGTAAACTTAAGAACCGACACTGATAATTTAAGTAATATTTACTCTAATGTACTCGCGAAATTCCCGACCTAATGAACACCTGAAATATAGGCAATTGTTGTAACGTGTGGATAAGAAGAACCGTTTTGGAACTGTTGGCTTGTTTCTGTTCGAAATTTCATATTTGAAGATGTCCGTCGTACCGTTACACACGTGATACGTAGGTGTAATTGGTTTTCATGTATATTTTAATTGTTAGTCCTACTTTTGAGGTAAATGTAAGTGCGGGGTGTGTTAATATTGTAATAATTATTGTGTGTATTTTGTAGCTATGAATAAGGTTTGAAGAATAGACCGAAACGTCAGCAAAAAAGTAAAGTGTTTTATTGAGGCAGCTCCCGATAGCCATTAAACATTCAATATTCATTGACTGCATGGAGCGAGAGAGGAAGGAAATAAATAAATAACTATAATATGTTTTTTGCAAAAAAAATAAAATCAACAAATTTTTCTGTTTTATAATTTTATTATTATTTTTTATTTTTATTGTGCTGAGTTTTTTCAAATATAAATGTGGTAGTTGAAGATCATTTTTTATTTTTAGTTCTGTACATTTTTGTAGATGTTATGTAGACGATTTCCGTACTTTCTAATTCTTCAAATTCCACTTTTGAAAATCAAGATGATAGGTTGTGATGTTTCACGTAAAATCCTGATTCAAACTTTCAGATCGCTATTATTTAATTAGCTACGCGCCATGGACCAATCTGAGATTTGAGATACAACATTTCAGTTTTATATTTGACCATAAAATTGCATTTAAAACAATAATTCTCTAAAACATTTTTTATTTAAATGTGAAACAATCATTTTTGTTATATCAAAATTCTAACTTATCTGGCAAAATTCAAATGAATGTCCATTATCCATATAGTGAGGTATAGTGCACAAACTTGAACATGCATATGCAACAGGCAATTGCAAATCACGTAAGTTGCCGCCATTCATTGAACCAATAGAAAACAAGCAATACTTCAAATACATTATAAAGAACAAATTAAATATTATTCTCCGTCTAATGGTGTCATTTTTATTTTATTTTTGGTATATTACAAACTTTGCATTTTTTAAGGAATCAGGTATGGCATCGCGCCAAGTCGCTATACGGTCACCTCGCTACGGTAGTCGTTAGCAATTGTGGTAAACAAGAGAACAACTAAACAGAAAAGGCGGTTAGCGGGGTCCATAGGATAGATTTAGGCCCACAATTTGAATTATTTTGAGAGGAGATAATGGAACTATTAAGTTGCTTTGACAATACTTTCTTTAATTATGATTGCTTCAGCAAACTATGCTATATGTTATTCGAACTACTGATGATACGAAATACATATTTGTATGAAAAGGATTTATTTAACAAAATCAGAAAAAATAAAATCAGTGGACTCAATTGCTGCAGCAATACTGCATCATACTTTCAACTATGTACCTCGAGCTATAACTCTATGGTGACCACTAACCGGTGTCCATTTTATTGAACACTCCTTTTTACTTCATACAATACAATACAATAGTTTTATTTCTACAAAATGCATCGTACAGGGAAAAAGTCAAAACAGAAAATATAATTAACTTTCTATAATTAAATAGAAACTATTTTATAGAACACATAATTTAAAATGTAATTTTAAATTATTTTTTTTTTATTTGTAATTTACTATTAGTTATCAATGTATGCAATTTTAAGGTATAAACAGTGGCGTACCTAGAGCTTTTGCCGCCTGGGGGGTCACCAATTTGCCGCCCTTTCTAAGTCAATCAAAATTAAGTGATGGTGGTTATTAACATTACTGGACATCAACAGAAATTAATAAACACAAATTTTATGTCTTTTGGTGAAATAGATTGTACCCATGGATTGTACAAATACAATATACATATAATAATGTACATAACATGTAAGCGTTTTTATAAATTCATCCTTCTTGGTTTTCGAAAATTCTTGAATTCTCTATAGAAAGTATCGCTAGATTTCGCCATTATAAATAGCTCATTGTTGAACGAAGATAGTTTTTTTATCAATTTTAGTTTGCTGCTTTCGCAACTGATGACACGGCCATTGTTAAAAAAATTCTTAGCAATATTACCATGTTTGGAACAGAGTTTCCTACCCTGTATTTTTGAATGAATATTAAAAGTTCAAGAGGCCTTTGTCCGCTTTTCCAAATGCTCGTCGTCAATGACAAGATAGTTATTCACGTGGTATTAAAATTTTGTGTTGACCAGATTACATGGTATTAGGAAATCATACTTTTCTGCAAGGAGATGTAGTTCTCAAAACAAACTGTTATTTCTTGGAGAACTCTATCCAGTGACAAAAGCGATTCCGATGCGTTTTGCATTAGCGTGCCCCTTTGTCCATTGAAATACATTTGCTTTAAGTCACATTGATGGATATTTAACCCTTTTGTTTGGAGATATTGTTATGGGTCGTTAACTTCCAAAAGGACGGATATGCAATAAAATGAGCTAGCACAGAAAAGAAAAAGATTCCATAAGTGGAGTAATATTCCAGCGTCTGATCGTGGTTTAATATTTTTTTCCTCAGATAATAGTTTGTCCAACGCACTTAAAATGTTTAAGAAATGTTTTTTTACAATTATTATTACTACTTCTACTCTTGCGTTCAAACGAGTTTCTACACTGTGCTTAGCACCTTGATTAGTGACAGAAAGTAAAATATCTCATCAATGAGTGGAAAACGAAAAAACGAAAACGTGAAAAAAATGTTCGATAGTCCCAAAAAATTTTATGAAATTTACTGTAGCAGGAGCTGCATGTACACATACCAAGTTTAAAGAATGATTTTGTACATGCTTATCCACATGCAGAATTTTCTTTTATTACAACGTCCTTGACCGATAGAGTCGCTGGTTGCAATAACAACAAAGTTGCTAAAGATTTAGAATTATTAGCAGAGTTGTTTATAATTCTTAATTCTGTTGATAACAACATTATTATAGTATTTTTATTTATAAATAAATTAGAAATATAAAAAATGCCGCCCCAAAACATGTGCCGCCCGAGGCGGACCGCCCCCACCGCCCCCCCTCGGTACGCCATAAATATTACATTCTCATTTCCAATTACATTAGTGTAGAATATTGCCATAATATTACCGTTGATTGTCAATGGATATAGATAGTCAGCCATGGGTTAGTTGGGGCCTTAACATCCAGAGGGCAGGGTTTTCTGCAAGATCCATTCACAAATTATAGCGTTTTCGACTTATACAGTTCTATGCACGCACTTGGTGCGAACTGGCTGAGGTCGAGCATAAATATATAATAAATATATAAGTCGAAAAGGCTATAATTTGTTAATGAATCTTGCTCAAAACCATGCCCTCTAGATGTTAAGGCCCCAACTAACCCATGGCTGATTATCTATATTCGTTGACAATCAACGATATTACCTATAACTTCAAAATACGTCAAAATCACATACATATATAACCTGATGTAGGTTTGGATGTAGGTTAGATTACTGTCAAAAAACATGATTGACAGCGTTACCAATTTGTTTGGGGTCGCTATAAAATACGAGAGCAAAAAGTAATAAATTGTATGTAGATGTAAAAGAACTTCCATTGTTCAAGTTTAAAATTTTACAAAATAACGCCTAGATTTTAAAATTTTTGTGTTTAAAATTTCAAAAAATTATCACAAAGATCTTATAATTTTGTTCCCCTGCCAAAATTGTACCTCAGAATTTGACATTTGTATTTTGTTGTTAACGTCAGACCTATTAAAATTGTTTACAACTAATTCTTCTTAATACTTTTATTATATTATACTGTTGGCTTCATTTCATCTATTCTTAACCGGGTCACACATTGTCATGCAAAACTGTCACATTTGCACGTAGAGCCAATGCATGTGTGCAAGTGAGATTGTCTGTGGTCCAGCGTGTTCGTCTGTGGATGTTTCATGCCAAGCCTGTCAGTCTAGATTGGGTTTTGAGTGGCATGATAGACTTTGAAAATAAGAAGAGCATCTGACGTCATTTGCCTTCTGGCTGCGCAGTTCACCAAAATTTATTCAATCACTTAGAGGTTTTTGTAATTTTGAGATAAATCGGGAAGCGTTTATAAAATATACTCGCACCTCACCCTGACACAAATCATGTGACAGTTTTGTATGACCGTGTGTGGCCTAGTTTTTAGGCCACAAAAAGAAGTTCATGCGCATTTTTGCCAAGCAACATAGTACACAAACAATCAAGTCTTTCATTTCCCTTTCACATTTCTCGGTATGCATGCGCTAGCCTAGACCTTTGCTGCGTCTAAAGCTTCGCCCTAATTTTGGGCAAAGCTGACTTGCAGATATTTTTGCCGCAGGTGGCCAAAGCCAAAGGTTTGGTCGGACACTCGTAACCATTGGCGTGGAATGACGCACATGCAAAGAAATTAGTGCAAAACGGATTTTTTAATGATGTTCAGTAATTTATAGTAAAACTACTTTCAACATTATTGCTACCACTGAACAATTATAGTAATAAACCGAGATATAGAAAACATCTAAGCATTGGAGATTTTAAACGACAAATGTTGAACTTTTGCGGCAACCATTCATTTATTATTATTGCAATATAAATGGATATTCTATTACATTTCATTAAAGTCCTCTTCACGTATGCATTGCAATTTTATTTACTTTTTTTAATTTTAACGTTATTTCAACTGTTGGATTTATATTCATTCAGTTCAGTATTTGTACACTGCTAATATTTAGCCTTCTATTTCATCCAATGTTCACATAATATTACCAAAACAACATAAACTCCCTGAATCATCAGAAATGTATGAATATATTATTTTTCAGGATGAGAGGAATAGAATAGAACAAGAAGGTGGTATGGTTGTCTTTTGGGGAACGTGGAGAGTCAATGGTCAATTGGCTGTGTCCAGAGCAATAGGCAAGTAATTCTATATTTAAAACAATATTTGTTTTTTCTATCTCTTTCTTATTAACTCTTCTTATTAACCGATTACCCTATTTTTAGGTGATAAAGAGTACAAGCCTTACGTTACTGCGATACCTGAGATTCAAGAAGTTCCCTTAACTGGGAACGAGGACTTCTTAATTCTTGCCTGCGACGGTCTATGGGACTTTTTGTCCGAAGACGATGCCGCCACTACAGTATACAATATGATCTGCACAAATTCAGGTAAGTTACGAAGAAATAGGCCCTTTATTATTATTATTCTTATCACACAATATGAACTGTGGCCCAGCCATAAAATATAGTGTGGCCCCCATGTCATGGTATTGAGGGATAAGGGCGCAAAGTTTTTGAAAATGTTGGCACGTTTTTTTAGTCTTAAAACAAAATTGCACATGATGTTCTTTTAACAGAGAAACTTTTAACAAACAGAAAAAATAAAATTCCGCAAATTATAGTAAATATTTTGTAGGTACTATCCGCGCCAAAAAAAAGGCGTACAGCTAATTTTGACATCATGTAATTCTGGCTTGTCAACTTGACAGTTAGTGCATGTTTCATGCCTATTATTAATGTCAGAATGACAGCGTATAGGTTATAAAAGTACCGTTTACAAAGCTACACGGTGTACGACTTTTTTTTGGCGCGCATAGCACACCTAATTATATGTAACAACATTCTAGCCCCAGAAATGGTTTTAATTAGGGATGCACCGGAGCTCCGGCCGGAGCAACCTTACTAGACCGAGGCTATAGGGATTTTTGCGTGACAAAAATAGTATCAGGAAGCCGACGATTCCAACTTACGTTAAACAGTCCGTAGATGTATTGTGATGAGTTTTCGACTCGCAAATATCATTACTTAATTTGTTGTAAATATTAAACTTAAAAAAATCATTTTTTGGCGGGAGATTTTTCCGGTTTTTCCTAATTTTCTCCGTTAGTATTAATTAATTAATTAAGTTCTTGTAGGGCTCATTTTTTTTGCCTTTTCATTCTCTACAATTCGTCTGTTAAAAGCATCAAGATTGCTCAATCGGTTCAGAATTTACAAGCGAAAACGAAAAAAAAATACAATTTTTTTAATTTTTTTGTTTATAACAAATTAAGTAATGATATTTGTGAGTCTAAAACACATCACAATACATCTACGGACTGTTCCACGTGACCTGGGACCATCAGCTTCCTGATACTATTTTTGTCACGCAATAATTTCTATTGCTTGGTCAAGTAAGGTTGCTGCGGCCGGAGCTCCGGTGCACCACTAGTTTTAATCTATCTATTATATTTATCATAATACATATCAATAAAACAAAAGTTACAGCACTTGCCTTTTCTTGCATTCGAGTGCAAGGAAGCTCGAAATTTATTAAAAATTATTTCAACGTTTGCCTTATTTAACCTACTTTGTCTCTCTTATGGGTAGTCTTAAATCCTTATGTTTATCATGTTCCATGAGACACTCTATATCTATCGATCTATTATAATGTTCAAGCTTTCTCTTCAATCAACGGTATTTTATAGCTTTTATATACTTCTGCTTTCCATCTATTTTTGCTTCTGGCTGTTCGTTTCACTCTGTTTTTGTCACCAAAATAATACAATTACAGAAAATAGTTAAGAGAGAATTTAAGATAATTTTTTTTTCTTTTAATTTTTAATTTTGTCAATCTCAAAGATGCAATGTATAAATAAATACATTAAATTAACAAATATCAGCCTCATGATGTTTGTTTAAATTCAAATATCGATAGGTTCTAATTTGTGTGTCTACGTCCCAATAAACTCTAGATACTCTGGATACATTCCGCTCTCCATTCACAACTGATGTCACACTGACTAAGCGCAACTTCCTCCAAGAGCACAGGTAGAGCATGTTTTAAGTACTGGCCAACCCTGCTGATGATTCAGACCAATGCCAACAACATAACGTGGACTGAATCACATTCTTGGAATGTGCCATCAGAATAATAAAGAAATTTATCTGATAATGTTCCACATCCCTAAATCAACTTATTTATGTATGGAGCAACATGTAGTTGTCATGATGCTCCATACGAGCTTAAACGGCTCAAGGTGTTCCCTAAAATACATTTCAGTTTGCTGCTATCTTTATGGGACATCCGGTATAATATTGGGAAACAAACAGTTGGTGAAATTCTTAAGATGAAAGCTGAATTACAGAGTTTTGTAGCTAAAGATAATAGCGCGAAAGCTATTCCTGACAGAAAAGTCCTAAAACTTTTAGGCTAATAGAATCTATCTTTCGGCGTTGATCTCTCCTTCGGCATGTGTAGTTGCATACACTGTAGGGGCGTACAACTCAACACGCAGAGAAGCATAAATATCAATCTATAGAGGGGCGTAAAGTAGTCTCAAAATAATATTCATGAGTTTATTTAACTGAAGACTAATTGGAACACAAATTATGTAAGATTTTAGATTAAATTTAAAAAACTGAAAAAATATATTTTCGTTCTTGTTTTACTAACAATTAGATTTGCTATGATAGAAATTGGAATTGTCAAAAAATGTAGTTTTACAAATATATCCACATTTAGTGGACTGCAATAAAGCCAAATAAATTTGAAAAAGAAGTAGCTTGACTAATTTTAGTCAATTTTTGTAGTCATAGAGCTACGAAACTACTGTCCATGTACATTTGTAATCAGCAACTTCAATATGGATATGGACAGTATTTTTGTCTGTCTATTACTAAAGATTTTTTCAAACTTATACCTATTGTTAATTTTTTAGATTTTTTTTAGATAAAGATTGTTGACCTAAATCATCAAATAAAAGGTTAACATTTGTTTTTAGCTTGCCTTAGAAACTCAATGCAAAAGATTTTTTATAAAAGATCCCAGCATTTTTCTCGGTCTCGAAGTATTTCTGCGCGGACCCAAAAGGACATATTTTCGCTAAAATCTCAAAACGTATTTTCGATACGATTACAATACTTTGTCATACTGCGTATGAACAAGCAAAAAATACCCATATATTGGGGCGCTAGTAGTTTGAGAACCACTGCATAAAAAAACTGCTAAATACTTTTTTTTTGTCTGAATTTTATAAAAATTATTTTTGTACAGGAGTTAAAATTACGAAATTGTAACCGCTTTGCGGTAACTTGCGAAAAACCCATAACGTGCAAGTTAAGGGGTGGATTTAATAGGTTCCAGCCTCTAATCTAAGTTTCTTACGCCATAGAATATTGAAACCCAATACATTCGGCGTCGGATTCAAAGAGGGCAATTTTTTACTGTGTATTTTGTACTTTACGTTAAATTTATGAGTTTTCAAAAAGGAGTTGGCAGATGTTTTTGGTGAATATTTAATACAAAACTATAGATATTTTTAGAATTAAATGCTTTTTTTAATAGAGCGCTAGTGCATGTGTACAACAAGTTTTTCTACATTGTAAACCTGGTGTCACATTCCTGTGACTACAATTCAATAAGGTACAAACTTTAAATACCTATATTGTGATCCGCCTTAGGGCGGACTCGTAAACATTCTCAATGTGTGAAAACGGTCTTCCGACCATTTGTCTCCATTAGCGAAGACATCTATAAACGTTATTCTAGGAATCCAGATGAAATAGATAAAATAGATTTCATGTATTGGCCACCAACGACAACATTTATGCTGAAAACGAAAATAATCTTACACAAACTAAACAAACTGCAAAAATACCGCATTTTTTCTACATAACGTGACAAACCATAAAGAAATGATCAGACATAAAAAGAACATGCATGGAATAAATTTACAAGTTTTAGAACCAACAAACTAAAAATTAACTCAATCTGCTCTACTAATTACAGAAAACTGAGTCATAGTCACACCAAATATTACACCGACAACAAATTCGAATATCATACATTCCAAGACCTTTCCAAAAAGCCATTAGCGGTAGTATTGTGCAATGTTCCCTTATCTATTAAAGATGATGAAATTATGGAAGAATTGCTAATCCACGACTACTAAACAAAATGAAAAACCTATGTCCTTATGCGCAGTAGAATTGACACCAAAGGAAAATGCAAAATAAATTTTAAACATGAAGGATGCACAGAACGCAATCATTACTGTTGAAGCTAGACAAAAATCCATTTTGGGATCCGACCCGGAAAGTATTGGGTTTCAATATTCTAAGACGTGAGACGTCCGCCAATCTTATTAAAGCCTGACACCCTTAAAACTGTGCACGTTTGGGGCTTTTTCCATTTTACCGCAAAACGATTTCGTAATTTTAGCTCCGGAATAACATAGTGTTTATGAAATTCTGCACAATAAAAGTATTTACTACCAGGAGCGGCAGTTTTTGCTAATTTTAGATCACTATCTCCGGAATAAGTTTCTGAGTTCTCAAAAGAAGTTGGACAGATACTTTTGTTCATTATTTAATACAAACCTATAATTATTTACGAAATTACGTGTAAAGATAGAATTATTAACGATAGGACGTGTGTGGAAGTGTTTTATGAGTTTGGTAATACTTCACTTTAAAGACCATTGTATTTAACAAAAAGTGGAATATACATTTTTGTGCAGAATTTTATAAAAATTAATTTTGTAAAGAGGGCAAAATTGCAATCGTTGCGTCTGGAGGTTAAATGCAAAAACTGCAAACGTGCACGTTGGTGGTGGTTTTTAGGGTGCCAGGCTCTAGTAAAATTTGCGGAGGGCATAGAATATTGAAATTCAACTGTTTCCGCGACGGATTTATTTTCCTTTATAGACCAATTTTCGTCTAATTTGAATGAATTATATTAGATGTTTTACTTGCTCCACTCATAGGGTCCCCAAATTGATATTTGGACATTTTTGTCTACAGAACTATAATAGTTTGAGAGTATTTTTGGTAGCTAGGGTAGGGTCATGCACATTTGGTCATAAGGCACTTTTGGACAATTGCAATTTCCCGCTCAATTTACGAAAATATTTAAACACTAACGTACTGTTTAAATATGTATATTTGTGTATAAAGATTTTTGCAAATTGAGAAGTAAATTTCAATTGCCCAATTTTGCCCCACGCTACCCTACCAGGTACAAAAATGCGTTTTAACAGATTGGTTTAAGATCCCACCAACCAGGGGCTAAATTAAAATTATTTTAAATTTACAAAATCAATGTATGTTCTTACTACAAAACTTTATACACAATTGGTTGGTGTACTCCTGTTGCCCAGTGGAAATCGCCATTGTTTGCAAATTTAAATATTGAAGTGTTTGACAAAAATCTTAAACACTGCATAAAAAGTTAGAGCAATTGCACTGAAATTTATTTATCTGACATATTTACTTGTTTTCCCAATGATTTCTTTTTCAAAGATGATGCATAAGGGCTTTTGGGTCTAAGCTACAAAGCTATCCCAAATAGGAAATATAAATAATATTTCTCATATTGCAAGTTGTGGATTTAAGTTAGCCACCAAAGTCACGACGGTTGTTCGGGTTCATTGCCATCGCAGTTGCTTTCTGAGCTGTGAGGGTGGACGTTGACAAATCGTGGTGGTCGCCTGTCTTTGACAGAACGCCGACATCCACGAGTCTAAGAAGGGTATAACCAAGCTGGCGATCGTTTGAATAGTTTCAATGAGGAAACGCCCAACGTTCAGTCACTCCAAGAAGAAGTAAAAGTAATGGTTGAGTAAACGTGGAGACGGGCTGCTGCCGTGGAGGTATAGGTGTAATTGCGATGGGAGGAGACGACCCATCGCCCACGAAGACGAGATCATCACCACCACGTCTTCTCTTCGCTCACCGCACGATTCGGCGTGGTTATAAATATATTCGTAATAAATAATGACAACTGGAGACGGGAGGATTGCCGAGTGTTCGTGATGAGAGAGAGTTGGTGCCCAGATGACGCCCATATCGAGTACGATTATATGGATAATGTCCGGTTTGATTTGCGTGTGGAGCCCTCTCCTTAGAATTGTAGCGTCAGCTTGGGTTTGGAGAAGGTGGTTGAGAAATAGAATTAGCCAGTTCACAAGTTGATGAAAGCCATGAGATCTATCTTTTTCGTGCACATTTGCACCATGTCAATCACCCAAATGGCAAATTTCATCGGTATTGTGAAGAAAACTTGCAAATGCTCTGGCTCTTGCAAAGCGATAAAAAATGGACCGACATTATCAAAAATAAAATGATCCCGAAATATCGAAGAACGGTTTTCAAACTTGTTCCAGATCTATACAGGTTATCGGTACCTAAACGTATTCCCTTAAACACGTTACGATAGAGGTCATTTGAATGCTATTTCAGATCATATGCTATTTCAGAGTTTTCGAGAATTTTGATTCTTGCAATTTTTTAAGAAAACGCTACCTATGAAGACATAACCGATTAAACAAAAAATAATTAATGTTTTCGAAGTTCTTTTTTTATGTCAATGGTGTCTTTAAAGCGTAATAATTGTTGATAAATGAAAATTTCCTCAAATAAATTATGTACAAATGAATACTAGGCTAAATACTTAATTATTTCGGAATTTCAGTTACGCATTCAGGCCATTATTGCTAAAAAAAATTATACAATTGATACGTACTTGATCGTAAAAGCTAATGCGTTTCAGTAGCTATCCATCCAACAACACGCCGTGCGATTGCGCATGTGTTAGCTTCAAAGCCAATATTTGGATGCAAGTGTTTGCATTTCCGTGTTCAGTCATAGTTTTCAACTCCTTGACGTTCTAATCAATCATAGAATCATAGTTTGTTATTAAAATGCTGCATATGCTGACATATTAATTATTTACGGGTACTGTGATGGAAATACTGCTGAATCTAAAACAGAATACCATCGTTGCTTCCGGGATAGGCGCGTTCCGCTTGTTAATGTATCTGAGGCTACGAAGAGAAATTTTGCATTCCTATAATTCCAAAACGGAATTACGTATCAAAATGAAATTTGGTACCTATTTTTACTTTCCTACAAAAAAGAAATAATTATACAAAAGTTCAACATTTTCAGGTACGGAACTGTGTTGTTGAATCTGTTGATCTGTTGAAGCTGTTGATCTTACATTGCATGTAAGATACCCCTAGGGAACGAATGTTGATAACTAGGGCAACCAAAAATATGCTCTAAAAAAATATTTTAAGCGCTTATAATATGCCCTATAAATATGAAAATATGCTCTAAAAAACTGAAAATATGCCCTAAAGAATGTGTAATGTACATGTTAAAAAATACAGATTTAATTTAAATATTAATTGCAGTAAATAATAATCATATGATGCAAGTTTTGAAAAAGAAATTTTGCCGGTTTGACCTTAGTACACCTTTGTAAATGGAAAACGTCCTCTCTACATCTACCGACGATCACCTCAATTTAGAGATTTCAAATTTAAATTTTACCACGAGAAAGAATCATTCTATTTCAATCACTCTGTCTAATGCCGCACTTGTTCAATTGTGTTTTGTCTGAATCCCGTAGAGCCATACTCACCCATTAGTGATTTGCTGTATTTTTTAAAGCTAAATAAGTTCACTAGTTTGCATCATATTATGTATCAGATTTTACCTTGTTTCTAAGGTACGTGCGTCCGTGTCCAGTACGTGGCACCTGTCCGCATCGTACGGAACGTAAAGTTTACTGTATTACAATAATAAATTCGATACATATGATGCGAAGTAGTGAACGTGTTCCTTAAGCCGGCCCTGATACATCTACACGAGAACATGACGCGAGGTCAACATATATCAAACGTGCAGTAGATATTCTGGTTGTTTTCTATTCTGTGCTATGGCTACCGATTATGGCGGTCAACAGATCTACGCGACCTGCAGGCCTCATTACTGCAAAAATCAAAAAAGCTGGCAAATATGTAGGAAAATATGCTTTTATGTTCAAATAAGGATTTTAAGCATTTAATGGCAAAATATGCAAAAATATGCTGTAACAAATACGGCTCAAAATGAGTGATTAAAGGTACGGTTAAATCGAGCATGCTTGTCAGCTGTTCACATTTGCTAGTAATAAGCATGCTAGTTCTAAGCATGCTCCCTAAATAAGCATGCTTAAAAGCTGTTCACACGTGCTCAGAGCACGCAGGTAGCAGGTCCATTCAAAGCAGGTAGCGTGCTCAAAAATCAAACGACTGGTGATATTCCAGCATGCTCGAAATAAGCATGCTTATTACTAGCAATGTCTAGACACACATGCTTTTAAGTAGCAAGTGCTCGAAATAAGCATGCTTTAGTGCTTCTAATAAGCATGTGTGTCCGTACCTTTACACTAGGGATGAGTCGTTCGCGAACGAACCGTTCAAAATGAACGGGTCAAATGTCTGAACCGTTCGATCCGGTTCAACCCTGGCAAACTGACCCGTTCAGTAGGAGATCCGGTTCAGTAGTTAGTTCGTTTACGGCGTTTACGCTCTCGGTTCATATCTGCTCAAGGCATAGACGGCTCAAACCAGACACAGTCCAGCTCTTTGCGACAACCGGCGTCTTTGATGCACGTGTTCACTTGTTTCCAGTGCCGCGTAAAGTACATATGTGTATACAATGTAGGTATACATTATACATATATAAAATATTTTCGTTCGTTTATTTCTGGTTTGATTGATGCATAAAGATTCGTCAACATATTATGAATCTGCCCGACAATTTTCTTTCCGTTTTCAAATTGTTGAGATCCGTATATCAGCACTGTATTTGTTTTAAATACTTTTGTGATATTATATTGAATCGGGAGTTGATAATGAAGACCATCAATTTTAATAAATATAATTTATTAAACAAAATGAAAGTTTGAGAATATATAAGGAAACATATAAAAAGCATAAAAAGCAGAATGAAAGATATGAGATTTTTGCGGTAAAATTGAACGATTTGTTTAGTTAACCATACAGAACTTATTCAAAAGTATTGTATAAATTCTGTAAAACCAGCTTTAGAAAATCGCTAAAAGATCAAAATTAGATTTAATTCATAAATTATATATATGCAAATACCATTGACTTATTAGCCTTAGTAGCATTTTTATAGGATCTATTGTGTTTTTGTTACTGAATGGAGGTAATTTCTATAAGCATAAATTACAAGAAAAACTAAGTTAAATCAGAAAATTCCAGTTCTGACAAAGAAAAACAATATTCGCAGAAGCCGTCGCGCGTCGGTATATTCGTAAAAATGACCCCCGGCCACATAGGGCCGCTGCGATGTCTGAACGAAGATACCAGCAATGCGCGCGTCGAACGGTTCGTTCACTAGATCCGTCTATAACCTACATGAAATACGTTCATTTTGAACGGTTCGGTCGCTCGGTCGGTCGGTTCATTTTGAACGGGTCCGTTTGAACGGGTCATTTTAGTGAGCCGGTTCGACTGATCCGGCTCACTGAAATGACCGAGAGTGCCCATCCCTACTTTACACACTACAGATGGACATAGAATCACAACTAGCAAATATCTGAAAAGAAACAACATGAACGCATTTTTGTCATGGCGCAAACAGGTTGATCGTATAGAAGATTTTTTTATTATAGTCCTAATAGTGTCCACTATATTCAAAGCTCTCGAAGTTCATCTACATCCTGCACCCATCAGATTCAATATAATTGCGTACATATTCAAATGTATTTCGAACTAAAACTAAAGGACACAGATGTAAAAGCTGAGCCCTACATTGCTAACACAGGCTATTGCTATGTTGGGGGTGCGTTTTTTTTTGCACTGAGCATGAATTAAATTATGTATTCATTACCATGTTCATTCGAGTAGCATGTAATTTATCTTTGAGTGTAGAATATATCCTGTAATTTGTTATGATTTGTCAGCAGCAGTCATCCCCTTTAAGCCTTTTAGCAGATCGATGCTGGCGTCTCTGGCGGTAATTAAATGAAGCGTGAACGACACACCCAGTGATTATTACGCGCGATACTTCGCACCCCGTAAGGACTGTGTTAATAACACCCGGTTTGTTCGCTCTTTTTTTCAAAACTTTTTACTCGAGAGTTGAAAGAGACGATTTAGAGGACGCGATTAACTGCGTTTTCGGAAAGAAACTTTGAACGTGAACTTCATAATGGAATTTGTAATGCCTGGATGCAATTTACCAGAAACTTCAGGGTTTTGTTAGATCGTCGTCAATGTCGACATAATTTCCGCCAGTATAAGTTTCTAGAGTCGTTAATGTAATTACGCTTCTTATTCGCTCCTAACAAGTAATTGATTAATATATCTTTGATACAGTATTACTGATAAATTTGTAATTTAGCACGTTCGTAGGATTAATGATGCTCTGAATAATAATACCTATCACTATTTTACAAATTTTTACTTGTTTCATTTATCAAGAACCAAACTTTTATTTATATGTTTGTTTATTTTTTCTGAACCTGCAACTGTGGTTGAAAAGTTAACATAATGTAAGATACTGTGGACATAATTAAAAAAAGGATATTGACAATTGTATGTATGTAAGTACGTACTTTTAGGTAAAAGAATAAAATCATAATTCAACAATATTTATTCGTCGAGGATCACAATTTGATTTTGTGATTATTATATTTCAATGAATTTATATAGAAAATGAATTTTATAAAGTATATTGTTTCTACATTTTCTTGTAGAGTTAGTTACACCGATACAGCCGACGCGTTTTTCTCGTTTTTTGCTCAAACTGGCATACGCGTTAACTTTTGAATCGGAAGGAGTTATTTTTTTCCCTTAGAAAAAAAAACGTTTTATTGGAGGCTGAACCTCATAATAAGTGAAACTTTGAAATAATTACATTATTTATATTTTATTCTTTTTTAATTTTTTTATTTTATATTTATTTTTTTATTTTTATTAACCTATAGTTAATTTATAACGTTTGAAAAAAAAACTATAAAAATCGATCTTAAAATTCAAACAGCATTTTGTTACACGAGCTATCATGTCCGCGCAGAACCTGATATTTCCTACAGCAGTATGGACTTTTTGGATAGAGTTATTTGTGGCACATTTTTTGGTACACTAAAGTATAATAACTATAATATATAGCAAAAGAAGAACTGTCCCAAAGTTGAGCTACTTTTTAGGTCTCTACATGAGAAGCTCCCCTTAAATTTCGGATCTAATGCTTTGTTGTAATGTTGTAATGTTGTTGTTTTAATTTAGATTCCTTTATGATGAATACGAATTCTATTACTTCCTATTACGTAAGGTTTTCGAAATAAGTGAGGAGTAAAGTAAATGAAAACCCATTGTCCTACAAAATTCAAGACTATCTCGTAACAAAATTTTGTATTTTTGTTTGAACTCCTGAAGATTTGCTCACATGTGTTCTTGATGCATTGACAACGAGATTTGTGCGGTTGCATAAAAAATTAATAAGTGTGAAAAAGCCTACACTTTCCATTTACAAACCATATCATCCTATCTAGATTGTATCTAGACATTCGCGGTCTGAGTCAATGACATGTGTCTTTCTTCCAACTCAGGGGCAGGTTCTATGAACAAGTTTTAGGAGGTACCATGGGTTCACCCTTGTCCCCTCTTATTGCCAACATTATTATGGAGGCAAATGAATAAAAAATCCTTGAGTCACACCTCAAGCCCAAACGCTGGTTCAGAAACATGGACGACAAGTGGAAACAGACGGTTCTTTCCAATTCCTCGACGTACTAGTTACGCGCACTCGGAACGGTTCCAGCCGAAGCAAAATGTCATACAACATTGACCTGTGGTCCCCAAATTTAAATTTGTCCATGTTTCTCGTCTTTAACCTTAAACGAAAAAAAAAATGTTTTGCTTTTAAAAGAGCTGACCATCGTGAGATGAGCCCTCACACCCACTTTTGCGATGTTGTTTCTAATTGGGAAAAATAGTCGAAATTTCTCAAATAAAACACTAACTAAATCGATGTTGGCCGATATTGTATTACTGGCACCATCTTATTTATTTTTTTTTTAGAGCTGAGTTGCTGGTTTTCTTGTACGCGATTCTTGGTGCGCGATGCAAGCGCCTCTACAGGTGAGGCGGTAGTAGGTCTACGAGGCGTAAATGGTGCATTGCTAATAAATGTTACAGTTATCTGTACTGTATAAGTGGTCCGATCAAATTTATATTAATTATTACAATATTGTATTTGTTAATATTTCTTCCTGTATTATTACAGTTGATAACGCAACACTTATTGTGTCCCATTATGATTAATTATACTAACGATGTTATTAGTTCTGACGGATTGGTTCACAACATAATGCGCCGTGAACTACCGCACATAGTGTAGGCATTTTAGTTAGGCATTTCTCCGCTACGGGCGCTTAGATCGATTATCAAGTCCCCTCCACTGTGTATGCACAGGGCGAATAGAGGCTCTCGAACAGCCAAATGTCAAATTTAGCTTAGTTCTGACGGTGAAAAATTTGTCGGGTTTCTTTTTCGGTAATT
Organism: Aphodius sticticus; assembly: GCA_963966075.1. NCBI lineage: Eukaryota > Metazoa > Arthropoda > Insecta > Coleoptera > Scarabaeidae > Aphodius > Aphodius sticticus. The sequence continues at coordinate 42,711,035 of OZ014509.1, read as the reverse complement.
TTGGGGCCCCTATGGGCCTATCGCTTTGCAGGGGCCCAGTGCGGAACGCACCTACCGCACCCCCCCTTACTACGCCACTGGATATGATAAAGCTTTTCTGGGTGAATGGAGTGAGGTTCAGAAATGAAAAAGTATTTCTTAAGTTGGTGTAATGCTCTCGATTTGAGAATTTAGATGTGTTTCTGTCTACTGGTTGGCAGGATTCATGTTCTCGCAGGCCGGATGAAATTAGGTGCACATGCCCGATCTAGACAGTTAGTCAACTACTTCCTTAAAACCAACAGGATACTAAAAGCAAACAATTTAGGATACACAATGACAATTAGAATGTACGCAGTATTCTCGACATCCTTTCATCGTCCTTCTAATTCCTTTTCCATTAAGCCATTACCATCGCATTAAATTACCTGTAAAACAATTTGAACAATTAAATTAGATACGATTAATGCTTCTTTAATTACATCGGCGGGATCGTCTGAGCCTGCGTCTGTCCTGTCCAATAGATGTACAATTTTACTGAAAAAAAGGAAACGTCCGATAGTGAAATTGACTGGAACGTGTTGCAAGGTAAACGGCTTCCACGGTTTCCTGTGAGTGAGCGGCTTAGAGCGTGAACTGCCAATTAAATCCGATAAAATTAAATTATTATTTTGCGGCGTGGCAGACATGCGTTTGAGCTTGCACGCTTTCAATTACCATACGGTGATGGCTGCTATTTAATTGCATACAAGAATTACAGTTTTAGTTTAAGATTTAGTTGAAAACATGGGAAATATGCATGTGATATAATATTGCAGATATTGACGTATGGAATAAACCAAAAAAGTCCTTATTTATTGATTGTCATAGACCGTTTATCACCATTTAGTACGTTCAAATTTACAAACATTAGGGAACAAATTCCAATACGGTGCCCTTTTGACGTTTTCGCGGTTGCCCGTTTTTATACTAGCGACGTCAATTGAATCATTTACATTTTCAATTTTTACATGATTGTATGTGTATACTTTTTAGTCGAAATACGTGGATTCGAACTTGGATTCGAACAATATGGTCATATACAGGGATGTTGCATTAAGGAAATCGATGTTCACGACAAACACTGATGGATAGATAGACAGATAGATAGATCTTTATTCTTTAGTTAGCTACAGTAAGTAGACGTGACACGTCCAACATAATACAGATACATAAATTAACAAATTGCGAGACAAAAATAACTATATACAGGGTCCGAAAACACAACGTCGAGCCGTGGTAGGCTGATAGGCCAACTCATGACTGACCAGAACATCTAAATATGATCTTAATAAAATGTCGTTAGTAAGTAAGTAAGTTTATTTCATTATATACGTACAATGGACCATAATACAATATTACATCACATTAATATGAGTATAACGTGTATAGCACTGCATCACCCATCGCTTGCACGCGGTACCGTCCCTCCTGCTCGATTCAAGAATGGCCGCGACGTCGCACCGTCTCGAATCGTTGGTATTGAGGGCATCATTGGTTTCGTCTATTATTGGCCTAACTTATTCTTTAGGTTGATTTGGTTAACAATAAGCTCTTTATCTTTCTTTTGAATGTTGTGTACGATAGTTTCTTGATATTGTTGTCTAGTTGGTTGTATGTGTGTATTGCCTCTGTAAGTAGTTCTTTGGTTGTCATTTTTGATCTGAATCTGTGGGTTCGTAGCATCGAGTTGTTTCTGGTTATGTGGTGGTGTACATGTTGGCTTTCGGTTAGTGTTATGTTGATCTTTATCATTTTGTTTTTTATTTTATATAAGAGTAAGATATTGTTGAGTTGTTTTCTATCCCTTATACTCATTTCTTTGCTTTGTTTAAGAACGTCTATTGTTGGTGTTCTTTTATCCCATTTGTAGATTATCTTCAATATCTTGTTGTTCTGGCGTTGAAGCTTGTTGAGGTTTTTCTCTGAGGTGTTGCCCCAAATGCTGATTAAATAGTTTATGTTTGGGATAAAGAGAGCGTTATATATAGTCATTTTTGTCTTAAAGTCAATGTATTTCTTTGCTTTGTTCAGCGCAGCAATAATTCTAGCGTTTTTTACTATTATTTTGTGTACGTGTTCGTCCCATTTCATACTATTCTGTAGTATTAGTCCTAAATAGGTTATGGTTTTGACTTCAGTAATTGCTGTATTTTTTATACATATTGACATTTTCGTTTGCTTTTTGTTGTTGAAGATCATATAATGTGTCTTTTCTTCGTTAATTGTCAGGAGATTAGTATTGCACCATTCTGTTAATTTTTGCATGTCGTCGTTTATGTCCCATTGTTGTGCCTCCTGGTTATTGTTGTGGTAAATTAGTGCTATATCGTCGGCGTAGATAAATAGATTACCCTTCAGTCCGATATTTTGTATGTCGTTGGTGTACAATATGTACATTAGGGGTGGGAGATTTCCGCCTTGTGGTATTCCATATTGAGATTTTAGTGGATTACTGCGTGTTTTTCCAACTTGAGTTATCTGCGGTCTATCTTTTAGAAATGTCTCGATCGTTTGAAGTTCTTTATTTTGTATTCCGATATTTGACAGTTTTTGTAAAAGATTTGTTTTCGAGACGGTATCAAAGGCTTTTCTCATGTCAATAAACACTCCGGTGACGGTTTTCTTCTTGTCTATACCGCTGTGGATGCAGTCGCTGAGATCGTAGGTGGCCGATGTAGTACCTGATTTTGTCTGAAAGGCATATTGTTGCTTGTGTAATATTTTATGGACGTTGATGTGTTCTTCAATCCTTCGTTTCAGTACCGTTTCCAATATTTTGTCAAGAGCAGATAGTAGGGCTATTGGTCTATAGTTTGCTGGATCTGTTTTGTCTCCTTTCTTGTGAAGGGGTTTCACAATACTTAGTTTTAAATATTCAGGGTATAACCCGTTATCCAGTACCTCGTTCGTTAGTCGTGTAATTATCGGCGCTAGTGTGTCGATGTTCGTTTTGATTGTTTCGTTCTTTATGTTGTCGAATCCTGGGGCTTTGTTATTTTTTAGTTTGCGAATAATGTTTTCTATTTCCTGAATGTTAGTGTGTTGCCAATTCAATTCCTTACCCCGCTTGTCTTCTATGTCTGTGCTTCTTGCCGTTTGATTGTGTGCTTGGTGGGCCCTTGCAAGTTTGTCGCCTATGTTTGCAAAATACGTGTTGATGCTGTTTGCTATTTCCATTTCGTCTGTCGTTAATGTGGTGTCGTCTTTACGTATCTGCATTATTTGGTTATATTTTTTCTTGTTGTTATGTATCATTTTATTAAGAAACGTCCAAGTTTTGTGTGGGTTTCCCGAGCATTGGTCAAGTGTTTATTTGTAATATCTTCTCTTTGTTGTATCTATCAGTTGTCTTGTATTTTTCTGTTCGTTATATCTTTCTGTTAGTATTATATTGTTGGGGTTATTCTTTAGTCTTTTGTATAATCTATTTCTTGTTCTAATCTGTTTCATAATGTTTCTGTTGATCTATGGACATTCTTCTCGCTTTTTGGTTTTGGTTGTTGTTTGATTTGCTGTCACGATATTTTCTAGTGCCTTTGATCTTCGAAATCCTTGACCGGTGGTTCCCTCTCTGCCAGGTTTTTGATTGCTTCGCTGATTCTTGGATAGTTTGCTTTTTGTGTGTAAAAGTATTCGTATTTTCTTTTTTTGGGAAGGGTTGTCTTAAGAGTAGTAGTGATTGGGAGATGATCGGACACTGCCATGCCCTGCACAGTGGGAGTTTTCATTTGTTCAGGTGTGTTGGTTAAGATGTGGTCCAGTATTGTGTGTTTGCCGTTGTTATTTATTCTAGTAAAGCTGTTTTTCTGTATTCTGTTTTTTATTTTGTATCCAGATTCGGTTATTGTTGTTTTATATTCTTTAACTGTTGGTGTATTGTCTAGCAGGTTTATATTCATATCCCCTAGTATGATGTGTGGCTTCTTGTCAGTAAAAATATTATTCTTCAATACATTTTTATATACTGCAGCTTTGACATGTGGTGGTTTGTATACGAGGGTAATAATAGTTTGCGATTCAGAAATTTTTATTGTTAGAGTTTCTACTTCCGCGAATGTTTTTTTTGTTGTGACTATATAGTCTATTTGTTTTCTAACGTAGATCGCTATTCCTCCTCCTTTTGTTGTCCTGGAGTGGTAAATCCCATTGTATCCGTCAAGTTGGTAAAGGTCTTCCTCTTCTTGTCTTAGCCACGTTTCTGTTATTGCTATGATTTGTGGTTTATTGTATGTACCTGGTAAGGTCTCTATATCACTGAATTTGTTCTTAATGCTTCTAGCATTTATCAGTAGGATATTGTATTGCATAGTGGGAATTGTCATTTTTGGTCTCGTGTGATATTTTGTTTATTGCAAATTGTCGAGATCTGATGAATGTGTAATTCGGATTTTTGGACAGTTGTGGTCAGCGGTTTTTCGCATAAATATCTTTCCGTCTCTGACCCAGACAAACTTGTACTTCAGGGTTCGATTTGCTTCTCTAGCTTTGTAGAATAAGGTACTAGTCGCTTCTGTTAGTTGTTCGTTTATGTAAATATTGCTTGTTTTTCCACTTATTCCGCACTCCAATGTTGTTAGTAATCCAACATCTTTCCTGGCTTTTATTATGATGTTTCTCGTTTCGTCTGTTTTCAGTTCGACCACTATGGGACTGTTATCGAGTCGCTCGTTCTTTAGTTGTACTGACACGATTTGGTCAGCGTTAATGGTTTGGTCCAGCTTTTGGAGTATTTTTTGCGCGACTTCTGCAATATTGTTTTTGTGATGATGTTCTCCTACACCCGCTATTATTATATTCCTCTTTATTTCGTTCTTTTCTCTTTTATCAATGATGTTTTCCAGTATTTTCACTCTGTCCTCCAAAACTTTGTATTCTTTGTTTCTGGTATTTAAAATCTTCTTTAGTTCTTTGATCTCTTTTTGCTGATCGTTTAGGCATTCGGAAAGTGATGATACGGTTCTTGTCAGGTCCTTTATTGCCTTCATGAGGTCTTCATTGGTACATTTTGTCTGCCCATCTTCGCTGTCACTCACGTCTTCCGGGACTTTTGATTTATCTGGTTTTTACCGGATCTTGTCATGCTAAGTTCTTTCTTTTTTTATGTTTTTTTTTATTAACAAATTTTTTAGATTTTTTTTTTTATATATATGTTGTTTTACAATTATTTCTTGTTTTGTTTTTATTTTTGAAGCATGTATAATTTTTTTTTTGTACACCGGGTGTAAACAGGGAAGTGTAAAGGGAAGTGTAAGGGAGTCCTTGGAACGATAGTATTTTCCACACTTGTTATTGTGCAGGTGACTATCATACAGAAAATTTTTCTCTGTCGTTCGACTGGTTTGGCCAAACAAGACCCGACAAAAACCACATGCGACTAGTGCAAAATTGTAAGTTTTCACTTACGGTTGATTTCTGCTTCATCCAGCGACGCAATTCTTTCGGTCTTTTTTTCTTTGGATTTCGCTTTTTTTCCCCTTTCGTGTGATACCAAATTCAATATTGACTATCCACTTTTGCACCTTAGGATTCACCAAAAACATAGAGCTATCGAAACCATGTGTTCGTTCACCGCCAAGTATACATTCGGTCTTACATTCGGTTAGTTTTCGAGATATTGACGCTTTTATGAATTTTGTCAAAATCGTCACCTACCGATCTGTTTTTCGAGTGCCACAGCTATACAATTCCATATGCTAAGATTCTAATTTTTAGCACGCAACTCTAAACAGTGCTGCTATTGACAAAATACATCTAACACTGCTACGCATTGGGAGAAAAAAATATTTTTCTCCGATTCATGTTTTATTTTTTCTTTTTAGACAACTTTGAGTCGTCATATCTAAACGAAAAATGCCAGAAGAACCTGGCAAGTTATTTTAAAAGATTTGTCCATTTAGTGTAGTTTTTAAAATGCTATAACACTTGGCATGGTTTACTATAGAAAAAAAATGCTATTTTACTGGAAAATGCCATATTGAAATTGTTTCAATAAGTAGAAATTCGAATGCAAACACTAGTAAAATTATGTGACGGGTATTTACGTTATTTATTTGTTGCGCATAGACATACTCCTGTAGCCAACCTCAGTAAAAAGAAACCGAGAGGACTTAAATCCGGAGACCAGAAAGGCCATAAAATGGACCAACACAGCCAATGCATCTGTGTGGATAGGCTTGGTGCAAATAATTTCTTACAACTACTGTAAGATGCTGGACAGCCATCTTGTAGGCCAAATAATTGGCCCCTTCGAATTATCTGAAAATCTAAGCGGAGAAATTTATTGCGATCTTTTAGCATATGAACTGCCAAATCTTTTAGAAGATGTGCTATTGCGCACATGCAGGTCAATGTGGCTACAAAATGTGCCTTCAAAATAGTTTTCAATCAAATTTCTAATTATTGAAATAATATTGCAATGACCTTATTTTCAAGTAAAATAGCAATAAGTACAGTACACTCGCGATTGTGTGAACACAAAAATACGGTGGATCGTTCGTACTAACGAGGGTGTGATGAATAATTTAACTTTATTCTTAAGCCTAAATCCATTATACATGAACATTCCTAAAATTGAATATTTTTTTGGGCAATTTTGGCCATAACTGCTTTTTCTTGAATTGCTTTCAAGATGATGATTTCACTGATGTTTATGGAATTTTGTTTTGACCATTTTAGAGCAACATTGCCTAAATGCTTTAGTTGCGTCGGAATGGCAAATTTTTTTCTCAATACACTTTTTTCATCCTCATCAGAAGAGGACATTTCCACTACATCTGCTGCTTCATCCTTGTCCAAATCTTCCACACCCGCACCAGTGTAGTCACCCTAAAATTAGCATATCCCCCGAAATTGGCAAATTATTCTCTCTTTGTTTAAGAAACCAATTGTACAATTTCTCTTCTAAAAGCGGATATGCTGACTTTTCAAAGTGCATTTTTTCGACGGTTTTAGCGTAGAAGTTACCGTATCGACAATGAGTTGTTCACTTTTCTTTATACCACAAATTGTTGATTATGAAACACCGTATTTTTTTGATAATGTCGTGACTGACATTTCTTCAAAAACCCTGACAGAAACGTATAATGCACTTGTTCGCACCATCGAAGGTACACTCTGTTCACACTACACGGCGTTCAGTGTAAATAATTTCGTGTTCGTACCACCGAGAGGTTCCCAGTATCGAATATTCACACCATCGCGATTGCACTGTATCTTTTCTTCTATAGTAAAACATAGCTAGTATACTATTTTAGAAACTACACTAAATGGGCAATCTTCTAAAATAACTTGCCAGGTTGTCTACGTATTTTTCGTTTAGATATGACACAAACTAAGCTAAAAGGAGAAAAGTAAATCATGAATGGGAAAAAAAAATTTTCTTTCCAAATGTAGTGATCTAAGGTGACGATTTTAACAAAATTCATAAAAGCGTCAATATCTTGAAAACTACGACTTTTTACTAAGGTCATATTTTGATATTCTGGTCAGTCATGAGTTGGCCTATCAGCCCTCCACGGCATGAGGGTTGAGTTTTGCACATCCTGTATAAACAGCACTAATCGACTGGGTACGACGCCTACTAATCACGGCGAGATACATCCAAATACTCTTCGTAGGAATAGTAACCTCCATCCAACAAGAATGAGTTTACGGCCACTTTAAACTTTTTAAAATCTGAATGACTCCTGATAGTCGCAGGCAAGGCATTATAAATTTTTGTAAACGAGTATTTTGGGGATTTTTCAAACAGAGTGGGGAGCTAATGTTATCAGATTATCGCGGCGCGTATTTTAGTGGCGATAAGGTATGGTTCCTAACAAACATCACCGCTCTATAAATATAAATGCAGGGAAATGTCAGAAGATTCTTTCTAATGAAGGTATACTTGCATGTTCTACGTGGCGATAGTCCAAATATTTGGCGAATCATTCGTTTCTGCAATATAAACACTCGTCTCATATAATATGTGGTCAATATTATGAACACACTGTATGCAAATTGGTTGTCCTATGTATGTTCACAAATTTAGAGAACCTTTTTCCCGTCTAAACTAAATTTCATCATATCATAAATACATCATATCGTATCATAATTCATAACACATATTTCCTGTAATTAGAGTTTTAATTTCCTGAGATTTCTTTTTTTCCCGTAGTTTTAGACTAATAAAGCATTACTATAAAAACTATAAGGATATGGTATTTTAACGTAATATCTTAATACTAATAAAATTTTCATAAATAATTCAAAAATATTCAGAAATATAATCGTTGTCTATTATCACAGAAATGATCCATCACAAAAGGCGATACCGGAACGGTGTTTTCTTTGTATTTGACGAAACCTATTGTGTTAAGTATGAAGGTTCAACGTTTTTTTTTTTGTTTTTCTGATGCAGATCACTAAGTTTTTGAAGGTACATGTGTCAGATATATATTTCCAACCAATCAAGCGCGTTTTACCCTCTCCTTTATTGATGGTTTTACCTTAAACCTTAAATAGGAGAAATCCCCACAGCCCCATCACTTATGTAAGTATAGTATGTAATAAAACGGCGCTCTACGATTTCGTAACAGTGTTTGCAATTCGTCAACAATATCCAAATCAGTGAGTCCGCCGCGTAATTCCGGCATTTGCTGACGTTGTTGCACAAATTATTAGCTCGATCGGCCATTAGTTTCTTGTAGCACTTTCGACATTCAGTCGCGGGTTTGTCGCCATGCTCTGGTCTCCTCTCATGCGATTCATCAAAAGTGATCGATAGGCAGTCGGCAGCCGCCACATATAAAGCCGTGCAGAGTGAGTAATTTCCAATTCAAGATTCAGGCCTTCCAATTACAGGTGCAATTGCTCCAGAGCGCGGCCGGTCAGCCAGCTTAAGCCGCAATAAATTTTCAATAATCGCGGCAATACGTTACCGACTCCATTCCCGGCTGAAATATAAACCTCGAAGGCGTGCGGAATGCGGCATCGCAAATAGGGTTCAGTTCGTGAATGATTCAAATCGTACGCGAGGTGCTAACTGCTAACTGACTGGCACGCTATTCCTAATCAAAAATTTAATCTTAAGGCATTAAACGTGAGCCCCGTTTGTGAAGTGAGGACGTTTGCGGTAATAATGGTCTCGAATTACTATACTTACAATTTTTTGTAATTGTAAATATGAATTATGTAAAGCAAATAATAATACAAGATAATACTTGCACAGGCAATAGGACTACTATAGTGGAAACATTAGTGAGTTTCGTAATTTGGTGTTTTGTCTAAATAACAATAGAATTTTCACCTCTACCGGCTGCCGCTTGATCCGCCATGTTGTAAAGTTGGCCACTGCGCCATTTTGTAAATATTACCGATCCGCCATCTTGTAAAGATAACCGTGCATCCATTTTGTTGATAGTACCCAAAATCAGTTGAAATGTGATGAAATATCTGATTTGTTTAGTAATATTGTTTTTATTATAACTGATTTTATTTTGATGCGTTTAGTATAAAATATTACTCATTATGAATTAGATATTAATTACACTGCAATGCGTGCTGTGCTTTAGCTAGTAGTTTTTATGCAAAAGAAACGCAAACTTCAAATACATGCACTCCAACTTATTTTCCAATGATTGCAGACGATACCCAATTAGTAAATAAATAAGTACGTAGGATTTTACAGAATCATAGTTTTTGGGTTATCCGTGCTTCAAAACTCTTATGTATGCTAACCCAGTAGAGCTTTCAATCCCGCCTAAAATACTGATTCCGGGATTTTGGGATTAAAGATTTTATTGTCCTGGTATTTATGACAGAATGTGAAAACTGCCGGATAAAAGCGCATGGGATGCCAAACGTTACCAAATCACGTCAGAAAGAAACACCTAAAATGTAAAGTTGAATTGACAACATTTTTTGCCCCCAAAACTTGCTCAACGTTTTTAAATTTTAAGTAGGAATAGTACCTAATTGTCTGAGGAAAACGTACGTTGTGTCAAAGGGTGCGTATTGACATTAAAATAAACAGAAAATTCTCGTTGGGACAATAACTTGCATATCAACTTTGCTCAAAAATTACATTCTCTTGAAATGTTTCAAGAAGTATAGTCATGGCAATAGAAATTGTTTGAATGAATTCAAATTTTTACTCTTTCATATTAATGTCAATACATACATTTTGATGAATTTTTGTTTTTCTAATGTAAGATAAAATTTTAACATTTAGGAGTTAATACGTCGTGGTTGTTATTACGCAAGTAGAAAAATTTGCATATATATTTTATTTTAAATAAAATCAATATTGATGACAATACAAAAACGGTAGGTACACATAACTACAGGCACTTTAAAAGAATCTGAATAACCAAGAACGTTGTTATTAATCGTTTAAATACAGTATGTATTACTTGTCGGGGGTATGGTAATAGGGGTCTTGCACTATGTGTCAAAATTAGAAATTAATACGCTGTATTAGTGCCAACACGTATACCAGAACCGTCCGCAAACGTTTTTTCCGAAGAAAAGTTTTTTTAAAAATGTACATTTGGTGCCACTATTTTTTTCTTATATACCTTGGTTCGCTAAACAAAAACTCGCTTTAAAAAAAAATTTGAATGGATAACTTTTGGAGATATGATTTTTGAAAAAAATATTTTTTCCGTGGTAGTTTGACTAATAGGAGCATATCTCGAGTTCGGTACATCCAATCTGGTCGCTCGGTACATCAAATTAAAGCCAATCGAATCACCAATAAAAGTTATTAATATTGTTTTCCAATCGATTCAGTAGTTTCAGAGCAATGGGCCACATTTTGGAAAATGTTTGGCACAAATGAAAATCGAACAGTTACTTAATCGCCGGGTTAATGTAGAAATCGTGACAAAATGCTCAGTTTCTTACTTTTTACGTAGAGTTTGCACTTTTGCAAAGAGAACAAGGTATGATCAATTATGATTGATGGGTACCAAACTACCAATAATAAAGCCGTTTATTCAACCCTGTGTGTATATGCTATAACGTTAAATTTACAAAGTATAATAAAATAAATATTTTCTTAAAATAAAAACTGTCTTCTTTTAATAATTTGGATTGGTAGTCCACTGCTGGACAAAGGCCTCCCCCATCGAAGTCCATCTTTCTCGGTCCTGCGCTTGGTTAAGAGAGGTAGTCCCAAGGAATTTTTTAAAGTCGTCGCGCCAGCGTGCTCTCTGTCTACCTCGTCTTCGTTTGCGATTCAATGGCGTCCAATCAGTCATGAGTCTTGTCCAGCGGTTTTGACTTAGTCTTGTCAGGTGCCCCGCCCAGGTCCATTTGAGTCGTTTTGCGGTAGCCAGAACATCACTCAGCTTTGTTAGTTGTCTAATTCGTGTGTTCCGGATTCGATCTTCTTGTCTTATGTTTAACATGCTACGCTCCATCTTCGCTTGGGTACTTCTTAACTTCCTTTCCTGATTAACTGTGAGTGCCCATGTTTGACAGCCGTACTACAATTTAAAGATAACCAATGAAATATTAAATGATTGTACATCTATGAGAAAAATAAAAAAGGTGACGAGTACTGGGAATACACTTCTGTATCTATGCTACAAAATGACAAACAGATCCACCAACGTTCAGGCATAAACAAAGCAGCAACAGACTACTACAAAACTTTATATGAAACTAGCCAAGTAGACCGAGCACAGGCTTACCACCAATCCCAACAAGATGAACATGTAATCCCAGCACTGATGGAGAGCGAACTACTAGCAACATTTCAGGAACTGAAAAATAATAAAAGCACTGGGGAAGATGGATTCGAAAATGAATTATTTAAGGCTTCCAATATCGAACTGCTCCCTGCTATATTAGAATTGTTCAATAAAATACTTACAACTAAGGAAATTCCAATCCAGTGGGAACACTCAACCATAATACTGATACATAAAAACGGCAGTAAAAAAGATGTTTCTAATTATAGACCAATCAGCCTCTTAGCGAGTTTATACAAAATATTTGTGAAAACTATCCTACGTAGAATAACACCGACGCTTAATGAATATCAACCAGTAGAGCAAGCCGGCTTTAGAAGCGGATTCAGCACCACCGATAACTTGCAGGTTGTAAATCATCAGCTCATGGAAAAAGCATCAGAATATGACGTCCCACTTTATGTCTGCTTCGTCGACTACAAAAAAGCCTTTGACATGTTGGACCACTCTTACATGTTCAGGGCACTGGAGGATGCTGGATTGGAGGTAGGGTATGTGAACCTTTTCAAAAGGCTTTACATGAATTGTAATGCAAGGATTCGTACTGACGTGATCGGTCCGTCTTTTAAATTAGAAAGAGGAACGAAACAGGGTGATCCAGCTTCGCCAATACTATTTACATGTGCCCTTCATTACATATTTAAACATCTGGACTGGGACACAAAAGGTATAGAGGTGAATGGCCAGCTCTTCAGCAACTTGCGATTTGCCGACGATCTGCTGATCTGTTCATCTTCTCCAGAACAGTTACAGACTATGCTTCAACAACTCACTTCAGAAAGCAAAAAAGCAGGACTAGAGATCAACCTATCCAAAACCAAGGCCATGACTAACAGAAGCCATCATCCAATAACGCTAGACAATCATAGCCTTGACTACGTCGAAGAATACAACTATTTGGGGCAAATAGTTTCCTTCCATAATCGTTTGGATAAAGAGTTGCAACGTAGAGTGGCTTTGGCTTGGGCGAAGTTCTGGTCGCTTAAGAACATCTTAAAGAGCAACATTACTACTAAACTTAAACAAAAAGTTTATGACAACTACCAACAGATGTGTAAATTGTGTTGTGTCGCATCATTTAACATCACCTTTGTTTTGATCCCCATTAACTTTCATCTCAAGTGCCGATTCATCAGAAGATATGGAGAAATCAAATGAATGCGATTTCGCTGGGAGTGAAGGGCACTATCTCCGAAGTCAGGCTGAATTGAATGATTGGGTGAGAGAATTGGATCTTTCGAAAGATAAAGCAGAATTACATGCATCTCCGATGAAACAATACAACTTTTTGAATGTTAAAACAATTTACTACAGAAGTTAACATATGCTTAATGCAAGGACATTGCTGGTTTGTTCGAGGAGCTTCGACAGCCTTACAATGCAAACGAGTGGCGGCTATTTATTGACGGTAGTAAAGAAAGCAGTAATTTTGCATAACGGAAACGAGAAGCCATCGATTCCCATCGTACATGCAGTCAACACTAAGGAATCATACGATACTATGGTCAAATTGTTAAAATTGATCAAATATGAAGAACACGACTGGAAAGTTATTTTATGTGGAATGCAAGGTGGCTACACAAAATATTGCTGTTTCCTATGCCTCTGGGACAGCCGTGCTCGAGAACATCATTATAAGAGAAAACAATGGCCAGAAAGAAAAAAGCCCGCAGCACATCAAATTTAATATTATATCATTAACATCGGTCTCATCTCTTTAAATATGAGTCAGACTAGAGCGCGCTGTAATTGGTGTGACGAACCATGCTAGGTCGAAGGCCACGTGACATGAGCTAGTTACGATCCGATTGTCATGCCTTCACTCTTTCTACGACATGTGAAAATATTGACATTAACGTTGGACGTACGTCTTCTCAGACGACGTTTTTTCACACACGTCACTTTTGACAATACGCAAAGATTCCTTGACCCAACTATACTTATTCGTTAACACAACGCACACAACGTCCTCCAGATTAGGGGTGATCGATCTGATCGATCGATTGATCATGATCAATCAGATCGATCTTTTGATACGTACGTGGCCGGACATGTATCGTACGTATATTGAAGAACTAAAGATCATGATCGATCGAACATGATCAAACTGATCGATCTGATTGATCTTTTCGATCTGATCGACCTGATCGATCTTTTCGATGTGATCAATCAGATCGATCAGATGGATCTCAAATTGTGATCGAAGATCGATCGCAAATTTCTAAGATCACCCACCCCCAATCTGGAGGACGTTGTGTCTAATCGATCTAATCGATCTTATTGATCTGATCGATCAGATCGATCGATCGATTTTTTTGACCAGCCCTACTCCAGATACTTTAACTCGATGCCATTCTCGTGCCCGTAGGTCCTGTTTTCAGCAGCTCTCTAGGGCCTAGGCTCGCTGAACTTCTCACCAACGGTATGTCACGGAGCGTTTGGGTTTTTTAAAATAATGAATTGAAATTTATCTGGTTTTAGTTGTTGTTAATATAGTTAAGTTATGAGCAGCAGCTCAACTGATTTATTGTAGACCAGTGTCCAAAGTTCATAAATTAAAAATAAATGAATAAAATAATCTAGAGATTTAGATTGATAGTCCCGGGATTTCGAAAACGCTTATCATTTGTCGGGATATCGGGAACCCGGGATTGGCCCTACCCTGGTGTATAAGGGTTCTTTAGGAGGTTTCTCAATATTCAGATAGCTCAAAAGATGCAAACAATATGGTTTGACAATAGTCAACAATTATGATCTGCATAATCTGGAAACTATTTATTTTCTGGATTATTCAGATTTGTAACAAATGTTATTTCTTGCCATTTTTATTAAAATATTTTCTGTCTATGCGGTACTGTAACTGAAAAAAAAGCTATTTTTCGGCGCTATCTTGTAAAGATGGCGGAAGTGGGCGTATAGGTTGCAAATATACCAAGTTATTGGGGAAGTCAGGAAGTCCGATTCTCCATTAAGTTTTTCCAGGTAACCCCGTTTTTTAGTTCCTGATGTCTGGAATATAGTACTGCTTGGATATTATTGTTAGGTATTATTTCATAATTTTATTTAGACATTACCTACATAAGCATTCCTGTTTCTTTTTTTTTTCACCTTAGGTCACTGTTATATTTTTTTTATCGGAATTGAAAGCCTATGGATGTAACCCAATGCTGATAATGACATTCCATACTTTCGAGAAAATTATTTACCCTTTGCGGACACACCTTGTTGAATCGACTGATGCATTCCGGGCTATTGGAAGGATAAAGTATTGTCCGCACGTACGACTATACGAACGATACACACATGGCACCGTTACTCGCCAGCGAATCCCCATCATTGGTTTTTAATACTTCCATATTCAGCGTGTGGTTTATTATCCACAGTTCCACGAAGATCGATGCACTCGCCGTTATCATGAATGCAGCTTGTTAAGTACATACGCAGACATGATTTTGCGATCCTGACTCCAATTTGCAAACATAATGGCTATGACTTGACAGATGTACAGATGCCGACATAAAACCCGAATATGAAGTGTGTGTATAAGTTATTAAAATACTATTAGAAAAAGAGTTGCTATTTTGGCTGCTTACATTATTATTTCTTGGTTTTAAATTCCTGGATTAGTGTTACCTTTATTTCGTTGTTAATTTCATGTCATCGGTTGAGCGGGTTTTGTAATTGGATTCACATTACATTACGGAGAAGCAAAATCCTTACGTACTATTTTGTTGATCGAAGAGGATTTCTAGACAAGACACGTGATTACTAATTTTCATAATTTCCATGAACTGACAATAAAGTCGCCGAGGTATGCTGAAGATTAACGATTTTTTTATCAAATTTCTTGGTAATGTTACCTACTGGAAGACGTCTATAATATTATTATATGTGGAATGTTGTATAATGGGACATAGTCGACTTGTCAACCACTGACTCCAGATGTTTTTCTTCTCAAGTGCAAAGTGTCTGGAGAATTTATGTTTAAGACAACAAGCCGCAGATTCTATTGAAATTACCCCCGAAGAACCGAACAAGCATTACGACCCATATGCGTGTGGACTGATGATATCGAGGATCAACATTTTTGTGATTTTATGTTGATTTTATAATATAATATTAATAAAGCGATATAATATTATAACGCGTCTATTTTGTTGACTGTAGGTATTGATGCAATGCACCTGCGTTTTGTTGTCTAATTGTCTATTATAAATAATATATGAATTACAAATTGGTAATTAAGTTATTTAAGTGTTTTGTTTTTCTTATGCGTGTATTATACGTGCATAAGAGTATTATTATCGGTTGAGAAATGAGCGCATAATCTATCGTGCCAAGAGCAACAAATCTGTGCTCAAAGGTATTGGTACGGGTTTTGCGATAGATCACACGTATTTCTTCACCCACACAATGCCACGTATTTTAGGTATAAATGTATATGGGCACATAACCTCACTACACTTTCAAATATTCCACATATTCATAGTACGTGTGCGTGTATTCATAGTCGTGTGTTTTTGCAGATATCACCTGATAAACCGTAGACAAATGTTGCAGTTATATAAATATGTATATGCTAAAGATATCAAATTCTCAACATATGTTATATCACAGTAATTTTTAGAGCGGCATGCCATTGGCCCGCATATAAAGCTTTGTGATTGGCAGTATTGGCCAATCCCAAGCCTGATTACGTGTGCAAAAAAAAATTGAAACAGCGTTAAAAGACGTTAGACCGTACAATGTTGACCGCACGTCGGTGAAGTCTATCTTGTTCCAAAGTAGCTTTAGCGAAAACGTCGACATCCCCACGCAAAGACCAATTCTCGTCTGATTTTCTAAACCTATCAAAAAACAGCAAAGCTGCTGTCGTCGGCTGTTGGACTCCCCTCTTAAGGACATACACCTTCAGTTCTTGTTTATAACAAATAATGGTCAACTATGTGAAGTCGTCTTGAATATTTACAGATTTAAGTAGAACATCGAAAATGCTTTTTATTTTTATACCTAATTTTAGAAGTTTTATTATTGGGTGCGATTTAAACGTGCATTAATAGATATGTGCATTAAAATAAATACTTTGTGTATTAAATTAATAAATATTGTGCATTAAATAGATATGATTGTTACATCAAAACATACATGTTGTGCCCTAGAATGGATAGCTCGTGCATTAAAATTATAATTATTGAGCATTCAATAAATCTGAATATGTTACATAAAAATGTTTTAATGAGCAATATTTTATTCATATTGTGCCCTAAAATGACATTATTTTATTATTATTATGACATCTTGTGCATTAAAATAATAATTTGTTTTATATGTTAATGATAGCGCGTTCTAATGATATACTTACTAATTAATTCAAATAGCTCACCCTACATATTATGTTAAATAAAAATTCAATTCTTTTTGATGTATGATGTCATCGATAATTTTTCTGAATGGCAACCCCATATTTTATTGTACTGATATTGATAAATCTCTTAATTATTTTAAAGAGAATTTACAAGATCTATGGCCTTGTAAAAGACCCCTTTTCGAGTAAAAGACTTAAGTAGTATTAAGAACTTAATTGTTTATGGAATACGAAAAGGCGTTTTCGATTGATTTATATGCCTTGAATAAAAATCTGAGCTTGAGGATTGAGGATTCAGATTAATGTTAACTATGCGACCATTTTGGATTTTTTTTTGCATTTTTACTTTTATTTCGAAAAGTTTGCGCGATAGAAAATTGAATTATTTTATTATATTTGCTTTCAGGGCAATTAACTCTACCCAAAACGCAATTTCATATTCAGTTTGCAAAATCCATTTTCCCAAAACTAACAATATTTTTTTTCTCGAATATTTTCTGATAAAATGTTTCTGATGCCATTTACACAATTAAGTGATCTAACAGATTCAGTAAGAAAAAAATGTGTTGCCATTTAAAAAAGGGGTCGATGAAATTGAACTTTTCACAAAAATGTGTATTTTAATAATAATACAATGTAACGCTACACACTAACGTTACGTTATAAATTGCACTTGACATTATGTTTGAGTGAAATACGACTAGCTACGTCGACGAATATCTACAAGTCCACTGACTTGTAGTGTCGGTTGCATAAACTATGGAAAAAAATGCCATGGATAACACGCAGTAGATCTTTAGTAAGCTCCAATTGCAACAACTTAAAGTAAAATCTGTTACACCGGCTTTTCCTACTTTTTATCTATCATAATTATTATAAACTAAGAAATTTGAAGTTCATTCATAAACCGCAATCTAATAAATAAACTATAATTAAATAATCGTTACACTAGTGGCTGACTACGTAATTGTAATTTTAATACATTCCTAAACAATATCACAACATGTGTATTTACTTGATTTAGTGCTTTGAGCAATTTGCACAAAGGTGGGCTGCTCTAGAGAATTTTATAACAAAATAATAAGCACGATTAGCATGCGGTAGTTTTGACCATTCTGCGTAACGTATCTAGGAATAGGAACAAAGATTGATGAACTGTATTTAGAGCACATAGCTATCATAATTGCGATTTGGAAGCGCATCATCTGTTGTACCGCGAAAGTATTTCGCTCTCTTGCACAGCTTGGAAAGAGAATTTCTAGTACCCATTTGCGAATTAATCGTTTATCCGATTATTGTTATTGTTGTTGAAAATTTTTGCTCGGATATGCCGTTTGTGGTGTTTTTTTTTTTGTGGTTTCACAGTCCGTAACAGTATAGTTGATGTACCGTGAAGTAGTGCGAATTATGATTCCAAAAATTATAAAGAGTAAAAGGTGTTACAATAAAGCTAACGGGCTGCAGTCTTTATAATTCTTGCGGTTCAATTATTTCGGATGATGACGTTCATTTTATTGATCATTAAATTGGTGGTGGCGGTGATTTTATGTAAAACTGGTAAGCGTGGTATAAGAATTATATTGTGTTATTTATTGGTATCTGATCTGGGTGTTATAATAAGTATTGTACTATAAATTATTGTTACTTAGCTCGCAATAGGAATGGTGCAGGCCAGGGTGGATGTAAATAAAACTCACACTAGTTTTACATGCGTGTATAATGTTGATAAGATTCCAAGAAAACTGAGAAGCTGAGAAGAAAGCTGAGAAGGCAGGCCACTGCCTTTTGGTACAGGTGTCAGATGTCTTACGCGTTAATACAGACTCAAATACAATTCTTGCTTGATACTCCGTTATGTGGCTTTTTATATCAATCGTTCAAATACGTCATCAACATTAATTAGGTTACCAAACGACGAGTTCGTTCACTTCTATTTTGTGCAAACTAGGCGTTTGCAAACACTACTTTGAAACTGCAAGTACTGGGCAATTCAGGTCGTCGACTTTATTAATTCATAAAACCTATTCGACCATAATGACAACCTCGATTTAATTTACTTCGTAACAACCCTCCTCGCCAATAATTGCTCGTCCCAGAGCAATGCCATAATTTGAACAAAATCTATAGCCACAAAGCGGGGTAGTAAAACACCAACAAAAATTATTTTATTGTACGTACAAAACAATTAAAAGAACAAGAAACAATACACAGAAAAAAATTTCAAAGACTAATTGCCGATGTCTGTAAGCGGTTGCCACGGTCTCATTCACCGGACTGATTATTGGATCCTCCCACCATCTGCCTTCTTCTAGGATTGCCATGGTCATCTACCGAAGGGACATCATTAAAGACGACTTCGACCGTGTACCTCCTATGCTTGTACAGCGGTGCGTCACGTGTCGGCAGCTTTTTGTAGATGACCATCCATCCGTATTTGAGATCCAATTTTCTTCGCCATCGTATGTGGTTTGTCCCATTCTTATTCGCCGCCCTGGTTGTCGGATCCTCCCACCTTCTACCTTCTTCTAGGATTGATGATCTTCTACCTAAGGGATATCTTTAACGACGACTTCGACCATGTACACAGACTCTCCTATGCTTGTACAGCGATGCATCACGTGTCGGCAGCTTTTTGTAGATGACCACCCAACCGATTTGTTTGTGGGATCTAATATTCATTCCTCCTTTCTTCGAGAACAAGAAACAGAACACTGCTTCTATCGTAGTGAGAACGGGCTATCACACATTTTCACACGTCAACGTCATCTTCGTATGAACCATTTAATCTATTAATCACACTATAAATGAACAATTACTAACTTCTGCTGTTCTTTAAAATTGGAGTCTGCGATTGTCCGGGTCTACTTGAGCGGGAAATACAAGAGAATGTCTCCTTGGGCGCGGGTTGGAGAAATTTTACTGGAACCAGCAGCTGGGCCCATCATAATCTTGTTCTTACTCAATGCTACGCTTGCTTCGTTGTAATTATTCCTATTCCTTCGTTTCTTCTCTTACTGCTCTTGGTTCTTGCCTCCCTGACGTGAATGAGCCGTTGTTGTTCTCCCTTGGGATGATTTTGCGCCTCCACCATGTTACGTAGCTCTTAATGGCGGACGGCTCTAGGTCAGGATGGAGATATAAATAAAAGTCGCAGTGTTGTTTACATAGGTCGTGTATTGCTGACCACACGGAATTCCAATATTACAGCTGATTGGAGTCCGTGAAACACGATAGTTGAGCGTATACTATTCTCAGGTGCGACAAACTACTGATCCCCTTCCCATCCTTTGCCGTGGCTTTTATATTGAATTTGGCATGATGTCGTGACCTGTTTTGGGCCCCCAAAAAGCCTGAGTTAGGATTTTTGAGTACACTATTAACAACCGCGTTTTTAGTGATTACACTAAAAACCTTTTTAGGTGTATGCTCGCCACACATGTAAACCAGCTGGACCATAGGATAAATTACAAGAAGGTAGAAGTCTTAGATAAGGAGCCTAATTACACTAAATGGGCTTTCCTAGAAATGTACCATATTTAAAGAACGCCGCACACTATGAATAAAAAATCGGATGTGCAGGGCCTAGCTCTATTTATACCTATCTGTTATCTATGAAAACGATAAACAACAACAGTGCCAACAGTTTGTATGAACATGTATGTCTGCCCCGAACACTGTGAAAAGGTAAACAATGTGCCTAGTCGGTTTAACCCTTTATGATTGTTTGAATTATCCTGTTTTTATTTAAGATTGATCACATCATATTCATGTAATGTGTGGGTCAATTGTATCGTTTGTTGTACAAGAGCGTTATGCTTACAGTTGGTTAAACGAGATGTACCATGACATAACCTCACCTTTAGTAAGTTTTAATGTGTTCTAATGCTGTATTGCTAATTAAGTATTTGTAGCATTGTAGTTGTCCTGATGATTGTAATAGAAATACATACCGAAAGCTTGACTTAGGAAAGAAACAGAAGTTTCATTGAAGAAATCTCCTGTCGACGCCCCCTTATATAGTCGACAGGAGACTTCTTCATTTAAACTTATTTTTCATTGGAAGACACGTTTTTTGGTGCTTATCATAATTTATGTTAATGATCGTAGACTTTACAAATTTTATTAAAAACAAAAAACAATTGGGTTCACAGTTAATTAAAACATACAGTGACCGCCAAGGCGGATAATAGATTCCTCAAAAATGCTGATCTTCGTAAAAGGTTGACGCTTCATCAAAATCAGAATAAAACCACCAATGTGTACATATACGGGACAGTTCCATTATTACCGAAAACTTTTAATAGTATGTACATAGTTGTAAACTAAACAGGTGTGTTCAAATTGGAAATCAGAAGTTTACAGATGGGCTACCAATGACCTGATAGTTCGCTCTAAAAACACAAGAACGACACTGAAGGAGTTGGGATATACAACTGAAAAGGATTGGCATAGTAAGTACAAAAGGTTGCTAGCTACGGTCTAAAATCTTCTGTGAAAAGTAAGATTTTCTCATTTACCATTTTTTAAGAATTGACAATATATCTGCGATAGTTTGCATTAACAAAATGAACAGTATTTAATACAAATAGGTACAAGGAATATCCAAGTATGTACTTGCGTATGTACTAACAAACGGAAGATCAATAGCTGATTCATAATGGTCATATACTCCTAATATTGAAAATTGCTAGAGTATTCATCATCAAGACAATACAGACAAATACGGCAATACAATCTCTCAAAAAGTTCCCAGGATTGCTCTATGTACCACATGGTCTGACTCAGGACTGTTTTATATAAGTATATAACCAACCTAAATCGAGTTTAAATATCCTCGACACAACATTCTTCGCAAAATCCTTGAGATCTAAACTCGGTTTATGGTTTAAACTAGTATTTGTTTGATTATTTGTGTATCTTGGAGCCCTACTCCGTCAAAGATTTTTTTTGATTGTGTTACAGAATATGTTATGGTTTTTTCATTTTTGTTTATATTCTGTTTCTCGTCGATTTCGACTGAATTTTTTATTGTTTTCCTTTGTGACGCTATTTCTTGTTCGTATGATTTTTTGATTTTGTATTTCTACAAACTATGAATAAAGACTGTTTATTATTATTATTATTTAAGAACTCATCCTTTAAGGGAGGTATGTTGCGTTCATGTGTGTCTGGGGTTACCCAGGCTCACAGTATTAATATCAGTTTAAGGCTGTTATTATCAATTAGATACTTATTACATACGTATTTTTTATGTGCTAATAAAGTTAATCTCTTTGTTATAGGTAGGTGCTATAAAATTTTTATTCGACTTGATGGGGTAAGTACTTTTGACAACACGAGGTTTTTAGCTAAAAATTAAGTTAAACTTTATTGTTTTAATAAAATTGTCGCATTACATATAATAATGACGCCGATGAAGTCGTAAAATCATCACCCACTGTGACATAACCCGTTTTGATCTGTCATAATCAATAGGAAAAACAGGGAGCTAAAGTGAACCCACTCAAATGTTCTGGTAAACTAAAAACAATATTAATTAAGTGGAGATCCATATTGTAAATTGTTACTATAGTAAAGTTAAACACCTCTTTTTTTGCAACATAATTTATTTATTTAAATCAGACCGGTTGCGCCCTTTCAATCAAGGGCATCATCAGTGAAAGTGTCAAACTTGCTGTAACAACGTCATTAGCCACGCTGTTCAACATAAAGGTCTTACGAACAGTACAAAATTTAACGGAGACTTCATGTACATAGAGATGAAAACATTTTAAACATAGATTTAAGACCATAGACGTTAAATCAATCTATCTAAAAATCTTTCCCATGAGAGACGTGGCTAATATGTACGTGGCCGGCAGACGAATTCGTCCGCCGGCCTGGACTAGACAGCTGTTCGTTTTACGTTCTTGCCGTTCCAGAAAAACTAAACTATAGTAATTTGCTCCTCTACAAGGCGGTATTTTTTTGTTTCAATTGGATTAATCTAATTGAAACTACGCTTAATTTTGGCGAAGACACTTTAATTATTGATAGTTTTTCATTAATTAAAACTATTTCCTGTAGCGTGTAAAAAGCAACATTGCATTTTTGGATTCTGTGGTTTTTTTTAAATATAACAGTGTTTTCTCCATCTCTTATGAAATTATTCTGTTACTACATGCTTCATAGACTGGTCTAGTAAAAAAATCATTTCAGTCTATATCTTTTTGATTCAGTGTAGTGCCTAAACGGCTATCTTCCGGACATGACTTTATTGACAAAAAAATGCTTGTTTAAGTAGCCCCTACAACGCCTTTCAGTTTGTCACAATATTAATGGGACTGTATACATAACCGGTAGCGGACCATAAATAATTTTTAAAATTATAAAAAATAAATAAATTATGTGCAATACACAACTAAATAATATAACACATTTGACGCGATGGAGACTTTTGGTGGTCAGTGTCCTAATAAATACAAAAAGCTAATCGGAATAACCTACCATACTTTGACAAAGAAAACCAATTATCGCTAAAACGACAGACTTTCATGCAATACTGTTAGTACATTCGTGTGGTCAAATATACGTATATTATATAAAAAATGTTACAGCATATTATACAAGTTCAAAACGACTTTTGTAGCAATATCCGTTTACTAGATGTTTACGGACATTTAACCGTCCTAAATTCAATTACATAATTGGATTAATTCCCTGGATAGGTAGATAATGGTTGTAATTATTTCAGTTTAAAATATCAGAAAATGATTAAGCGTTTGCAAATGATAGCGTTATTTATTGTTCAAAGTTTATGAAATTTTTTATGTAACTTCTTAGATAAATAACGAGTTGGGCTGGATGAAAAAAAAAATTTTTAAAGATAAAAATCAATTTTACTTCTACATCTTTGGTTTTTTCAAATATAAAACATTTAGCCCAACTCATGATACAAAAATAGATTTTTTATTTAAGTACAATTTTAATCTAAACATTATAATTGCGATAACAAAGCGTAATTGCCAGAAATGTATGTAATTTGCCTATATTACGGGCCCGGTGTAGACAGCAGACGTTAGGAGTTTTAAACACCGCCTATAACTACGCCACGCCTACTGCTATTTTTAGATTAGACTGTTCACAAGTTATGACCGTAGAGTATATTGAATCGGGAGAACAGAGTTCTCGCATTTCACATTTATACGCACGGTTTACAAATTTAACACACGATAAAAGTCATATACTGTATGATATTATACTTAGTGTAGTTATACCTGCTAGGTGTTAGGTACATTTGTTTAATAATGGGTAGAAGTCGTGGCAAAATACCTAAACATCCGCGTCTGTCCTTTAGACGAATTAGTAAAAGACGACTACGTATCACCTAAGTTAAAATATATGCATAGATATTCTAAAAGAACAACATTGTAATTATTTAATTACAAATGAGACAAAGAGAACCAGAACAGGACTCAAATGAACATTTTATTTAAAATGTCGGTTTTCTGGACAGGAAGAGACAATTAGCAGTGACGAACTTGGGTCGGCTCTAATGGATATTAGTTCAGCGACTGTATTGGCCAGTATTACAGCGGGAATTGGATATAGCCAATGCCAGAATTTGTTTTCATTCATGAATCTTGCATTCATGGCAATCATGGCGCCCAAAACGTTTATAAAATATAGCGAACTTGTAGGTGACAAAATATTTGGGATTTATATAAATGGTTTGGGGAACTTTGGACTATGTACTATGATTTTACTTTATCATACGTAGTATGTAAAGTATTGTAATCGTGCCAAACAAAATTTTTGAGGTTTTAGCGGAAATGTCTTTTTGGATCCCTTGAACATTTTTGACCCAGGTAAAAAAAAATTCTGTGTATGTGTGTGTGCTTTTTTTGTGGCGACGATTCCGGAGAAACTAAAAGGTATCGGGATGAAACTTCATATTTGGAAGTTTCATAACCAAACTTAGAGCTGAAAAGCTTTCTGTTGAAAAGGATCCAAAGAAACTGGAGGTTTAGTCTTATAGCATTTTTGAAAGATTTTGCAAATATGCCGCCATTTCTGGAAATTTGTCGAAATAGTTAAATAATAAATTAAAGTTCAGGAAATTCTGAACAATTTATGACTATGGCATTTTTTTGGTAAAATGAATAGTTTAGCTGCATGAGCAAATTCTATTTTATCGAGATCGCTGCATTAAAACTAGTTAGCCAGGATTTGTCAGATATTGTGATTCTAATGACAGTATAGGTAGTGTCAAACTCTGATGTTTTGACAATACCTACTGTCAATATAATCAAAATATCCGTCTAGTTCCAGAAGACAGTAGTTTTATTTTAATGCAGACATGGCCGATCTCGATCAAATAGAATCTCATGCAGCTAAACTATTAATTTTATATATGGTATGATAAAGTAATGTGCCTGAACGCATCAGATTAATTTTTTTATTTTTGTCTTCGTGTGTCACTGCCGTGCGTTCGTTCGATATCCAGCATGTTTATAGATGTATTGGGTCCTCATTGCTCGATTTTAATTAATTCCTTTCTAAATTGAAGTCCATAATTCACCGATGAGTTATCATGAGTTAATACATTTTTGTCAATTTACTATACAGTATGTATGTCACCCTGTTAAAAAGATTAAATATTATAATAGCAAGCGCGCTCTCTCTAACTGAAATCAATATATTTTCTTTTACCGCCTGGCGGCCGCCAGCCAGCTGTATGCAGTCCGGGATGCATATGCGACCATGATGAGTGAGAACACTAATACATTGTAACTTGAGCGAAAGCGAAAGCGCCGACGCGCGGCGACAAACTGGCTGAGTACTTCCCCTTCGAATGTACTCGCGTCGACTATGCTCCGCCTTTGCCTGCTTCCTCTAAACCCCCCAACTTCCCCTTATCGTAAAACTGTGGCCTGGTTGACGTTGGTGGGGGCCAGGCAGACCACTCCCAGCAAAGAAAAACATCGCAACGAAATATTTCGTTTGGAAGTTGCGATGTTTTTAAAACGGAGCCTTAATGCCAATGTTCTTGAGAGTATGAAAAGTTTTGTTGTGTTTTTGTCGTGGAGTATGAAAAATTTAGTTTTTCATGTTGTGGAATATGTAAACTCATGTTTTGCAATGTTTACACAGATATAAAATTTGTTTAATTCAAATAAATATGCATTGACTCAAAGAAATCTGGTGTTTCAATAGTGGCAAAGAAATATTTCTTTGCGGATAAAAATGCATTTTTTTTAAAATATTTGTTTGGTAGAAAGAACGTTTATTTGTGTCAAACAACTTATGTTTTTAGTTAAAATTTGCAATTTGTATATTATAACGAACGAGATATTTTAGTTCAAATAATTATGATTATGTTGAGTGAAAGAATTATAATTTTTTAAATCAACGAAATTGTTGGTCGAGTTAAAATGCGATATTTTAAGGTTGCGATAAATGGTTCATTAATTAAAGAAATTATTAGTTTGTTCAAGGAATTAATGTGGACCTATTATTGACCTGAACTTTTCGGAGGGTACAGTAGAGCAAAATCTCCACGTGTCAGTGGCTTTTGGGATGTCGTACATCCTCGACGAGTAGTTGCTTTTCCCATAGCTACATAAAGTCGAGGTTGGGGTAGCAAAGTGTATGCTGATTTGGAATCGGAACTTCAACCTGCATGCACTGTGTTCTGTACTATACTGCCGATTACACGACCGTTTGTAATTCCGGCAGACGCACAGTGGCGGATTAAGTTAATTGGGGGCCCTAAGCGCAACCCGATTTCGGGGGCCCCTATATCTTATCTATTCAAAAACCAAAATTAAACTATGTTGTAAAAAATATATATTTGTAACATAATAAAATCTGTAATGTGTCCTAACGATTGCGAGCTTTACGTCATGTGCATCTCCATACTAATAAATCTTCTCAGCGCACAAGAACGTGCTTCTTCAAGCACTTAATCGACTTAATCGTCGTCCTAATCGACCATCGTTGTCTTGTTGTTGTTGTTGTAGTTTTAATGAAAATTTGTTCACATTCGTTTTCAAAAACTGAATTCGTGTTTTCTTCGCCAATTTCATCTTGATCCCAAAATCTTGTCAATTGATCATATAATGCGCAAAAGGTATGTGTCCTTTGTTCTTCTTTCCAGCTGTGCGAAGGTAGCCCCAGTATATTAAACTGATTTTTGGAAATTGACGGTGTTTAGGGGCTTGCTCCACCTCTGTCACGTGTTAGCCTTGCATTGCAGTACAGCAAGGATCGACCCACAAAAATTAATATAAACAATAAATAATTGTTCGCAGAAAAGGTAAAAAAAAAACCAACCCACCCAGAAACAAGCAGTGATCAACCTTGTGAAAAGAGCAATTTCTATAACCCACCCCACATTCCTCCAAAAAAAACTTGACCAGAACCAAAGTCCTATCCCAAAACAACTATCCCAAGTCCTCGATAATTAAACGACGTCCCAATTGCAACCGATTTCCTTCTTCCTTACGTCCTGGCTACGACAGATACACGTCCAGGATACAACATAAAACCTATATTCAAACCCCTCAGCAACCTCGTCTTCTTTCTTCTCGTGTGTACCGGATTCCATGTGCTTGTGGAAGTGTCTATATTGGCGAGACGAAGCGATCGGTTAGCGTCCGAGTATCTGAGCACGAGCGCTGCACTAGATTGCGACAAATCGCTGGTTCAGCTCTCGCTGAACACAGATGTAACACGGGATATTGGATCCTGTTTACACATACCAAAATCCTCGTCCGTGAATCCCATTACTACCCTAGAGTCTAGACGAATCCGTGAATCAATAGAAATCCTAAAACATCCCTCTAATATCAATAGAGACTATGGTTTTTAGTTACATCATACCTGGAAATCAGTCTTGTCCCCACCGCTTCTACCTGCTTAGCATTATATACGTTTATGATGAAATTTTGTTCCACTCTGAAATATATGTTGTTCGGCGACGTCTGGTCAAAATTTAATTTTGCTTTGCTTTTTCGTATTTCCAAACAAAAATGCAAAGGTGCATAGCCTCACTTCGGGCCAGGGGGCCCCTTAACGTTTTACTACTTTCTGGTAATCTATCTACTATCTACTACTATATACTAAAAGTCTAACACAGTCCGCGCAAGAATTTTAGTAAAATCGGCCAGTCGGGGGAAGGGTCTACTCCTCGACGAAGCGAGCTACAAAACTACAGTGCTTAGGCTTTCGATTTCGTCCATTTTCGGTCCGGTTCTCGATATTTTTTGCCTCGATTCGGCTAAATTTATGGATTATCGTTTGGGACTGTACTCGTCAGCCCGTCGCCATGACATCGATCGAGGTTGCTAGTCGACGGTCGCGCGCTTGGCGACGCGGTCCCTAGATGGCGATACCTCATCGTGTCGCTGTTGAGGTTACGCTACGAAGCGATAGATGGCGAACGTAGGAGCATAATCACGTCGCGCGTTTAAGAGCATCCGGGCTTTTTGTCTCTCTCTTAACGCTTCGGCGATCTACCTAGGTCGACCAGCAGGCCTATTAGGCCTGCACATTCTCCTAGTATATTACTATTTGTGGTACTTATATTGCACTCTTATTATTTATTCAGTGTACAAGTATCGCACGAACTGAACTATGAACGTTTACGAGAAAATTTTATTACAATCTGAAAGATGTGTTGCTAGGCGATGTCTCGTTGAAATAAAATTCCACCAACCAAAATTCACTTTGGGAGGCCTTGTCGCGGGGGGGGGCTTAGTCTTTAACTGCATTATGGTGAACTGCGTTTCTATTATTTAATTCAGATACAAGTGAATCAAATTACATTATGAGCGTTTACGATGAAATTTAGTTTTATTGTGAATGATGTTTTGTTAGGCGTTGTCTCATCGAAATGTAATATTTGCTACTTTCTTTTTCCTTAAAAAAACAATTTGGGGGCCCCAACGCGCGCGCTCCTTGCGCCTTGGCCTAGTGGGTAATCCGCCACTGCAGACGCATGACATCAACTGAGCGGTAGGCTTTCACCAGCTACTATTTATACTCAAGATCAGTCCGAACTGCGAGGAGAGTGTTTACAGCGCCATCTCATAATACAGTTGGATGAGGTATTCACACTTAAAATATATTTGTTTGAATCAATATATGATTTCCTTGTCGGAGGTAAACCTATTTTTAAGCCAAAGCAAAAAAATCTCTTTGAAGGAAATAAATATCTCGTATAGAAATATATTTATTTGAATCAAACGTAGATCTCTTTGGTGTAAAGAAACGTCTTTCTAAATCAAAACAAAACTATCACTTTAAAGGAAAGTAATTTTTGTTTGCATCCAAATATATTTATTTGACTTAAAAAAAGCATTCCAAATAAATCTCTACAAGCAAATAAACTAGAGTATTCAATCAAGTAAATAAATATTGTTGGCGTCAAAGAAATATGGTTTGATCCAAAAGAATAAATTCAAAAGAATATATTTCTTAAAAACAAGAAATCTTTTCCATTTGTGTACGCTTTAGATACTACACTTTAGTTGAGAAATAATTTTTGTTCAATCCTACCACAGAAATAGTCAGTTTCTAACTTGGGTACGAGAGCAGAACGTGGGTTTTTTTACCTCACTCAGTCATAGAAAAGCGTGAGTGAAAATTTTTTCACACGCGTTTCCATGACAATCAACCCACTAGTTTTCAAAGTTTCAATTCAGATACTAAATGATACTAAATGATAAATTATCTTTCGTTGCCTGCCACCCTGACCCGAATTGTTGTTGTTCTGATTTGGGACCATTTTGCACCTCCACCATGTTACGTAGCTCTCAGTGGGGAAGATCCAAGCCATGATTGGTGTAAAATTAAACTCACATTGGAGTTTTACATACCTACTGTATAATATTGATAAGACAGTCTAAGAAAAGATCTGAGAAGGCATGTTACACTGCCTTCTCGTACAGGTGTCGGATGTCTCTCTCGTGAACACAAACTAAAATACCATCCTTCGATACTCTGCTATGTGGCGCTTTATATCAATTGCCAAAATACAAAACAATAACAAACAAAAAATATCGCCCATTACCATATTTGCCCACAACTAATCCCTTCGGTAGTTAATCTTCTGTGGCCGAGCAATAACCTTCAATTGTCGACAATTTATGGGCAATTAATCGAAGCCCGCAATAGAATCAATTAGTTCCACTTAACGATGTCGCCCACGCGTCTTGATCCGAGACGAGAAAGGTTGTCCCGCATTTCAAGTCGACTCTGTGCGACTTCTACTAGGATTACAAACATTGTTGGAAACAGTACGACTAGGTACCCAGAGATGGTAGGAAGATATCCAATAGGCGATCAGAATTTAATTGTCTGAGGTACGTGCACTGATTTAGTGTCGATTGCGGCGAAGCAAGACAATGCTACATGGAGGCAACAAACACGCGCAAAAGCCGGTGGAATTGCAGATGTTACAAGAAGTGGTTACAACGTACCTTCTCTGCTGGATTGAAATCGTGGGTTTTAGTAAACCTGAAACAGTGGGTTGGTCGATGCGGGCGTGCAAAGGGAATGCTCTGCAGAGTTAGTTTTATTATTTGCAAATCAACTTTAAATTTTGAGCTACATTTGAAAATTTAATAGGATGTTTCAAAAAGAGGAAGTGAAGGTAGTAATTAGTGAAGGTATTAATAGACAAAGATGATTATCTAAATTGTTGTTTTTATGTCAATTATGATTGCTTAGTTGTATCTATCGCCCCGTGTCAAAGCTATAAGGAACAGCTAAATGAGTTCTTTAGGGCCACTCAAAGTTTATAACAACATTGATTTTGTCCCAAAAGTTATTCGGCCAGGCAATAGAGTGTTAACAGGCCGGTTCAAGCTAACTTCAGGACTATTCTGGGTTTCCTCTATTGGTTCAATTATTAAAATCTGCACAATGATCGTGTTGGTTAGTTATTGAATAATGATCGCAAGATTACAACAAAGTGAATTAACTATTCTTGCTATCTTGCTAACAATTACTGCTCAAATATAGACATGCATAATTTGAGGAGGGGTTACATTTCATTTATGTATTTTTGAGAAATAGCGCCGTAGTTTTACTTTAAGTAAATATATTGTAGAGAAAATTCAAATAAATTAAAAGAAATAAAACCATATCTTCCAACTAGCGGCGTCGTATTTTTCTATCCATTTTCGGGTCTAGATAGTTACGCTATCTACAATGTTTCCTACCAGAGAATTCAATCTCCGGGATGGTATGATGCATAAGCTTATTACAGGTTTTGTAATTGGATTCATATTACATTACAGAGAATCAAAATATCATACTAGTACAAAATATCATACTACTACAAAATACGTACTATTTTGTTGATCAAAGAGGATTTCTAGGCGAGAGATGTAATTACTAATTTTGATAAATTCCATAAACCGGCAATAAAATCGCCGAGGTATGCTGAAGATTACCGAATTTTTTTTTATCAGGTTCGTTGACGTCGAAAGACAAACGTTATGCGGTGCCAGCACGTTG
This sequence comes from Aphodius sticticus, assembly GCA_963966075.1. Taxonomy (NCBI): domain Eukaryota; kingdom Metazoa; phylum Arthropoda; class Insecta; order Coleoptera; family Scarabaeidae; genus Aphodius; species Aphodius sticticus. Next base: position 42,679,409 of record OZ014509.1, on the reverse strand, counting down.
GCGAATTGTATCTTGTTCCGAAGTAGGTTCAGCAAAAACGTCGTAGTCTCCGCGCAACGGGGGACGACAAATTCTCGACTGATAAGGGTATCACGTGGTGTCCGGTCGATGTATTCCAGAGCACAATTAGTGGTGGGGGTAACGTCTTCTTATTTAGAAACATCTCTACCAAGTTTTTGACCTCATCGGAAACGAGCGTAGTTAGTAATTGTGATGGGGCGGACACCCCTCTCAATATTTACTATTATACTTTAATCAACTCTAAACTGAAGGGGGCCCCTGTTAGGACTTTGCTCAACTACCTAACCTTAACCCCACATGTTGAAGGTGGTAACTCGCCCCAAGCGACGCTTGGCGACGCTAACACTTAAAAATGTGATCTTAATTAATCTTACGGTAGCGTAAATTAATCATCTCTCTCTTACGGAGGCTTAAAAACTGAGTTCTTTCTCTGAGACTTTGTCAGAGACGTTTGAACTCACTAATTATTAATCACTATATGCAAGGCTAAATACTTTACTATAAAAGGGACAGGTTTATATTATTCTAAAATGAATATGCCGAAGAAAACCACAATAAAATCTATTAACAAAAATATATACAACAATGCAGAACTGCTTACATGAGATATGAATTTTAATCCCTATTAACAAAGATGATATACTTTGGCAGAGATGGACAAATCAGCAAGTACAGACAACAAATAAATACCTTATTATTTCGGTTGAGCACAAGAAACACGAGACACCACAGTTATCTTATAGAGCCCCTGCTCTTAAGAAAACACGTCTTCACCCCATGATGGCTAAATTAAGAAGGCAGTATCGTTCGCTTAAACCTTTGGTCGAACCCCTCGTGTCGATCGCAACGCCCCCAAGCCACTGTTTGAGAATATGGCCATTTCCGTTTGCCGCCAATACCAATCTAACACAAAGCACGGCCAAGTTCGAATTCAATTCGAAGTCAAATCAACGCGCCAAATTTGAACCTATTACATAATACTGTTTGAAGAAAATTGTATCAACTACAACTTTTCTAATATATCTTTTTGTTTTGGACTGTATTTAAAGAACAAAAAAACTGATTTTGTTTAGAACGTCGAAATGTACTAAAATACCAATTTTCGACCTATGTGACATTTTTTGCCAGCAATTGTCTATTACCTCGACTATAATATGACCTATGGTTTCTAGAGTTTTTTCTGTAGATTACGAATCTGGCATCCAAAATGCTCCATCGCGTCACATTTCTGAAAAAAGCTCTAAATGTCAAGAACTCTTGTTTCGTACACATTTTAATGGTCTCTAAAATAAAAATGCTGCTCGATTAGGCTAACCTGAAAAAGCTCTTGACCCTACAACTTAAAAGGTTGGACAAGAAAAGCTCAACTATGTAAATTATTGTAAAGCTACGTCTCACGTTTGACGGTATGAAAATACCATTTCATAATATATAGTTGGACGATTATAACATCTATGCCAGATGGAATAATGAAAATAGAATCAAAGTTTAACGTCAAGGTCCTTCCACGTTATCTTCTACGTCTTCTATAATGAAGCAGATGGTTATTGTCGTTTTACCGACGGAAAAATTTCATTGGGCATTGACATAAACATAGTCAAGTCCTCAGGTACACTTAGACTGCGCCAGCGGACCCGTTACGCAATAATTAATTCCGGTAATTGAGTATTATTTGCAAACATTAGCATAAATGATCCATAACGTTGCATTTAATAATGCCCAGTCGTAATTAATCACAGCAAGATGAATAGCCAGCGGTTTTCTCGTTCATCGACACGATATGTTCTTCGTTCGGCTTATTTCTCATGTCACGCATATTAATAACAATCGGGCGCAAGCCCCAGAATTGCTCCCGATCGTAAGTTATAACAAAATTGGCACAGTGGACTGCTCGCCCACCTGTTGGTGCAGGTATGCAGATACGCTAATAATGCATATCAGAAGGTTTCCAAATCTGGATTCTAATAGAAGTGAGATGCTTATTACTATGTATAATGTATATGTTCAATGATCCCGGTCTCACTTCAGTAGGTACCTGCCGTTTTACATACGTTCTTATTATTTAATTTAAAAGTGGAGCAAGTGAAAGAACGAGTTGTGTGCCAATTTTTTTACATACCAACAGGGGGCGTAGCTCAGATGGTAGAGCGCTCGCTTAGCATGCGAGAGGTACCGGGATCGATACCCGGCGCCTCCAATATATTTCTTTTTTGTGTTGATAATCTCAATAATAATGACCACGCGGGCAAAAAAATCATTTTTGTCTGAAATTATAGTTATTTTGTGTGAATATGTTTAGTAAAGATATTCACACAAAATAATTAATAACATTGTTTACTATCCGTCGGACAATTCCTAGGCACAATTAAAATATATCTTTTACCTAAGGATTTGGTACATTTTCATTTTAATATATAATGGAGGTAGCCTGAGGAAGTGTAAAAATAAGTTAGGCCAATTCAGCAATATTTTCGAAAAAGAAAATCCCAGAAAACGTTTGCATTGTTTCCAATTCTAGTCAAAACTCAAAGTCACATCATGAAAGTCATCGTCATCAAAGAACAATGACAAAGACTGCCATTGCTTTATTGATATCAATAATGTTTTTAGAAATATCTAACTTTTGGGGAGATTATTTAAATGGTGATTTTTGCATATAGTTCAAATTATTAATCCATCTCTGCAATAACGCCCTTTTTACGTAGTTTAAATAATAAAATCTAGTTGTAAATTTTTTTACCATTTAATATCTCAGTAGTAGTTTAAGACGGGTACACGGGTACAGTTGTGTTTATAATATGGCATAAGGTAAGGGGCGGAAAAGTTTGCATTGTAGCAAATATTAATTTATTTTTATCCATCAAACAACTTTTGTATAAACCATAGTTTTTTCTTTTTCTATACATGCACAATTATTGACTTTGCAGCTGATCGCATCTTTTAGGAACTGATGACTGTAAATAGCAAATATTAATGAAAAACATTTTTAAAATTTTAAAATATTTTAATTTTCAAATTATTTCAATGAACAGCTTTAAAAAAAGTAATAATCAATACTTATTTTTTTTTTGTTTGGAGTGCTGAGTAGGTACTCCATACTCATTTTTTTCGGCAAATATTGAGTATCTACTCAATACTCAAATTAAACTTTTGTAGAGTTGAGTACGCAATACTCACCGAAAAAAAAGAGTATTGAGTATCTACTCATTACTCAAATTTCAAAATGTTGAGTAGTGAGTATTGTACTCAGTATGAGATGGGTAGACTACTATTTTGAAGCAATGGAGTTTCAGCGTGTCCGAGTTGCTACGTGCGGAGTGCATGGCGGCACCGACCGGCACGGCGCCGACAGGCGTTGGATCTTATTCCCATCCCGATGGACAGGACGATGATTTGATTCTGCTGCTAAGGCTAAAATAAATTACTTTTTTTGACATGTTTGGCGTGTTGTCTAACGTGTTTTTTCACACGCGTATTTTGATGACGAGCGTGTTTTATGACGCACGTATTTTCCTACCTTATGACAGAAAAACGCGCGTCATAAAACGCACTTCAGAAAACTCGTTTTAGGAAACGCTGTAGAAAACGCTCCAGAAATACACGCTTCAGAAAACGCACGTCAGAGAACGCAATTGAGAAAACACGCGCGTTAGGAAACAAGCTCTACAGAAAAAGCGCGCCATAAAACATGTCAAAAGGCTTCAGACAACACGCGCATCGGAAAAACGCATCATAAAATACGCGCGTTATAAAACACGCGTTTAAAAAAACAATCTTAAGGGTGCGGGCACGCTGGTGACAGAATAATAATAATAATAAAAAGTCGTACAGAAATCAAACAACTTTGAATCCAGAACGACACGCTTATTAGATAATCGATTTGAAGTGTGTCGCCTAGATTCAACGTTGTTTTATTCCTACACGACTATTACTTATTAGTTTGTATAGTTTGCAACAAAAATTGCAAATGCCCGACTATTCGAAAACACGCCTGTCAGGAAATATCTCTAAAGCACACACAAAAGTATGCATTCACGAAATAAGCCGAAACACAGTGCGCAGTAACACAATGGTTTGATTAGATGTAATACTTAGGAAACTACTCACATCGTTATGATTATTTTACTCAAAATATGCACCTATACTCTGAGTATAATACTAAAATCGTTATGAGTAGATTCGTACGCTGAGTAAATCTACTCAAATCGGTTTGAGTAGATGTAGTACTCTGAGTGAAATACTCAAATCGATTCGAGTAGATGCGTACTCTGTGTAAATCTGCTCAAATCGGTTTGACTAGCCGTAGTACTCTCAGTAAAATACTCAATTCGATTTGAGTATATGCTTACTCTGACTAAATCTACTCAAATCGGTTTGAGTAGAGCACGCAAGAGTATTACTTTTACACTACTCACGTACTCAATACTCATATTTATTAAGCCTACTCAAGTAGTGTCCCACTCTGCCACATAAGTATTTGCATTTAGTCTTGTAAAACGTATTGTATGCTTTCGGCAAAACTTTTCGCCGAATTCAACACACTACTCAATTATGCTCACATTGTCGAATAGTATAATTTGATTTACGTTGCGGCCAAATATGCTGCGTTCCCTTAGTCCAACTTTTAAATATGGCCGGATTTTAGCCAAATAATTTGGTATCCGATTTTGTTTTTTGACTTAACTTTCGCCAACAGGTTATCTTGCCGTTGGAATGCCCTATTCGTTCCATCCCTACTAAAAACTTATGTTGCTGTGGCATTAATCGCATTCAAAATGATGTAAGATCTGCTGGTGCGTTAGTCATCTCGCAAATTTATGTGAGTCATTTTGCGCTAATGTATTTCACAACTGCGCTCGTTCCAGTCTGCCAATTACGAATACTGCAAAACATACTTATTAATGACTATTTTGTATTACGCACACGTAGATTTGTTTATAAATAAGTTGCAACACGTAAATTCTACACTGATGGAAAACCTTTGTTAAATACTATTGATTAGATGTTTGACATTTTTACAGCTTTTCATCATTTGTGGATCGTTGAAAAAGTATCTTACAAATGCGGCTGATTTCATATTTCATAGCCCGTTATAAACTTAATATGTGTTGACTAAAAAAATCGTTCTTCACTGTTTGTAATCATTTATTTTCGTAGTGACCGATTTTAAAATGTGTTTTTCTATCAAATGTTTTGTTTTTATAGAGTAGTCTGAGGATGCTGTAACAGCGAAACCGGTCACTACGAAAATAAATGATTACAAACAGTGAAGAACGATTTTTTTACTCAACTTATCAAGACACCTGTTTTTCACGGCGTATACACAAATTTTGTTATAAATATGTACCTACATGATTACCTGATATGTACTTATATTGTTGTTAATAATCATCCTTGAATGCATTGTAGAAGGAAATTTGAGTGGCGAGAGAAAGAAAACAATTTTTAAATTATATTATAAACTTTAACAGATAATATTAATAATATAAATTCCTGTGAATAAGTAATGTTACGTTAAACAAACAGTTATTCAATGGCACAAAGCAATCATCGTAAACGGCACTTTACGAAGTGAGACCAAACAAAAATCCACAATCAATGACAAAGACAATCAATTGCACAATTACTTTAATAACAAATGAAATATTACTAAAGTAATCAATCCCAAAGCATCTAATTTCCGCGCCCGTCCTCGTCATTGAAATTTTCTGCTGGTACACATAATTAATACCAGGCCTGAGTTCACAGAGGTAGTTGTCAGAAGTCCGCCTTTCCCATGAAAGATGGACGACGATGAGACGTATATAATTGTTATAAATAGGACGTTCTTCACATCTTTGTCCCCTATTACAAAAAGAAAAATATGAACTCATATCGCTGAACGAAAATTTCACATTCACACCGATTTAAAGCGCTGATTGGGACTAGCAAATATGTATCTACATGCGGCTGTAGATTGAGATCAATTTCATCGCACTTCTATCGGCTATAACGCTTACTTACAACTTACATGTACAAATGGCGGTAAAAAGCGGTAGAAGACGATAACCTTGGACTACTATCTCGTAAATCAGCTATTAAATCGCCAATTACTTTAATAAATTAAACGTACAGACCAACACACAAAGCCCATGCGACTCCGATCCAATTTCCTGTAAGAAAATATCCATTATGTGGACGTTACGACAATATTGTTTACTTCCATTCTATTAACACTAGGAAATAATTGAACATTTTCTTGAATTAACGAATTAAAAACATATATCTAACAAAGGTATTAATTAGCTGTACAAGAATGGTGTCAGCGCAAGAACACCATGTCACTAAATCCTGCACAAAAAGAATGGATCATTAAAATATTTATCCACTAAACTGAAGTGTTATATCCCTTTGCATTCCACCCCGGCGTGGAATTGCCATTGAATATTGATGACCCTTGAGGACTGGCTACTCTAACCATTCGAAGGGTGCCATGACGAATCGATAACTTCCCCATATCCTGGTTAGCCCCAACACTGATCAGCCCTAGCTTCCTTATCGCGAATCCGTGACGAATAGGTCAGTTACCCTCGAGCAGTTGGCACCCCATTCGCACTTAGTCCACTTGTCTGATGTAAGTTGAAGGGTACCCAGTAATAACGATCGAAATCAAATTTCAGTTAATTTGAGTAAAATGAAGTTTATTGTGTAAACCTTTAGTACCAAACATAACATTAGTCACAATAAAATTATTTTTTTTTCCACATTTTACAAACTAAAATTGTTCTAAAAATTTACGATTTTCTTGAGATTCACTTGCAGAGAAATAGACCTCCTGGCCTTCTTGGACTTTTGAAACAGAAGCTTTAAGCATATGAGTTTTAAGTAAAAAATCTTAAATGAGTGACTAAAATGTTAATTATTACCAGTGGCGGCTCGCGTATAGGCACTGTGGAACTGCAGCACCCCCTACTATTTCCACTTAATATGCCTTTAATTCTTTCTTTATACTTGTCCAAAGTATAATCCTTAATCCTTAATGTCAGTAGCCATCCCCCAGTTTAAGAAAAAGATTCAAAAATCGTTGTATGGAACTGTGATCTGCACAGTTCCAGTAGGCGAGCTCTTTGGCTGTTCTGCGCATGCGCACTCAACAGCGGCAAGCGACGCAGCGGTCTGTTGGATACATCATACAGATACAGATGGATACAGTGACTAGAGAGCACTGTTGTCCCCGCAGTGCCGACCGTGCCGACCCTCGACTGGTGGAAGGTAGTTTTACAAACTGCGGATGGCATATCAAAAGGCAATACGTATTTTACAACAATTGCAGTGCTTTCAATAGAGAAACAATTCCTCAGTTTTCATCCAGAGACCAAGGATAAAATTATTGATATTTTCGCGCAAATTAAAACAAGAAGAATTACACTTATCTTAACTTCACTTATTTGTTTGCTACAATCTTGTAATCGATATTTTACCTACTTCCCAATATCCAATCGAGTTGAAATTTTGCACGTGGACAGATTGCCGGTGACAATGCATAAAGGAATAAAAAAATTGAAACATTTTTGGAAATTTTTCCACAATTTTCAAAATTTAACTGTCAAAGCTTTTTTTTTCATTAACGATGTAGTCTACCGGAAGTGGACCGTAGGTTCGGAATCCTAGCGTTAATACGCGTTGTAGAGATATGAATTTTTTACAGTGGTTTTCTGATGTAGTATTGCATATTGGAAAGTATATAAAAGTAATAAAATATCAAATAAGGAAATTATTTTTTTTTGGTATACATTATTATTTTATGAAACTGACTTTCCAAAATAGAACATAAAAAAATAGAAAGGTTTTACCTATGAACTTAGTTTGAATTATTTATCGTTTTTACGTGATTTCGAACCCGCGATTTTACCGTTTCACGTTGAAGACACCTTTGACTTTACCGTTTGTTTCATGTGTTTTTTTTACGTCCTATATCACCTGTTGTTAGTTTCCATTGCAAATAGTTTCTCTCTAAACACTAACAAACATTTTCATTAGTGGGGTATACTTGATCCGCGTTGTTTTTAAAAAAATGTATTTTTTACTTAAATTTATTACTACGCTTACCTGAACTTCACTTGTTTGTTTGTTATGTATTAATCTTGTAATCGATATTTTACCTACTTCCCATTGTCCAATCGAGTTCAATTTTAGCATGTAGACGATTTCTTGAGACAATGCATGAAACATTAAAAAAATATGGAACATTCTTAATTTTTAGTAGGTACATTTTGTTAAACTGTAGTTTTTAGAAAATGTATTTTTTACATAAATTTATTAATGAATGTAACTGTAACAATTTATGTAAAGTATTTATCAGTTTTTATTCCCTAAATTCTTTTACGATTTCATCAAGTTTCTGAATAAATTTTCTTTTTAAGCCTTTTTTCCTTTAACACAGTATTTTTTAAAACAATGACAAAAACATTTCTGGAACAGCACCCCCACTAATATTAGCTACGAGCCGCCACTGATTACTATACAGAACATTTATTAAGAATATTACCAACATAACGTGAATACGCGTCGGATGCTGCTCAGACACTGATGAGCTGTTGTTTGTTTGCAGAAAATAAAAACACCTACCTGCAAATGTTGACATACGTTGATATACTCTGTTCTGAGTATAATTCTGCATATTTGAATAGCAGAATTCCAAAATACTAGGGTTTGTCGGTTTTTAAAAACCGGGTTTAAAACAGTTTTTTTTTGTGATATTGAAAAACTGGTGTTTATGCTTACAAAAAAAGGTTTAAGATATCAGTTTACAATTTAGATGTAAAAATAATGAGATATTTAGTAAAAAATGCCCATTATGTCTTTAAATGAATAGAATATTGTACATATTATATTTCTTGATCATAGATGAAAAAGTATAATTGTCAAAGAAATGCTCATGGGAAAATCAATAATAATGAAAAAAATAATTCATAGGGTATTTCAAGAACTTTTAGAAATAATGAATAAAGTTGAGTCAGTTAGAGATTTTTCTCTATTTATTATATTATATGTATATTTAATTTTGGTTTCAAGCATATTTAAAATATTAAGTAAGTTCACATAAATTTTATGTTTTTCTTTAATTATTTAAATTTATTATGTAATTATTTTCGAATTTTAGTTTTTTAAAGTAGGAATGTTTTTTTTTCTCTATGGAATAGGTACAGTTTATTGATTCACCTGTAAAAATTCGAAAACCGGACCGTTTTTTTGTGAGTTAGGTATTCAAAAACAGGTTTTTTTTTAAAATACGGCTTTTGTATAAACCCTGTAGGCAATAGCATACGCGGTATGAGTCAGTACAAATGGCAAAAAAAGATTAATTGAGTCAGTACAGAATAAAATATTAATTGAGTTGAAAGAGGAAGCATAGACCATTAAAAGGATGTAAAGATCGGTTCAATACGATGAAACATTAAAAAATTACAGTCAAAAACATTCAGAAGCTTTCGATTATTTTCAGATTTTTTCAACTTTAACAACAAGTTGATGACCTGTTTCAATCTGCGATATTTTGTTTCTATTTGTTTTATTGAAACTCCATTTAAAGTTGTGTTTAATATGCGTTTGTTTATTAGAATCGGTTAAAATTTGACTAAGTTATCGAATTTTCAGCGTCTTGACATATCAGTCTGGCGAGTAGGAATATACCGCCTGATTGTAATAAATCTGTACTCTTGATACACATTAGCTAGACATAGCGTTACATTATATTTACAATTTATATTGTTATTTTAAAACTTATTAAACTGTTTTGCTTATTCTGTTTTCTTTCTCATTACATTTTCAGTAAAAGCAATTATTGAAATGTATGTAAAATTAATTTCGTAAAGTAGAAAAAATAGTATATAACGGTTACAATATTAGTAAACAATAAATCAGTTGTTGAGACATACAAGCTTTTTTTTACCGTGTTTACACAGCAAGTCGCTGGTATGACCAGAATAAGTGCACGGACACACAGTTAGCGACACTGATAGCAGTGCTTCTAGCAGTGATGAGAGCGGCGCTGGTAGCGGAGCGTTTGAATACACAGGTGCATATGGCAATAAACACACAGTCAGCGGAATCAGCACCGCTAGCAGCACCGCTCGAAACGCCGCTCATGGCCATAACCATCTGTGTATTCAAACGCTCCGCTACCAGCGCCGCTATCAGCACCGCTCGAAGCACTGCTATATCAGCGTCGCTAACTATGTGTCCGTGCACTAAGTGTGTGTAGTTTGTTCGACAATATTGAGGCTATGGAAATCAAAAAATGTTAATGGTGAAGATAGAGGATTGTTTGTTGTGAAGCCATAATAGTCAACCGCCATAATTTTAAAGCGCGAAAACACGTTTTATGGTAATGTTGTTGACTGTAACGAAACCATTAGCTCTCGATGTTTGAGTTGAGCAATCTATTGTTGAACCTTACGAATGTAATAAATTTAAGGATTAATCTTATAAATGATACACTTCTTCTTCCATCTTGATCGTATTCATTGGAACGACAAAGTGTCAAATGAGCAATACTGCTGGTCACTTAAACGCGAAACAAATAAACGAAGAAGATCTCGTAAACTCGTAAATTTGTAAGTAGTATTTCTTGTGTTTTTTCCCCATTTATCACAATTATAACTCAGTAGGTACTGTTTCAGTAAGCGCGTGAAAATTTTGCTGTTGGTGTAGATCAGTTTTGAACTGGAATATAGTTGGAGATATTATGAAAGTAAATTATAAACTAAGTACTAGTGTAACAATTGCGTTATGGTAGGGTTGCAGGTACGTAATAAGAACAGGAAATTAAAAAAAAAAACATTCACAGTGTTAGAATAACAATATACATTGTAAAGTATTAATAATGTTCTAATAGGGTATTTGACTGTATTAAAAATATGGCATGTATTATAGTCATCCTAATAGATTACAGTTTGAAAAAACTATTTGTTATTACTTTTCAAAAAAAAAATGCTTTATTTCTATGAAAAACCAAAATTAAAATTGAATTTTATTCACGTCCTATCACGTGATTGAAAACGCTCTGTAATTGGGTCAGTCTCCAGTGATGTCATTCGTTAGTCCGCCTTAGAGCGCGTTCGGTTTGTCAGGGTATGGGATGGGGAGAGCAATGCTCAGATAACTTGGGTCGGCTGTCTCTCTCTTGTATGCAGATAAACGCCGTATGACGTTAGTCCGCCTATTATGCAGCGCGTCACTCTCACCGTAAAATACCGGGTTATCCGAACGCGCTTTTATGCTTCTCCCGTTTGAATTTAATAGCACGAAAGCGTCATGTAAGCATAACTTTGTAGGTTAGGATAGCCCTAACCTTCAGCTGTCAGATCAGATAATACCTTTCGAAAATACGATGATAACTTATTCTAGTCAGTTTTACTTATATCGAAGTAATCTTCACAACAGAAAACACTTGTATTGGCGGCTATTTATTTCATTTGGATTTCTACGAGCCAACCACTTTCTTCGCAGTTTCAAATCTTGCGGAACAGCTACAAATAGTTTATCCGGGGCTTTTCTTGACGTATCTCTGCATTGTGGATTTATACACCATTTATAACCCATTCTCGTGTAGAAATTGTGAAAACAACACATCATACAACACAATTACCAAACGGCGACGATGCCGATGCTGACAGACCATATGGGCCGATTTGACATCTTGACATCACATCATCTTGACATCTTGACATCACTAACCGGTGACGTCACACAACAGAAAGTATCGTTTTGGCGGGACTTTTTGTGATTCAATTTTTAACGCTGATTTTTATGAAATATTGAGGAAATAATTACAAAAAATAATGCATTAACAATGTAGAGTGAAGGAATAAACACATTAAGATGGTTTTCCAAAAATAGTCAAATACCCTATTATGTGTATGGAGAGTACAAATTTATTACAGTCGGGTGGTATATTGTGATGTGTCTGGACGGTGATTAAAATTCAATAACTCAGTCAAATTTCAACCGATTCTAATAAACAAACGCATATTTAGCGCAAATTTAATTGTGCTTTCAATAAAAAAATAGAAGAAAAGTATTACAGATCAAAACAAGTCGTCAAATTGTTGTTACAGTTGAAAAAACCTGACAATAATGGAATTTTTTTGACTATAACTTTTTGATTTTTCGTATCGTATCGAACCGATCTAAACATCCTTTTAATGGACTATGCTTCTTCTTTCAATTGAATATTTTATTTAGGAAATCGAACATAAAATGGCTGAATTATGTACCAAAAAACAGTTCGTTTTTTTTTTAATCGAGATTTTGGGGGTGTCTGGGAAATTTCTTCCATAAGTTATAGATATATTTTTAATATACGTAACGATTGGAACTGGTACCTAGTTTAATATCGGTGTGCAGGGACATACCTAAAAACTTTTATTTCAACGTTTTTATACAAGCTATGTCCCTATTACTTTTACCCACTTATTATCATGAGAATAAAGATCACCAATAACGCAATTAAGTCGTATATCGCAATTAGGTACTGCGATATTAATTCCACGGTAATGAATTTCCAGCGGGCACATAGCTACTTTAGATTACACAATAACATCCGGCCATAACTATTAAGATTATCTCCCTGGACGGAAAATAATCTCAAGTCAAATTGCTTTTTTTCAATTCCCCGCAGCCACTGACTTCCAACTTTATTACCCACTCGCTCTCTCCAATTGTTGCAATTGTTAGTAGTTACTTCTCGGTGTCCTGTGCCATCACCAAACTGCACGAAAACCGCAGGTCTTGGCTTCCTGGTAACGTAGTTAACTGCAAATGGCTTCGTGCTGAATATAAATCGTTAGATATATCTAATTACCGGCTTAATTGCTGCTACCACTAATACAAGTGGTGCGCTATCTCCCGCGTTAGAAGCGGTTTCCAAAGAGTAATAAATAGGCAAGGGAGCGCCGAGCACTGCATTTAGCAAACGTGAATGGCGATTGTCGAATTGTCTGTTAGTCGCTAAATATCACTGGTCAACAATTAACAACATCTTTCTGATATGAGCACTATTTTATTTATTAATGGGAATGTGTAAATAAAAACCTCTTTTCCTTTGTTTGGACAAGTTATTTTAATGGGAACATGTTTTGTCATACGACATCTTCAACCCAAATCTACAATATAGCAAAACACAACTTAATCTACGTAGGATTAACATACAATTCTATGAATAAATTACTCACGGTCAAAATTAAATAAAATACGCAGCACACAACAACATGTGTCTATCGTTTTAGAATACACAAGACGAATGACAAGACGACCGTTGTGAAGTTAGCAGATTGGGCAAATTTAGGAATTTAACGTGTAAGAAAATATTGGCTTGTTATTAAATATTACTTTATCGTTAAGCAAAGTGACGTTATTATTTCTTTTGTGTTTTTCTATTTCTAATTGTTCTAGTAAATCCATTTTATAACCCTTTTTACATCGGTGGATTAGTTTGGGTGTATTATAATTAATATGGATGACCTGTGTTGAATTTATGTTGACATAAGTTAGATGTTGCTCTGTTTTTATGTTCCGCCATTCGTTTTGCTAACTTCCTTTCGGTTTGACCTACATATACAGGGTCTCCCACGACGAGCTGCCATTAGAAGTATATGGAGAACCAAATGAAATGAGACATTTGTGGACTTATATTGTTGGACACGATCGTCTCAACCAAAATATTTTGAGTTTTCTGTTACTTCCGGTTACACCAGAAATGATGTCAACTTTTATATTTCAAATGGAAAACCCTGTGTTTTATCGCATTTTTGAAATCTTCATTAAATTTTAGATTAATTTTATGTTACATTCCCTATACCTAACATGTGTCATTTGTAAGATGTTAATTTAAAAAAAAAATGACAGCTGCACGGTTACTTTCAATTACTTATAAATTATCCCCTGTGACCGCTGGAAAAAAGTTGTCCGGCAAAATTGTTGTGAAGGTAACTGAATTCGAGAAAAGTGCTAAAAGTCGATTTTTTCAAATGGCAACCCTAACATATGACTACATTTGTCAATTCCTAAAATGTACTTGTACCTACTGAAATCGATTTATAAACATCACTGTAGAAATTTCAAACATTGCCAAATCTAGATTGCGTTTGAAAACAACTGAACAATTTGGAATAAACAGAACTTTATTAAACAAGGTTTTTTAGGTCCTTTTTCATTATAATTGATTTAGTATTTATAAAATTATAGGCCTACAATAAAACACAATATTAAAAATAAAACAAAATCGTAAAGTAAATTAAAAAAAACTGCTTAATTCTATTTCAGTAACTGTTCAAAATGTTGCCGGTTTCAGCTAAACATGCGTCAATTCTTTTTAACATATTATTGTTGGTGGCGTCCCTGATAGAGTTAGCACATAATCCATTGAAAGCAGCTCGAACTCTTTCATGTTCTACTTATCAATTCTTATGCGGTTTCAAATGGACGGTGCTTCAGCGCACACAACTGTTGCAGTAAGAGGCTGTTGCTTAACAAGATGTTAGACGATCGGTGGATTTCGATTAAATGGGCGAATATCCACCACGTTCCCCCGACTTGACGCCAATGGATTTATTTCATTTGGGGTGCTTTTAAAGACGTAGTTTATGAGGACCCAATAATTGATAAGGAGAACATGAAAGATAGAGTTCGAGCTGCTTTCAATGAGTTATGTGCTAACTCAATCAGGGACGCCACAAACAATAATATGTTGAAACGAATTGAAGCACGTTTTGCGGAAAACGGCAACGTTTTTGAACAGTAACTGAAATAGAATTAAGCAGTTTTTTTAATTTTACTTTCGGTTTTGTTTTATTTTTAATATTGTTTTATTGCAGGATTATTATTTTATAAATACTAAATTAATTATAATGAAAAACGCTTGTTTAATAAAGTTCTGTTTACTAGAAATTGTTCAGTTGTTTTCAAACGCAATCTAGATTTGGCAATGTTTGCAATTTCTATTGTGATGTTTAAAAATCGATTTAAGTAGGTAAAAATGCATTTCCTGTATAGGACATTTTACACAAAGTTTATCTAAAATATTCCATAGAATTAAAAAATGCATTCATATGTTAGGGTTGCCATTTGAAAAAATCGACTTTTAGTAGTTTTCTCGAATTCAACTTCGATCTTATAATTTGAACAGCCTGTATAACTTTTGGATGAATTCTACCGAT